>PVKS010000165.1:141028-246196 GCA_004027875.1 Aplodontia rufa
TTTTTCTGTCCCTCTCTCTTTAAAACAAACAAACAACAACATACCAACCATTTGAGCTGGTCATGGTGGTACATACCTGTAGATCCAGATACTTGGGAGGCTGAGGCAGGAGGATCACAAGCAGGTCAGCCTTGACAATGTAGCAAGACTCTGTCTCAAAAATAGGAAGACTGGAGGGCTGGAGCCAGTGTCTCAACTGTTATGGCGCATGCCTGGCATGTTCGAGGATATGGGTTCAAACCCCAGCACCACGTATGCAATAAAGTGTCGGAGCAACGAAAGCTACATGAAAAACCAAATAAAATTCTTTTTTTCTTTCTCTCTCACTGTCCCTCTCTCTCTTTAAAAAAAACAAAAAGCAGGCTGGAGTGGTGGCTCAGCGGTTAGGGGCATGCTTGGCATGTGCAAGTACATGAGTTTGAACCCCAGTACCACTTACGCAGCGAAGTGTTGGAGCAACAAAGGCCACATGAAAAACTAAATAAAATTGATTCTCTCTTTCTCACTGTCGATCTCTCTTTAAACACACACACGTGAAACTGAAAGCATCAAATGTATTTTATTATATGCTTATCATATTCCTATATATGAATGTGAATCTGTTAGAAATTGTTTTGCTCTCAACTGCACAAGTAAAGAAACCAAGTCTCAAAGGAAGCTAATCTTCCAAAGATAGCACAGTGGTCACATTTCTGGGTTCATAGCCAGTTCTCTTTGAATCTCACCCACCTACCTACTTTGGTCCAAGAGATTGAACCCAGGGGTGTTTTACAAACTCTGAACTACATCCCCAGTTCTTTTTTAAAATTTTGAGACAGGGTCTTGCTAAGTTGCTGAGAGTCTTGTTAAATTGCTCAGACTGGTCTTGAACTTGTGATCCTCCTGCTTCAGTCTTCCAGGTTGCTGGGATTGTAGGTGTGAGTCACCTCACTTGGCCTTTCTTTGAGTTTAAATGTGAAATCACTATTCAGTTTGGCCTTGCAAAATGAGTTTTGGCTCAGTTTTTATACCCTGGTTTTTCTTTGTCACCCTGTCTTTATACAGTTCTTAGGAGACAACCTGTTTCTGAATGTTGATCAATTTTTAGAGCCATTTTTATAAGCAGAACCATTTTTTAGCCAGCTTTCAGAAAATTCTTGATCCGTTGAGGAAGTTGTCTCAGTTTTTTTGTTTCAGCCATTCTGGTCATCGTCCTCATGTCAGAATCTAGCTGTACGTTTAGTTCAGAATGATTTGTAGTTTCATAATGTCGCAGCACTTTGGACAGGGCACCAGCCACCTATACAAACCAGAATGAACAACTGCTGAGCTGGAAGGGCTGTCTTTCTTAGAGCATAGGGAGACGGCTTGCTGTGGATTTTCTTCTTAAATCAGGAGAGTAGCTAAGTCTACTACCCTGAGTCGCAGGACCCTTTGTGCCTTGGCTCATGAGGCTCCTGGCCTAGAATGCAACTTGCATCCTGCTCAGCCTTCAGGGAGCCGCTGGAGCTGTGGAGCCTGTGATTTTGTCATGTTCCCTGTGTGCTTATTGGTGTTTTGTAGAAATGCATGTCTGCTGTGACATCCAGAGGCTGTGTTGTGTTACTTTAACTAATTCCGAGGTCAAGGACTAATTTATCATTTGTGTAGGCTGGTGCCCCTTGGCTGTTCAATATATAATCATGTTGAATTTATATATCTATTTTCCCAAAAGCGAGAGCTTTGCAGAAGTTGCATATAGCTGTCCGGATTTTCAAGGATAATCTTGTTTCCTTCTATCTTCCAATTCAGAAAACATGATCACCATTTTTATAGGTGGCATGAAAGTTGCTTTTGAGAGCATCTCAGCAGCTGAATGCCAGTTTGTTTTTGTTTTAAGCTACCAGGGTACTTGGTACCTGGAGAGATACAAAGGAGTGGAGGATTCTGCCCATGTATTTGTAGAGCATGACACATTAGAAAAGAATTTAAAACTATGACTTGTATGTAATGTGTTAACATAATTTTTAAGTTAAAAACATACTAATATGTCATGAGCACATGTAAAAAATCGGTTAGCATTATTAGTGAAGAAACAAATGACAGTGCTGGACCAAAGGAGAAGAAACTCCTATTTACATAGAAGAGAAAAGAATGCAGAAAAAGGATGGCAAATTTAGGTGCATAACTGGTTAATGCCCTACAGGGCAATAAAAACAAAACATTGCAGGTTTTCTTTCCTACCGAATTATCTTATCGATTTTCTGCAAGCTAACATCTAACTTAATAGAAGTATGTCCTAATCAGTAGTAAATAGAATGTCAAATAAAGTTGTGTTTCCTTAGAGCATCAGATTACCTTTAGGCAGGCAGGTGAGACAGTGCTCTAGTGTAACTTTAAAGGGAGCTGGGTGCAGTCCGCACACCAGTAATCCCAGCAGCTTGGGAGACTGAAGCAGGAGGATTGCAAGTTTGAGGCCAGGCTGGGCAACTTAGTGAGATTTTGGCTCAAAGTTAAAAATAAAAAGAGCTGAAGGTTTGGAGAGGTAATTCAGTGGTAGAGTGTTTGCCTGGCATATGTGAGGACCTTGGTTTGATCCATAGCACCACATACACAACTAATTGGAGGAAAAATAAAAACCAGATGAAAAAAATAAAAATTTAACTGTTTCTCAAAATAAAAATTAAAAGGGCTGAGAATGTAGCTCAGTGGTAGAGCACTTGACTAATGTGTGTGTTCAGTACCAAAGCAGCCAGATGTGGGGGACAAAAGGGAACAGATAATTTTCCTTTTTTTAAGAGAGAGAGAATCAATTTTATTTTTTCCTCTGGTTTTTGTTTTTCTGACACTTTGGGTTGTTTTTTTTTTTTTTTTTTGACAGTTAAAAGTTTTTTTTCAGGCTGGAGCGGTGGCTCAGTGGTTTCGGCGCTTGCCTAGCAAGCACGAGGAACAGGGTTCAAACCCCAACACCATGTACACAACTGAGTTAGTGTTGGGGCAACTAAGGCCATGTGAAAAACTAAATAAATTGTTTCTCTCTTTCTCTGTCTCTCTCACTGTCCCTCTCTCTTTAAAAAGAAAAAAGTTTTTTTTCTTTTAAAAATGTGTATAATATTGCTCAAGGATGCCCTTTATAAAAGAACTGAGGCTTAATTTAGATGTCCTATCAGCCCAGAATTCTTTATGGGGGGCTTCTGTTTTCACTTGAATTATGGAAATATTTGTATTTCACAGTTCTCCACTTAAGATAATTTGGGGTCTGATTTCTTCCAGTTAATTGACTTTAGGATCACTTTTAGGGTAGATGGATCTGCCTGGTTCTCAATTGCTGACCCCTTCTCTAAACATCAATGAGTTCAGATCATTCATTCCTATTCTCACCCTGAGGAATAGTACGGATGTGGCATAAGCAGATACCACAGTCAACAAACATCCAGGGGCTGGAGCTGTGGCTCAGAGGTTATGGCGCTTGCATGGGCAAGGATGGGGTTCAAATCTCAGTACCACATATGCAACAAAGTGTCAGAACAAGGAAAGCCACATGAAAAACTAAATAAAATTGATTCTCTTTCTGTTTCTCACGCTGTCCCTCTCTCTCTTTAAAATTAAAAAAAAAAAAATTATGGGGCTGGAGTGGTGGCTCAGCAGTTACACAAGTTCAAACCCCAGCACCACATACACAACAATGTCTCAGAGCAACTAAAGTCACATGAAAAACTAAAAATTGTTTCTCTCTTTCTCTCTCTCACTGTCCCTCTCTCTTTAAAAAAAAAAAAAATCCCCCAAACACAGTAAGATACATCTTCAACTCCATGTATCATTTTTTGAAGACAGAAGCCTTAAAAAAAAAAAAAAACTTATTGTATTACAGTATGAAAGGTAGAATCTTGAATCAGTGTAGCAGAGATTCCTCTCATGACCTGTGTGCTTTATCAGCTTGTTAGTCTTAGAACCACCTTTTTAGTTATCAATATCACCTCAGTTTTAGCTGTCTTAGGTATAATGTTTTTGCTTATATGTATCAAAACTCATACTGAACAAAGAGTTCTAGGTTGCAAAAGAGGATTTACTTTTTCCACTTGTCTGACACTTAGTTGTGTAAGTGGTGCTGGGCGTCCAGCGCTGAGCCTCTGCTCCAGCCCCAGGAACAGAGAATTTTTATTTATTTATTGGCTTTATGTCCAAGTTTTACATAATTTATCTTAACAAAATAGATTGAGTTTGGGTTCAAGAGCTAATACATCTGGGTCTGAGATGAAGAGTCCTTGGTAAAAGTAATTGTAACCAGTTTTTTTTTTTTAAGAGTGTTTTATTTATTTAAAGAGAGACAGAGAGAGAGAGAAAGACAATCAATTTAATTTTTCACATGGCTTTCGTTGCTGGGACACTTCATTGTGTACATGGTGCTGGGGTTTGAAACCACCTACTCGCGCATGCTAGGCAAGCACTGCAACCACTTAGCCACCACTTCAGCCCCAATTGTAAGTTATTGTTGTGTTTTTTTTTGTTTTGTTTTGTTTCTTTTAAGAAAGGAACAATGAGAGAGAAGCAATTTTTATTTAGTTTTTCATGTGACTTTCATTCCTCTGACACTTTATTGTGTATGTGGTGCTGGGATTTGAACTCGAGTACTCACACATGCAAGGCAAGTGCCGTAACCACAAAGCCACCACTCCAGCCCCAATTGTAAGCAGTTTTGAAGTGGAATTGTGAAGTTTGGTGCTTGGACAAAGGAGGAAAGTGAGCACAAATAGCTTGGCAGTCACATTGAGAGGAAGATTGCCCCACCCCCAGAATCAGATGCAGAAAAGGAAGTGGAAATTTTTCTGGGGTCGATGAGGAAATCAGGTGAGTGGGCAGTGAAACCCTCGGAGTAGGAGAGAGCAAGCTCTGAAGCTTGATTTAAGGGATTTGATTTGATTTGAAAGGATGTGGGACTAACAAGATACTCAAAGATGATTGTACAAGGATAGGAGACTGAGGTTGAAATCAAGGCAGGATGTGAAAGTGGAGCAAAGAGTTAAGTCTGTGACACTTTGGAAGACGACCTAACAAATTCTGAGTGAATTTATGGCAGAGGGAAGAGCACCAATTGAAAGTGGTGCTGATGATCCCTCATCTGGATGAAACTACTGGGGTCTGGCTCAGATCCCATGCTGTGGTGGACCAGAGAAGCCTAGACCAGCTTCATTCTTTGTGCACTTCCCTTTTCCATGCAGAGCGAGGCTGAGGCTGCCTGGTTGAGAGGAAGAGAGCCAGATACAGTGAAGATCATAAGAAGACCTTACAAAAATTGTTTTGGGACTGGGGTGGCTCAGTGGTAGAGCATTTGCATAGCATAGGCAGGGCCTTGAGTTCATTCCCTAGCTAGTTCTGAGAGAGAGAGGGAAAGGATTACCTCGGTTTTCTATGTGCTTTCTTACTTTCTGAATTTCTGACTGTTGTATTTTTTTTTTCTTTTTAAAGAGGGAAAGAGTGAGAGAGAGAAAGAGAGAATCAGTTTTATTTATTTTTTCATCTGGCCTTTGTTTCTCTGGTATTCAGTTGTGTATGTGGTGCTAGGGTTCAAACCTGGATCCTTGAATGTGTCAGGCAAATGTTGTAACCATGGAGCCGCTGCTCTAGCCCCTGACTATTGTATTTTATTTAATATTTGGTATATACAGCCAGGTGTGGTGGAACACGCCTGTCATCCCAGCGACTTGGAAGGCTGAGGCAAGAGGATCACAAGTTCAAGGCCTGCCTCAGTAACTGCCCTAAGCAATTTAGCCAAGACTGTGTCACAAAATTTAAAGTAATAATAATAATAAAGTCCTGGAGATGTGGCTCAGTAGTTAAGTACTTTGAGTTCAATTCCCAGTACCAAATAAATGAATAAATAATCTTTGGTATATACAAAGGAATAGGTAACACATTTGTTTATGTTACAAAACATGAGCATTTGAGAACCTCTAACTCCCTACCCAGGTTTCGTTTGTGGTTCTTTTGCCAGTAAGAAGGAATCACTCATCTGTCACTTACAATATAGAATGTTTTAGCCCTACTTTGCCATTCTGTGTGATTTCACACCTCCTCCCGATTCCCTTTTCCTAGGAAAATGAGCAAGAAAGAATTCTCTTGAAGGAAAGATGCTGCCCCTTAATTTTGAGCTGGTGTGTTGAGATGGCAATACACCTAGTGTTGGAGTGGAGTTGAGACTGCAGTTTGCCTGTTAAGATTGTTCCTGGGCTGCAGCAGTGGTAGAGCACTTGCCTGGCATGTGCGAGGACCCAGGTTTGAACCCCAGCACCACATGCACAACTGAGTGTAGGAGAAAGAAAGGTCAGATGAAAAAATAAATAAAATTGATTCTCTATTTTTTCTCTCTTTTAAAAAAAGAAAAAAGATTGTTCTGTATCTTACTGCTTGCATTTAAGGGCTTCTATGTGGAAGGGGTATGGTTACTGAGCTGCCCCTCTGGGTGACTCGAATTATCCTGGAGAAAGCAGTGTTGACTACAGATAGCAAAATGGTGGAGAAATGAAAAGTTATTGCACACTTGACCTTGGGGTTAATATTAGTCTACGTTTGATTTTTCTGGCAATTATTAGGAAAAAATACTAGGAGAGGAGATAGGATCATCAGCGTGAAAGAGTTCAGAATGCTTCAGGAAGGGTTCTTATTGGAATGGATTTGGTGTTTAATTCCCTCTCCCTGAATCACTGGCTGTGGGCCATCGCATTCCCTAGCAGCCTATACACACATCACACACTGCACTTATTTATTTCTGTGTTCTTGTGCTTTTTTAGTAGCTTTAATGTGAAAGATTAAATGAGTAACAAAAAATAACAGGTGAAAGTTTAGATGAATATCCTTGTAATCTTGGGGATGAGACTTAAAAGAACAACACAAAAACCATGCAATTTCACTATATAATATTAAAATTTGTATATAGTTCTGTATGCAGATATGCACATGTTACTCTGGTACAATATATACATTCCTTTAATTATTGTGCTATACAGGATCATGCAATTAATGGGAAAAAGGGATCAGAATCATGATACTCAAAACACTGTAAGTAAAAAAAGAAAAAGTCTTACTTTTTTTTTTTTTTTTAAAGACAGAAACCTAATAAAATATCTTGGCTTTACAGGTGGTTGGCCTAGAAACATATAAATACCACAATAAATAAGGCATTTTGTCTTGAAAAAGTCCCAAGGCTTACTTGTGGAAGTAGGTGTCATTACATGACAGCTCGTAAGTTACTGTAAGATGGCAGGAGGGCTGTCTGGTGTCTGATGGAAAGTTCTGCCACTGCTGTGAATGGGGATGGTTCATAATACAGGCAGTGACTTGATGAAGTTGGTAGATATTTAAGAGGCATGTGTATATTTGGTGTGTCTCTCCATTTTAGCAGAAACTGGTTTCCATATTTTCTAGTGTTTCTTTCATGCATAAACATGCAAAATTCATGCTGTGCTTAAGTTGTTTCTGATATATTTGATGCATTGGAACAAATTCACATTTTTAAAACAAGAGTTAAATTTAAAAATTTTTTAAAAACAATAACATTGAGATTAAAAAATATATTTACCTCATTTAGTATTTAGCCATGCAAAATAAAACAATGACAAGTTGGTTTTAGCCACTCTCTGATGGACGGAAATAGATGTGGGGAGACAATGGTAGAAGCGTGGAGTTTTGTAGCCTGCCCAAAAGCACTTGTCCTTCTTTACCTAGCCATCTGATTTCTAGGGATTCATCCGAAGAAGATGATCAGGTAAGTGGGAAATGATTTTATACAAGATTTTTGTAAAAATTGTTAATAATGTTGAAAAATTGAAAGTAACTATTATTACTATAAGTGATTAAACAGATTCAGTGTATTAATACCGTTTAGTATTGTGGGACTTTTTTTTTTTTTTTAAGAGAGAAAGGAACAGCGAGAGAAAAGAAAATCAATTTTTTGTTTAGTTTTTCATGTGGCTTCGCTGCTTGGACACTCTGTTGTGTATGTGGTGCTGGGGTTTGAACCCATGTCCTTGTACATACCAGACAAGTGTCGTAACCGCTGAGCCACTGCTCCCGCCCTTGTGGGACTTTTAAAAAATGTTGTATTCATAATGGCTGGCGGTGAATGTTCTTTATGTTTTAGTTAGTAGTTTTATTAAGCAAACAGCAGAGTAGTGATTAGCATTTTGAGTGGATCTCATCTTTGTAAAATCATTTGCATATACGTGAAATTTGTGTGTACAAGCCAGCCTCGTGTAGGAAGAAATCTGGAAGGATACGCACATCAGAACATTCACAGAGGGGCTGAAGCAGTGGCTCAGTGGTTGTGGCGCTTGCCTGGCATGTGCAGGTAAACGGGTTCAAACCCCAGCACCACATACACACCAAGTGTCAGAGCAACGAAAGCCATGTGAAAAAAAACTCAATAAAAATTGGTTCTCTCTGTCTCTCTCTGTCTCTCTCTCACTGTCCTTCTCTCTTTAAAAAAAAAAAAATTCACAGGGAATGTGTCAGGGTAGTAGAATTGCTAGGTTTCTATTTTTGTTTTGTTCATTTAACTGTTTTCTAAATTTTTCTGTAATGTATATTTTTTGAGTTAAAAATATTTTAAGACATTGTCTAACACAAGGTGTTAATAAATACAAAATGTCAGACTAAATGAGCCAGAGGGGAAAAATAAATAAATAAAAACAAAATAAAAAAAAAATGAGTGGGACTGGTGGCACGTGCCAGCAGGAGGATGGCAAGCTTGAGGCCAGCCTGGGCATCTTAGCAAGACCCTGTCTTAATATAAAGAAGGGTAGAGATGTAGCTCAGTGCTTGCCTAGCATGTGCAAGACCCTGGGCTCAATCCCCAATACCACAAAAAAAAAAAAAAAAAAAAAGAAAGAGAGAGAGGAGAGAGAGAGAAAAGATCTTTGTAAACCAGTCCTCTACTTACCTCATAGGGCTAAGTAACAAATACTAAAGAACTACTGACTCACTGCAGTTTGGAGACATTGTCGCCCCATCTAGAACCTTTGATCCTTTATTCCTAAACAAAATCAGTCTGATCAGATTTTAAGTTATCTTACTCTGTGTAGATGCTACAAGGCTAAGCTGGCCAAATAAAGTGCTACCTCTAGGTCACATGCTCCATAAAGCACAGGTGAATTTGGGATGAGACAAAGGACTGCCTGCAATGCATGGAAAACAACCAGAGCTTCTAATTTTGGTTACTTGCATTTATTTTATTTTTTATTTATTTATTTTTGGTTACTTGCTTTTGAAGAGACCAGAATCCAGAGTTTCTGGTCCCTGCATTCTTTAGCAATTTAGCCTGAAGTATAAGAAGCAGCCTAAAACAGAAATGTGCCTTGGAGGGGAAGGCAGGCGAGCTTGGTTGCCTGCCCAGCTCCTGGGAAGCCTGTCCTGGCTCTGGGTCCTATGGGCTGCAGCAAGAAGCAGAACTTATTTTCCGAGTTCCGTAAATGTTCTCCCAGACCTCCCTTTTCTGGGTTTCATGACCCTGTGGAAATGTGAGCCTGTGTAATTGCAGAGCATGGATGATCAGAGCAGGGAGGCGACGTTAGGATGCCCCCACAGGATGGAGCAGTCTAGAGCAGGACTGCTTCCGGGGCCTGCTCCACATCTCCCCTGTATGGCACTCAGTCTGGATGCCCTCATCCCCACCCCATAGGTGCACCAGAAGCCTCATCTTGTCGCTCCTTTCTGGAAATACTCTTCTTGACAGCCAGGCCTGGCTGCCTGGAGATAGCTCCACTGGAGCTTTCTATGTAAGGATTGAAAGGAAATTTTTTTTTTTTTTTTAATATAAGCACTCTTGGTTCATCTGCCTACCTACTCCTAACCTGCTTTGTGAACTAAGCCGTGTGACCTTTGTACACCAGCCTGTCTTCCACGACTAAAGCTTTTTGGCTAAGCGCCTGTGTAGTGGGTCCTTTAGATGTGCCACACACAGGGAGCTTCATAAGGGCCTGCCCCTCTCCAGCTCTTGGCCTAAATTACCTTATTAATTCTCAGAGCAAAGAAGCTACGTGCGTGCTTTCCACACTGCCCTTCGTGATGAGGAAGTTGAGGCGTGGAGAGGAGGACCTTGCCATTTGCGCAGCTGGGTGGGCTGGCTTCTAGATGTGCACACCAGGCCTGCATGGCACCCAAGCTGTGCCTGTCCACCAGGCTGCTGTGGCCTTCTGTCTTCCTCATCTTTCCATTGGGAAATCAGGTAGACAGTGAGGGCCCCCGAAAATAGGCCTCTGTGGATTTCCCTAATGTTGGGATTTTATGGGCATACTGAAAGGCTCAACAAATTGTTAGGTTTCTCTCTATAATTTTCTTAAAGCTTTTTATAATCTTGTGTTGTACTTGGAATATGTGAGCACTCGTTTCTGTTTTGTTTAGATTTTGTGCTGAGTTTGAGGACATTTCTTAGTTGAACCATATATACATGGAATTAGACTAGGTGCAAGTTGCAGTATCTGTGGCGATCTGACCGCTTCTTTCCACGGAACAGGTTGGTTGAGGACAGAGCCGAGTGTCTAGGTATTGGTAAGTAGTACACTGTAAGAAGTTAGTCGGCTGAAATGCTGGTTTACCCTGACTGAATGCTAATGGTGCTGGAATTGAAATGCTAAGCTCAAGCTACTTCATACGGAGGCCACATTATGGAGGCCCTGCAGTGTTCTGCTTGCCCAACATATAATTCTTTGTACTCCAGCCCCCGTGCCCCCATACGCACACTATCAAAGATGTGGAAGGGACCTGCCAGTGGAGGCTTGCGGGGGAGGAATGGAAGGGAGATGGTGCTTCTTGTTGTTGTTGTTGTTGTTGTTGTTGTTGTTAGTTGTTGTGGTGGGGTGGTATGGTTGGTTTGGTGTCCAAATCTGAGCATCCTATGGCCTTGAGAGTTTGGAGAGAAGGGACCACAGTTCAAGAACAAGCTGTAGCTTCTTGGGGATGTATGATTGAAGACCAGACGCACATCATATTGTCACTTCATACGCATTCAAGGTTCTCCGACAACTCTTTAACAAAACCTTTTTAAAAAAGGAATAACAATGACTAAAGAGGGCCTGTGATGTAGCTCCTCAGTGGTGGAGCACTTGCCTAGCATGCTACAGGTCCTGGGTTCCATCCTTAACATGAAAGAAAGAGGGAAGGGAAGAAAATGAAAGAAAAGAAACTGAGGCATGAGAATTCAGTAGCTTTTCTCAAATCCACTTCAGAAATGGGTCAGGAGACAATGAGGCAGAGGGTGGATAGTCACTGTCCTAAGGCTTTGAAATGCAGCAGCTTTGGCCTGTGAGGCTTCCTGTCTCAGCACTGCTTTTTTGGTCTTTTTAACAGTTTTATTCTCCCAAGGAGGGATGCACCATTCCTGGAGATACTGCAAATACCAGATCAATGTGTGGAGTGCACAGATCAATCTTCTAGTCCATCTCCAATTTCCAAAAATCCATTTAATATATTGTCCTTGGATCGAGGACGTATCAGATATTAAACTGATAAGAACAGATACTACACTTGATCTTAGCCAAAAGTCCAAGAAGCGATTCGGCACTGTGTGTTTTTGTTTGTTTGTTTGTTTTTTCAGGGTTGAGGACTGAACTCTGAGCCTTGCGTGTGCTAGGCAAGTTCTCTGCCACTGAGCTAAATCCCCAACCCCTGTTTTTTGTTTTTAAAGAGAGGGACAGTGAGAAAGAGAGAATCAGTTTTATTTAGTTTTGCATGTGGCTTTTGTTGCTCTGACACTTTGCTGTGTATGGTACATGGTGCTGGGGTTTGAACCTACGTCCCTGAGCATATGAGGCAAGCACCAAAACTGCTGAGCCACCACTCCAGCCCCTCAGCACTGTTTTTAATGCCAGTAAAGGATCCATGTGGCTCTGCTGTAGCTGAGCCAGACCCCACTTCTCCTTTTCCCCCTCATAAGGCAAGCTCTAGGCCTCATCTCCATTGGTGTCAACTCAGGGACAAAGAAGTCAGTGGCCCCACAAGTCAGGGATCTTAAGGGTAGAAAATATGGAAAGATCATATATGAAGTCCAGAGCAGAGAAATAACTTGACCAAGGTCACACAACTTGTCAGAGCACAGCAGGATTAGAACCTGTCTCTACTTCTCCATTTTGTTGTCCTATGCACTGCACTGCGTTGCCAGGAGGCCAGGGCAAAAGCTACCTGCCCTTGCCCCAACTCCATGCTCTCCAGGCCTCCTGAGCCCTCCTCTGGCCATAGCCCCTCCCTGTGGGCCAGAGCTGTGTCCACCTGGAGACCGTGCTCCTCCTTCTAGATCATGTTCCAAGTGCCTGTAACCTCTGAACTCCTAGCCTCAAAGCTTTAAAGCCTGCTTTCAAGGCTTCTTCCTTAGTCCATCCTCCCAAAGGCTCACCCACCTCCCAACTTCTTCCATGACTAATAATTACTCTCTCACGACTTCTTCCCTTTCTTAGAGCTGCTCCCTACTAGGATCCTGGGGCCTCAGTTTTGCTCACTTATTTTCAGATCCAGAATTCTCTACAATGCCCACTCCCACCCCCCACCTCCCCCTTCTTCCCTCTGCCACCTGCATGTTTATGGTTCCCCTAGATTGTGTGTTGGTATGCCTTTGTTGGGTCTAACTGTGCCTCATTTTCTGTGCAAGTCTGAAAGTTAATATTTTGGATGGCAATAACATTACTCCTTTTCCTTTGTTCACAGAGATGCTGCAGTTTGTCAGCAACCAAGTGGGAGAGTTCCCTGACTTGTTTTCAGAACAGCTGTGTGGCTCCTTCCCTGGCGGTGGTAGTAGCAGTGGCAGTAGCAGCAGCAGCGGTGGCAATGGCAGGGGCAGCAGTGGCGGAGCCACGGACTCCTCTGTGCAGCGGTCATTCAGCCAGGTCCCGTTATCTTCCTTCTCTTCCTCAGCTGCCTCCCCCCAGGCTCCAACCCTGCAGGTCAAGGTCCCTCCTACTGCAGTTCCCACCCCACCAAGGGCAACTCCTGTTCTCCAACCCCGGCCCCAGCCCCAGCCTCAGCCTGCAGCTCAGCTACAACAGCAGACAGTAATGATCACCCCAACATTCAGCACCGCTCCACAGACGAGGATCATCCAGCAGCCTCTGATATACCAGAATGCAGCCACCAGCTTTCAAGGTGACTCAGACGTCAGATGCGGAGCTGCTGGGTGCTCCAGAGTTTGTGTGCTGGTTTTCAGCCCATGCGGATAGTTCTGTCCTTTGAGGACATGTCAGTATGATCCGTCTGGATGAGTGTCTGATTATTGGCAGTATGAACTGGTGCAGGAATGTTTTGCATTCTCTTCCTCAAAGACATTAGTGTTTGTTGGGCCTGGTTCAAGGGTACTTGGTCAAAGAGTCCAATGGGCATGGTAGACACAGGGCCATCCTGGTAACTAGAGGTCTTGAATAAAATATGCCTGAAACTTGGCTAGGCAGCAGCCAGGCCCAAAAAGCCCACATGTGGAAATGATTCATTCAGCAAACAACTCCTGAGCATCTGCTGCGGAGATGAGTACACTTCTAAAATAGGCTCTGTGTTTCTGAGTAGCAGGCCCTCTGTGTGTGCTGAGTGAAGAGTGACCAAAGTGCCCATTCTTTCTGTGGTTGTGCTACATCCCAGTGACTGTGGGGAACCCTGGGTAGCAGGAGTATTGCTCTGAATTGGAAAGACGCTGATAGTTCTTCAGTGGGTTTGAAAACAGAGGAGGGGTAGGATAAAGACAAAAAACCGAGATCATCATCCCAAAGCACATTTTCCATCCAGAAGGGATGGAGAAATGGAGCCCTGGGGTGTTGTTGGTTCTCAACATCTATTAACTCTCTAGCTGAGTGCAGTCGTTTGCCGATTAACTTCCCTTATCTTCACCCCAGCACCCAGAGTGATAAAACAGTTTGTACTCGTTCCCCCAGAAATTGATGCAGCCCTTATGGGATGTTCTTATGCTCTAAACCAGCTTGTAAATGGCTGTGCACATCATCCTCAGTAGCAGGTGGGGAGTAGGAATCATTATGAGATACTCCATCCTCGGGGTTTTGCTGCAGCTACAGTGACAGCATGCGCTCCTCATCCATGTGACTCTTTCCTCCTCTTCCTCCAAGTCCTTCAGCCTCAAGTCCAAAGCCTGGTGACATCCTCCCAGGTACAGCCAGTCACCATCCAGCAGCAGGTGCAGACAGTACAGGCCCAGCGGGTGCTGACACAAGCAGCCAATGGCACACTGCAGACCCTTGCTCCAGCCACAGTGCAGACAGTTGCTGCACCACAGGTGCAGCAGGTCCCGGTAGGTGACTGAAAAGGATTCAAGGAGGGTGGGACTGTTAGTTGGTCCTTGGTTGAACTTGTGGTTTATGTGTTAAGAAGGACCAGTCAGAGTGTACACAGAGCAACTGGTGGGGTTGGTAGGGGCACATGGGCCCCATGATGTACCTGTGAGTAGCGGACAGAGTTCTGGCTGAGACTGCAACCATAGAATGACACTGGCACCCATACACCCTTGGGGGAAAGGCTCTTAATAGTGATCATTGACGCACATAATGAGTAGGAAACCAGAAAGAAATGCACCCAATTGGTGTCTATTGGATGATTTAAAATTTTGTCTTCCCTATCTTCCTTGTTTCTTTTTTTTCAGTGCTAGGGATTAAACCCAGACCCTCATACATGCTAGGTAAGCACTCTACCACTGAGCCACACCCAGAGCATTTTAAAAATAATTTTTGTTATTTATTATTATTATTATTGTTACTTTGAGACAGGGTCTAAGTTGCCCAAGCTGCCCAAGAACTTGTGATCCTCCTATCTCAGACTCTGAGATAGGAGGTAGCTGGAGAATTTTCCATTTTCTGCAATGGATACTGAACATGTTTTATTTTTCTAGGGGAGGAATGTGTGTTGCTTTTATAGAAAGCATGTTTTTATGCCATGTATTATAGTGAACTATACTTTTTACTAACAAAAAAATTTTATTAAAAAAAATTGTGTATTAGTTTTGTATCTCAGCCATGTCCCTGGCTTTGCTGAGTCTTTCCAGAGTAGAACTCTTTCCCTCTGTTGTCCACCGTGACTGGTCCTGCTTTGCTCCTGCCAGGCTGCTAGCACTGCTGTCCCCAGGACCTTGAAGCCTTAAGATCCAGGATCCCCTTTAACTGTCCCCTGTCTCCCTTCAGCTAGTGTTCAAGTTATGCAAAACAGCCAGCTTTTGAAATGGCTTCTATGAGATTTCCTGGTATTTTTTGATTCTCAGTTTCATGAAAATTATATTTTCCTTATCTTTCTTGGAATGTCTATGCAGTAAGAAGCACATGTGAAATAAAAATAATGTTATCTTTCTTTTCCTTTTCCTTTTCTTCTTTCTCCATCTAGGTCCTGGTCCAGCCTCAGATCATCAAGACAGATTCCCTTGTTTTGACCACACTGAAGACAGATGGCAGCCCTGTCATGGCTGCAGTCCAGAACCCAGCCCTCACGGCTCTCACCACCCCTATCCAGACGGCTGCCCTTCAAGTACCAGTAAGAGTTTCTTCCTCCTCTGTCCTCCACCCTCCACCTCCTTTCTTGGAGGTGTTAGGCTTCTGAGATGGTGAAGTCTGAGTGCTGAGTAGAATATGTTGGTCAAATTGTAAATATCACCTTTCCATTAATTTTGTTTTCCCTCAAAGAAGTACCACCAGTGTTAGATGGGAATCCTGGCCACTACGAGGGGTGGGAAAGAGCACTAGAGCACCCCCATTCCTGGGCAGCAGCACACAGGACTAGCACCTCTTAGGTTCTGCTGCTTGTGGAGGTTTGGCATCAGAAGCACCCTGGGGTCACCAGGCAGGGACGGGCAGAAGGGTGCGGGACATGGAAAGGGCTTACCCTTCAGTTGTGAGGTCTCAGCCACTTTCAGCATCCTATGGCAAGAGAGTCTGATTGAGTAAACAGTGAATTAAAATTTGGAAGCATTGGCTTTATTCATAAAAGCCAAGAACTGGACAACCCAAATGTCCACAGGAGAAGAGGTAAACCACTTATGACATACTCATACAATGAAAGTGTGTCCATCGATTAGAAAACGAACTGTTAGTGCATGGAATAACATGATCGAACCTCACAAATAGTACAGAGCAAAAGAAACCTATCACAAAAGATTTCACACTGGTAATCCGTTAGTGTGAAGTTCAAGAAGGGCAAAACCTAGCTGTGGTGATAGCAGTGATCATGGGGGAAGGCGTGAGGGAATTTGCTAAGGAGAGAGGTCTGTATCTTGGCCTAAGTGGTTATGCACATCACATGTAGAGATACTTAAAACAACCCTCATCAAGGTCTGGCCTTGAGATTTCTGGCTTTTATTGTATGTGAATTATTTCTTGATGACTAAAGAAGTTGAGCAGCCTTTTATTTGTTTATTAGGATATTGGAGTTATTGAAGAAAATAAAACTAAAATTTATAAACATCAAAATCATAAGAAGGGAAAGCAGAGATGAGGAATAGAAGGGAGGAAGCCTCTGTGGTTGCCCTTTTTTTTAAATTTTAAATAAAATGGTTCTGACTGAGAGTGTCATTTTTATCCTTGAGATTTATTTTATTTTATTTTATCCTTGACATCTTTGAGGGCCAAATGGTAGAAAGATATGTAGTAATTTATTTGTCATTTGAGAGGGAAAAAAATGTGTCATGTGACAGGAGAAATTTTTTTCTGGTGCCAACTATTGTGGTTTGCTGTGTGTAGATTCAGAGTCTGACAGCAAAGCAAAAATCATATAACTTGGCATGTTTAGCCGTGTTAATCCCCTGATGGTGTAATTTATCAATAGTGAAAGGGAGGTAGTAGCTGAGGTGCCTTGGCTTTGAGGTTTTTGAGGGCCTCACTCAGTTAACCCAGGAAGGGTCTCTGGTCACGTGACACACTGCCAGATGATGCCACTTGGCCAGGGACAAGTAGCTATGTATTATAAGGTTCTTTACTCAGACTAATGAAGTGGTAATTCTACCTCTGTTCTAGACCCTGGTGGGCAGCAATGGGACCATTCTCACCACAATGCCTGTGATGATGGGGCAAGAGAAAATGCCCATTAAACAGGTACCAGGGGGAGTCAAGCAGCTTGAACCCCCTAAAGAAGGAGAAAGACGGACAACACACAATATCATTGAGAAGCGATATCGTTCCTCTATCAATGACAAAATCATCGAGTTGAAGGACCTGGTCATGGGGACGGATGCCAAGGTGCATACCAAGCTAAATGGCATTTCATGCCCACCATCACCTCTCTGCTTGTCTTTGCTGTTGGAGTTCGGGAAGCCCCAGCCTTACTTAAGCTGAGAGGATACCAGAATGAGTTAGAGGTGCTTTCTTCTTCAAGTGCCTTGGTGTTTGTCAGAAATTATAAAATATTATTAGTTAACATAAGGGGACTAATGGTAAGGCAGTAATCTTACCATAGTGGGACCATGGACCCTGGCATTAGAGGCAGAGAGACACCTGCCACTCACCAGTGGCCAGGTATAGGCTGTATGTACCTTGGAGGCAGCTGAGAGCTTTGCTGGCATATTCTTATCAGTGATCAGAATGGCTAGCAATTTCTTTATCTTTTAGGGAAGAAAAAGAGAGGAGATTGGGTTTATGATCAACAATAAACAGCAGCAGTTCATTTTTCACGCATATCTAGTGTTTTGATGAATGTGTCTCCTGAAAAATTGGAGATTTTGTTTTTTACCTGTTATCTGTTTATCTTTATCCCTATTTTGAAAGAAAGTTTCATTATTTTCCTTGTACCCTACAAATCTTCAAGTATGTATCTTAAGTAAAAGCACATGCTTAGGGGTGGAGCAGTTGCTCAGGGGTTACAGTGCCTGCCTGTCATGCATGAGGACGTGAGTTCAAACCCCAGCACCACACACACAACAAAATGTCATAGCAACAAAAGCCCAAAAGCCGCATGAAAAACTAAAGTTGATTCTCTGTCTCTCTCACTGTCCCTCTGTCTTTTTTATTTTTTTTTTAAAGGCACATGCTTTTACTTAAGATAACTATCCAGCAATGCTCTGTTTTGTTTGCTTGTAGTGCTGGGAATCTAACCCAGGGCTTTTTTTTTTTTTTTTTTTTTTTAAGAGAGAAAGAATCAGTTTTACTTATGTATTCATCAGACCTTTGTTTCTCCAACACTTAGTTGTATATGTGGTGTGCTGGGGGTTGAACTGGGTCCTCACACTTGCCAGGGAAGCACCAACCACAGAGCTCCAGCTCAGCCCAGGGCTTCTTGATACTATACAAGCGCTCTACCACTGAACTACACCCTCCGCTCAGTGCTCTGGGTTTGTTTTTTGGTTTTTTGGGTTTTTTTTTTGTTTTGTTTTCCTGGAAGCTTGTTTCAGTACTAGGATTAGTATAAGGAGTAGGAACAATAGCTAGTATTTATTGCGTGTCAGTTACATGCTAGGCTGGAGGCTGAGTGCTTTACGCATGTTGTCTCATTTAGCTCTCACTGCCAACCTATGATTCACAGGCTATTGTTATCCCTGGGTTAAGGAAAGGAAAGTGAGGTTCAGAGATATGGAGTATCTTATTCCAGGTTTCCAGCGTCTGAAATGCCTTGCTCCCACAGCCGTGCTCCCACAAGCTCTAAGGCTCTGCTGTCCTCTTGGGCTGCCCTGTTCTCACTGTGTTTCACTGGTCTTCCCTCCCAGATGCACAAGTCTGGTGTTCTGAGAAAGGCTATTGATTACATCAAATACTTGCAGCAGGTCAATCATAAACTGCGCCAGGAGAACATGGTGCTGAAGCTGGCAAATCAGAAAAACAGTAAGTGTACTCTTTTTTAATTTTTTTTTCAGATATTCAGTACTTTATTATAATATAGATTTTCCACTATTTGATTTTGCCCAACTTTAGGCTGTCATGCTTTCTGAGCATGCTTGAGGTAAACTGCGGTATTTAACATATTAAAGACATTTTCAGCTTGTGATATTTGCAATTTATGATGGATTAGTAAGTGTACTCTTGAGAAAGCGGTATCAGACTTCTCCTTTATTCAAGAAGCCTAACCCATCTTGGTCTCAACCTAGGTGGGGCTCTGTAAAAACAGATCATCTTCCAGGTGGGGTTTTCTTTGCAGAGCTCCTGAAAGGCATCGACCTAGGCAGTCTGGTGGACAGTGATGTGGACCTGAAGATTGATGACTTTAATCAGAATGTCCTTCTGATGTCCCCCCCGGCCTCTGACTCAGGGTCCCAGGCTGGCTTCTCCCCTTACTCCATTGACTCTGAGCCAGGAAGCCCCCTTTTGGATGATGCAAAGGTACAAGCTTTTGAAATCTCCTGACTCTTGGAATTTCTTTCATATCCCCACTATGAAATTTGTGAGGAGGCCGCAGAAAGGTGGCCAGTCCAGGTGTTAAGAGGGCCCAAGCCATAGAAAAACAGGAATTCTATAAAATTAGCTTAAGTCCTAGAGAATAAAGAAAAGAAAACAGACGGGAGTGGAAGGGGACAGTCCCTCAGATTTACTAACTGGTCTTTCTGAAAGACCCCATCAGGGAAGGATGAGTGCCAGATCTGGAATCAGGACACTGAGCAGCTGTTGGTAGAGTGGGCTCTGGGAGTTGCTAGAGGCGCCTCATTACTTCTCTTTGCCAGTAATGGGCCTGGCAAGACCACTTTGTGAGGCTCATCAGTTGGTTTAGGATGAGGCTACCTCTGGGTCCTCTTTCCAGAAATGACTACAGTTTGCAATCTAACGGATAACATCACAACCAAGGGCTTTTAATTGTCAATAAAAGCCCCTGGCAATTGAAGTTTTAATGGAATTATTTAGAAGAGACAGCCTAATGATCTTCCTGGGAACCTATGGAGGGAGACCACTGAGTCCTGTACTATATTTTGACTTGGCAGTTTTTTGACTCCAAAAGCACAGAGTTTCATTCTAGGGTACGTTTTTGACTAAGCTGGTTTTTTTTCTTGTATCTTACTTTTACTAAGGAAGCTCTATTTTTAAATACTTTGTAAATGTAATTCTGTTTGATAACAAGCCATATGACATATAAATTGAGTTAACTAGGCTTCTGACTCATCAGAAATTTTCAAATGGTTTTTAAAATATTAAAAAGGAGTGACATGATACCTACACTTTGGGACTTGGGAAAATCTGGCTCCATCCTTCTTCCCTCCCGTTCTCTGGACCTCATAGACTGCCAGATCCTCTGTCTCCAGTTCTATAAAATGGGAGTGAGGGATAAAAGCAGTGTTCCCGTTTAAAACAGGCACACTCATTTAGATGGATCCATGCTAACATGTGGTCTTTAATCATCATTATTGAAATAAAATGTGAATGCAATAAAATATACTTTTTTTTAATATTGGGGGTTGAACCCAGGAGTGCTTTAACACTGAGCTACATCCCCAGCCCTTTCTATTTTTTATTTTGAGACAAGATCTCACTAAGTTGCTTAGGGCCTTGTTAAATTGATGAGACTGGCTTTGAACTTGTGATCCTCCTGAACCAGTCACTGGGATTATAGGCATGTGTCCCTGTGCCTGACTCCCCAGTGCTTTTTATCTTTTGCTTTGAGACAGGGTTTCACTAAATTGCTGAGGCTGACCTCAAATTTGAGATCCTCCTTCCTTGGCTTCCAGATTGCTGGGATTACATCTGCCACCACACCCAGCAAAATATACCTATTTTAAATGTATGGCACCAGCAGTTTTAACACATGTGCACACCTATAATAATAATATTATATCATTATAATCAGAATGTAAAGCATCCTCCCATCTCCCCCAAAGCTCTTTTGTATACCCATGCAGACAGCTCACACACCTCTCTTCAGCCTCAGGCAACTACTAATCCATCAACTTCCTGTCATTCAGATTTGTTTTGGCTCTGGAATCATACAGAAACAGAATCGGGCAGTGTGTATTTTAAAAGAAAATCTCTCTGCCTTTATTCTTTGAAACATGCACTTTTCTTCGTTGGCAAGAGGACGGGTGCTCCGATATTTGAGCAGTCGTTTGTGAATTGTGGACTTCTTAGCTCCCTCCTGCCTTTGTTCCTGTCTGACTTAATGGTCTTGAGTTTAAACCTCACAGTCTGTTTCCTGATGTATGATATGTAAAAGTAAAGAGCTATGAAAGCCCACACAGTATTCCAACCCTGAGGCCCTATTTTGAAGGTCAAAGATGAACCGGACTCTCCTCCTGTAGCACTCGGCATGGTGGACCGCTCTCGAATTCTGCTGTGTGTCCTCACCTTCCTGGGCCTCTCCTTTAACCCCCTGACTTCCCTGCTACAATGGGGAGGGGCCCGCGACTCTGACCAGCCCCCGTACACAGGCTCTGGCCGTAGTGTACTGTCATTTGAATCAGGTAGGTAGGGGCCCCGCATGCTACCTGGGTACAGTGTACTGCTACAGCAAGAGAAAAGACCTGTGTGCAAGCCCCATGAATTACCTGTCAGATTGCGAAGCAGTGGTGGGCTCCTCCCTCCTTGCTTCTGATGTGGACTGGCACAAGTTATATTATGGAAGTAACAAGGGCAAAACAAACTGGGAGTCTGCCCTACAGTGATTACCCTGGGGTCAGGCAGGTGAGAGGGCGGAGGGTAGTGCCTATTTGGGGATGTTCATGTTTTTTACCTGATTTTTGAAATCAATATCCTAACCCTCTTTAACTAAGATTTTTGTAGCACTCAGCTCTGTAGTGACAAGGACTACAGGTTTTCTATTTAGACTATAAATTTGCTTGTTCTGAAAATGAGGTAGAAGGCTCTTTGATGGCACGCTGCTGTCAGCTGTCTGTCAGTTGTGTGGCTGTTCCCCTGTGGTGCTTCTTGGCAGATCAGCTGAGATACCCCTCTTTAGGTTCTGGGGGCTGGTTTGACTGGATGATGCCAACGCTCCTCCTGTGGCTGGTAAATGGTGTCATTGTCCTGAGTGTGTTTGTGAAGCTGCTGGTCCACGGGGAACCAGTGATCCGGCCGCACTCCCGTTCCTCAGTCACATTCTGGAGGCATCGGAAGCAGGCGGACCTCGACCTTGCCAGGGTGAGTTCTGTCTTCCACCTTTTCTCAACCTCCCCCGGGCTTGGCAGAGAATTCAGGGATTGATATCAAGTCCCCAGTGTGGATGAGGTCCTGTGGCAGCTGCTGTGGTGACGCAGGAGAGGGAATCTATGTATAGGTTGTGCCATTCGCATGAAATGTTTGTGGTGTGGCAAAAAGAGTACAGTACGTCTGGGGCTGAAGAGAGGAGTTCTGGCTGAGGGAACCTGAGGTGTGGGTGGGCTGGAAGGACAGGGACATAGCAGAAAGACCTGCTCAGCTAATAGCAGAGTGACTAGACAGGCCGTTTGGGAACTGGCAAGTTCTGTGGTCGTTCCTGGAGTGCAGGATGTCAGAGAGAAAAGAGGTAGTGTGGCGAGGCCCAAATTAGAGAGAACTTTGACCAGTAACTGATTTAGGGCTTTTTTTCTCTGGGGAGCCAAGGAAGGTTTTTGAGCAGGAAAATTAGCTGAAAGTTTTCATTTGAAATCAACAAGAGGTCTTTAGCGGAAGGATCCTGCGGCAACTCACAGCACTGAAGGAAGAGTTACCCTTCCCAGGAGGGATGTGACCCAGAGTGCTCCTCAGCAGCAGTTAACCCTGAGCCTGCTGTCCTCTCCTCTGCAAGCTGCAGGGCCTTCAACCTGGATCTGTCAGCCATAGCCACTGAGTCCTGAAATACAGATGTGATTTGGGGGCCCATTTCCCAAGATGGACATCCTGGAGGCAGGTTCAGGTTTGCTTTTGACAAATGTCATTCTGGTGACGGTAGGAAGGGTAGGTAGGAAGAGGGAGAAATGAAATTCACAGAAACAAGTTGAGAGACTCTTGAAATAGGCCATGTAAGAAATGAAGACAAGGGCCTAGAGTTGAAAGGCCTAGAGCTGAAGTAATACTTGAAATTAGAATGGAAAGAAAGCGACGGTGGTGTTGACTCAAAGATGGGAGAGGCCAGAAGATGCGCTAGGCCATGTTGCTTGGAAATGTGAGTCCTTTGTAGAGTGAGCAGCAACCAGGTGGCAGGCCATGGGGCTGAGAAGAGTCTGGACCATGTTTGGGAAGTTGTACTTTGGGAGAGGGTGCTGGGGAGAATTGGATTAGTGGGGCAGAAGGGGCAAGAGGCAAAGACTGAGCCTGGGAAACAGTCAACCTTCCAGGAAAAAAGAGTGGAAGAAGTGGGGAATCATGCTTCATGTCAGAACTGTAAGCACAGGTGCTTCTGGCAGAGGGAACCAGGAGAGAGAGGTTGTCAGTGTTAATATAGCGTCATAACTCTCCGTTAGACCCTCTCAGGTTGGCATAGAGATCCCAGGCTAGGGTAGCTTAGTTGTGAGTTTGCCTAAAACCATGGGTCTCAAACTCCAACAAGCATAAGAATCTCCTGGAGGTCCCAACCCCAGAGGTTTGATTTAGTAGGTTTGCGATGGGGCCCAGATATCTGCATTTCTCACAAGTTTCCTGGGCCTGATTCTATTGGCCTCTGTGACCATACTTTGAGGACCAAAAAGCCTAAAGGAGCAGTGCAGTTCATCTAAATCTGAGTTACCATCTTTTTTTTTTTTTTTTTTTTTTTTTTTTTTTTCCGGTGATTTTCCCCAGGGGATATTTCCTTGTTTTTTTTTTTTTTTTTTTTTTCAGACAGGGTCTCACAGAGTTGCTTAGAGTCTTATTAAGTTGCTGAGGCTGGCTTTGAACTTGGGATCCTCCTGCCTCAGCCTCCCAAGCCTCTGTATTACAGGCATGTGCCACCACATCTGGCCTGAATTTCCATCTTATATATAAAAGCTACTGTGTTACATAAAAGCTACTATGGAGAACCTTGACCAGCATTTATTCAAAGATAGAATATAATGCAATCCAATTTAGTGAAATGACTGGGAAATACCTCAAAATGTCAGCAGTGATTCTTTCTAAGGGATGAGATTACTGGTGGGTGGCTCAGTTGTTACAGTGCTTGTCTGGCATGCACAAGGACCCAGGTTTGAACCCCAGCGCCACATGCACAACTAAGTATCATAGAGACAAAAACCAGATGAAGAAATAAAATTGATTCACTTTCTCTCTCATACTCCCTTTCTCTCTTTCTCTCTCTCTCTCTCTTTTTTTAAAGAGAGAAGGACAGTGAGAGAGAGAGAGAGAGAGAGAATCAATTTTTATTGAGTTTTTCACATGGCTTTTGTTGCTCTGACACTTAGTTGTGTACGTGGGTTGCTGGGGTTTGAACCTGTGTACTTGTGCATGCCAGGCAAGCACCGTAACCACTGAGCCACCGCTCCAGCCCCTCCCTTCCTCTTAAAAAAAAAAAATGGGGGCTGGAGCAGTGGCTCAGCAGTTACAGCCCTTGTCCGGCATGTGCAAGTACACGAGTTCAAACCCCAGCACCACCTACACAACAAAGTCTCAGAGCAATGAAAGCCATGTGAAAAACTCAATAAAAATTGATTTTCTCTCTCTCTCTCTCTCTCTCTCTCTCACTCTCCCCTCTTTCTTAAAAAGAAAGAAAGAAATTATAGGTGGTTTCTGTGTGTGTGAGTGTGTGTGTAGTTTTGTTTTTTGTAACTTTCTGAAGTTTTGCAGATTTTGCTTTATGAGGACAGAGTATTCTGATAATGGAGTAGGGAGAGTGGAAGTCTATTAAAGAGACTACAGCAAAGCCAGTTACCATTACATTCTTTTGCTGCTTTGTAGGGAGATTTTGCAGCTGCTGCTGCCAACCTACAAACCTGCCTGTCAGTTTTGGGCCGGGCACTACCCACCTCCCGCCTGGACCTGGCCTGTAGCCTCTCCTGGAATGTGATCCGCTACAGCCTGCAGAAGCTGCGTCTGGTGCGCTGGCTGCTCAAGAAAGTTTTCCAGCGCTGGCGGGCCACCCCAGCCACTGCAGCTGGCTTTGAGGATGAAGCTAAGAGCAGTGCGCGTGATGCAGCCTTGGCCTATCATAGGCTGCATCAGCTGCACATCACCGGTAAGTGACCAGCTGTGACTGCTTAGCTTGCTGTAAGGTGCTCCTTGCCATCTCCTCCTTAGCTTGGTTTGCCAGGTGAACACCTGAGTGAAACCCCTCTTATGTTGCTCTTTTAAATCAACCTTCTACCTCATTCATAGCTATAGTTCATCATTTCTAAGATGCACATGTTTTTCCCCAGTAACATTTCTGTATTCTCTCCCTTTTTCTAAGCATCGTTATACTTTCAGTGTGTCCTATAAATAATAGCACATTATGGATTTGTTGGCAGTGATACTTAAATTAATGGTGAGCCTTAAAATCAGTGGCATCTTAGATTCAATGAAATAGGCTCATTTATTTTATTCATTAAGCTCCTCTACTAAGAAGGGAGACAGGCCTGCCAATGGATGACAGTTCAGTGTAGCATGTTAGACTTAGCAGAAGGAGCAAAAAGCTTTCTGGGGAGGTGGAGTCGACTTCTCCGGGAAGGGTACATGGGCCAGCAGCTCTGCAGAGCTGTGGCTTCCAGGCAGAGGGATGTTGCAAAGAGGAGCTGCATACCAGGCCGACCTGAAAGCAACACTCTAGTAGTCCTACTAGGAATTCGAGCCACGTAAGGAGATGATGGAGCCAGGACACGAAGGGCAGGCCAGTGCCTGCACTGGGGAGGACTGGAAGCCAGCAGACTAGGTATCTTATAGGATATCTGTAGGATCCAGTGAAAGGCATTAAGAAAATAAAGACCTGATCAGATTGGTGCTTCTTAAGTTGAAGAGGTTTACTCTGGTGACAGAGATTGGATTGATAGAAAGAATTAAGGCTAGAGTCAGAGGCCAAATAGGAACTGAGGCAGCACGGAGATAAAAGATGCTGAAAGGACAGATGGAGAGAAAATTAACAGGTGTAGTTGTCTGGACTTGAGGATTCAGTACATGTGATAGGTACAGAAAGGAGCCAGCTAGGATGTTCCCTTGGCATGCTGCTTGGGAGTTTGGGTGAATGGTGATGCCACTGACAAAGTGAAAGAAATAGGAGGAAGAGCAGTTTTCCCAGGAAGAGGTGATGCCCTCGCTTTGAACACTTGCCCATGAGACATGGCAAGGAATTATTCTGTAGGCAGCTGGACCTGCAGGACCTGCCGCCCAGAGCAGAAAGTGGGCTTTGGGCCTAGAGGAAAGAGTGAAGGTATGGATGGATACCTCATGTAAAGACAGGCAGAGGGCCAGAGGGGTGGCTCAGCGATTGCAGCACTTGCCTGGCATGCGCAAAGATGTGCGTTCAAACCCCAACACCATGTACACAACGGAGTGTGTGAGCAATGAAAGCCACGTGAAAAACTAAATAAGAACTGATTCTTTCTTTCTCTCTCTCTCTCACTGTCCCTCTCTCTTAAAAAAAAAATTTAAAAAGGACAGGCAGAGATGGGAGTCCAGTGGACCCTGCCTGAGAGGGACAGTCAGAGAGGTCAGAGGAGATTGAGAGGCTTGGCACTGGGGAAGCAAGGACAGAGATGGTGGAAGAGGGTGAGTTGCTGCTGAAGCATCCACCAGCCATAAAGTGAGGGCCAGAAGGACTAGATTATGGATGGTGTTGGAAAACCCTAATGATTTCAAGGAGCTTTAGCTAGAAATGGAGCAGACCCAAGCACCAGGAGTGGGCCAGTTGTACAGTTTTAACCGGTTCCTATTTGCAGATCTCCCTTGCCTGTTTTCTTCTCTGCTTCTCAGTGTGCCCTGGAACAGACAAGCCCCACACCCAGTTTTCCGATCGGGAGACTGCGTCATCCTACCTGTCAAAGTTTAGAGAATTTCAGCTGGGAAACCTCGTGTCACTTTTTCCCTCCACATTCACTGGACCAGGGCTTGTGGGAGGCACTGAGAGGACTGGTGGCTGCCACTGCATTGTACCCTGCCCCCTTGCAAAGAAAGCACCGTGCCTCATGGGGGAGACACCCCAGGCCAGTACAGAATGAAGTGTGTGGTTTAGGGCTCCCTATGCTGCTTTAGACAGACAGACATCTCGCAGTGGGAAGAACACAGCTAAGTGAGGTCGAGAGGCCTCTGCACTTCATGTCCATCCCTGAGGTGAAGATAACTTCTTGCCCTTGCCTCCTCCCAGCCTTTGAAGACCAAAGTAAGCAACAATGTGAGCACCCTGGGGTTGCCCTAGGTGGGTTATGCACCTCCTGCCTACCAACCCCATGCGTGTCTGGCCATCACTGCTCAGTTTTGTTACTTCTTCAATGGGATGTGTGCTTGTGTATTGTAATACAGATCAGTTCAGGGACTTTTTTTGTTTAAGTTTTCATTACCTCCATTGAAATGTTCGGAGATGCCGTACTGTATCAGCAGAACTTGGTCATCCTGTCTGATACTTTGTTAGAAAATATTGCCTCCGAGTCCTGTAATATGACTGGCAATCACGACAACTCCCATTTTATAGAGCCAGGGGCCCAGACACACCCTGTGAGGTATACAAGCACACACAGCTAGTAAGTCACACACAACCTGGTGACCCATCCAGACCTGTCTGATCATAAAGCTCACTTTCTTTCTCCTCTGGAACCACTATTGTTCTGATTGTGCTACAGAAAGCAGGGAAATATTTGCTTTGGGGAATCTGTTTCTCCCTAGGGAAGCTTCCTGCGGGATCTGCCTGTTCAGATGTACACATGGCTCTGTGTGCTGTGAACCTGGCTGAGTGTGCAGAGGAGAAAATCCCACCAAGCATGCTGGTTGAGATCCACTTGACAGCTGCCATGGGACTCAAAACGCGGTGTGGAGGCAAGCTGGGCTTCCTGGCTGTGAGTACCCTTCAGTTCCCTTCTACAAACCTCTGTTGAGCACTCTCTTCAACCAGTCGCTAAAAAGCAGTGTGGGCCAACCCTGTGGTGTCTGCCATCTGAAGGAATAGGTATTCATTGACTCATTTGTTCCACAAATAATTACATCAGCGAATGAAGCAGACCAGGATAAGCCATGCAGATAGGACATTCTGGTGCTCTGACTTAAGAAGACTGCTTCAGAGACACTGTGTGGCTGTACTAAGAGGTTAATATTCAACTCTTCAACTCCGCATACTTGGAATCTTCTAGTTATATCGCTTGGTTCTTTTATGCAGCCAGAGGGCATTTTTGATCACAGCACTGTGGATCCAGAAATGAAAACCAGTGCTTTTCTGCAAAGAGCTCAAGTCAGAATGAGGGCTGGAACTGAGGTTACCAAGTGCCACCCAGTATGCCTGGCAAGGTGCCAGTGTGAGCATGCACAGCTGGCTAATTCCCAGTCCTTGTTATCAGCCATTTCGCAGCATCTGCTGACCTCAGACTTTCTTTCAGGCTTATTTTACACAGTGCCCCACTTCGGGTGGATTGCTGAACACATTCAGTTATGTTCAAAACAGAATTATCACATCACAGTTTGTTTCTATGTCTTGGTAATGGAGGTGGTAAGCTGAGAATGAATAAGAATGTGTTTTGTGGTGACACTGATGTTTCCTAAGTACATCTCAATAGTCTAGGTGACGAAGGGCACAGAGAAATCCAGACCTTTCCAAGTTTTCACTCTGTTCATGTAACCTCAGTTAAGACATCCTTTATTCAGCAAACTTTACTGGCTGCTTGCTCCGGGCCAGGCATTTCCAGAGCACACATGTCACTGAGCAGGGCCATTACCGTGAGCATACAGTGTGGCAGGGGCCAGGCCTTCAGGACAGTGCAAAGATGAGTGCTGGTGTGGGGTTGATCTGCTGCCTGAAGAGCACTCTGAGCTCCTGACTGGATCTTAGGGGGAGTCAAGGTGAGCTTTCTGGGAATGTGAATCCAGGGAAAGACTAGGAGCATTGGCAAGGCCTCTCCTCTAGTTTGTCTTAGTGTTCCAGGCCTAATTACACATATCATTTCTTTGCCCCTAAAAAGTATTTTGAAGATATTTATTGTATTGAAACTTTAACATACATGGAGAAAAATGCACATATTTGAATTTATAGCTTGAGAAATTTTCACAAAAAAAACTCACCCATGTGACAACCAGCCAGATCATGAAGAATGTTTCCAGCACTCCCAGAGGCTTCCTTTAGGTCCCCACCTCTCTCCTTGCCCCAACTCAAGGTAACCCCTGTTGTGAATTCTACCACCATAGTTTAAGCTGCCTGTTGTTTATTGGGTGTGATTTTTTTTTATTTTTGTGGGGGGGTAGTACTAGGGATTGAACATAGGACCTTAAACTTGCGAGGCAAGTGCTCCACCACTGAGCCACTGTAAATTTTTTT
The DNA here is from genome assembly GCA_004027875.1 of Aplodontia rufa. Lineage (NCBI taxonomy): Eukaryota > Metazoa > Chordata > Mammalia > Rodentia > Aplodontiidae > Aplodontia > Aplodontia rufa. Next base: position 170,204 of record PVKS010000165.1, read on the forward strand.
ATTGAAAGACAATATGAATGTAGAAGAGTATGCACATCATAAGTACATAATTCAGTGATTTCACAAAATAACCCATCCAAACCGCAGGCAGAACAAGAACCAAAACCTCAAAAGCCTCCTTGGGGGCCCCGTGCACCATTAAACTGCCCTTCCCCAAGTCCTCTAGCCAGAGTAAACATCTGATCACTGAGACATTTTGCCACTATCAACTTTGCTAGGGGAGTCAGGCAGTTCCATTTGTATATAGGTCATGTGTGTTGTCGCATGGAGTTAGAGTGTTCATTCCCATTGCCATGCACTATCGTATTATGGGACTATACTTTTGGAGATGGACTTCTGAGTTGTGTCCTATTTGGCGTGGTTCTGCACGGTGCTGCTGCGCGGACCATTGCAGGGTCAGATAGATGTTATGCACATTTCCAAAATGGTGCCAGTTGCCACTTCCCAGCAGTGTACCCAAATTCCAGCTTCACATCCTCACCAAACATGTGGTAGTATTAGGGGCTTTTTAGTCCTTTTAGTGAATCTCATTGCAGGGTGCTTTTTGTTTTTTGTTTTTTGTTTTTAGATGAATGTGGAGTTACAATTGACGGGGAATCATTGTCAATCAAGAACAAACGTATATTTACATAGTTATCCAAGGCTGATGCCAGGTCATGGATGCCCCCCTTTCATTGCAGTTTTTATTTGCATTTCCTGAGTGATCAGTGACTTTGAGCACCTTTTCATATGTTTATCAGCAGTTTGGAGATCTCAGTGAAAACCCTGTTCGATTACCTGTTTTTATTTGGGGCATTTGTCTTTTAATTTATACAGGAGCTCTTTATTCTAGATGTGACCCTTTGTTTGGATACATGCTTTTGCAGATATCTTCTCCCACTCTGTGACTTGCCTTTTCTGAAATCTAGATTAGTCCTCTTCACTTTTTAGACGTTTGTGTTTTGTTTAGCGAATCTCTGATCTGTGTCAGTCATGAAAATGTTATCCCTTGTTGTCTACTACAAGCTATGTATATTTTTAATTTTTATTTATTTATTTATTTATTTTTGCTTTTCACGTACAGATCAATCCCTGATCCGCTGGAATTGATTTTTTTTTCATTATTTTTATCTATCTGACCTCCTGGGAGGGGCTTCTGGGCCTCAGCTTAGGAAAGAAATGTCTATAAAATTCAGGAAAGTTTTTTAAAAGTTTTTTTAGGAAAATTATCATAGGGCTATAATGCCAAGATAATTGAAAGAGCAGCAAAAGTTATTTTCTCGATTTCCCTTGCAGAAGCCAGACTGTGGGTATCTGTTTCAGATTTATATTTCTTATTTCTTCAAACCACTAAAATAACGCCCCCCCTCCCACTGAGATTTGTTATAAGTAAAGTTTTTCTAAGAATTCAGCTTAAAAGTGTATTTCAACTTAATGATTTTCCAAATGGCCTCTGCGGGTTCCTCTCATCATAAGACCTGGCTGGGCTTTGTTTCTGCTTCCGTGAGTGACCTTGCGTCCCTTCTGAGAGACCAGTTGAATCCTCAGTTTTCCCTGCAGCAGTCCTCACACTCCCCTCCTGATGGCCTTGGAGCAGGCCATTTTTGGGAGAGGGTGGGGTGCACAGTTGGAGATGCTGGGACTTGAGAGGCTCTGGAGTCTCACCTCGCTGTCTTCTGCCAGCCTTTTCACTGTTTCAGCTACCCACTGAGATTCAGTTAGCAGTTCCTTGAGGTTCACAGAAAACCATGGATTTCTACATTTGCTGTCCAGTATCCCTTGCTTAAAACGGATCAGCAAAGAGGAAGACAGTGCCACTGGCCCTCTGATTAGATATTTAAGTGCCATGTCCCCCTCATCCTATTAGCTGCTGTGAGAATGTCAGTGTGTCTCTTTACGATAGATTGGCCAGGTAGTTGCTCTGGCTCACGAAGCTGTCTCAGGTTCCTCTGAGGGGCGGTCCTTCCCATCTGGTCCTCAACTGGTTGCACTTTGGCCATGCTATTTCTGACCCTGGCATTCAAGTCTTCTGAAGCTATTACATTAGCTGATGGCTGCTTGAAGCTCAGTAAAGGTCAGAACCATCAGACTGAACCAGACCACTAGGCCACCGCTTCATTGTAGAGGCAACAAAGGAAGTGGAATGGTGACGTCCTCGGGCTGTGTCCCAGCCACCCCCACCCTGGGCTCCCTGAGCCTTTCACTCCCTTGTTTTCTGCTCAGCTCCCTATTGAGATTGTGTTGAGTAATTTTACAGGTGGAAAATCATAAGAATTTAAATATGTCATCACTTGCTGGGCATGGTAGCACATGCCTGTAACTCCAGCTGTTCAGGAGCCTTAGTCAGGAAGATCACAAGTTCAAGGCCAGTTTGGCAACTTAGTGAGACCTATCTCAAAATAAAAAGGACTGGAGATATAGCTCAGTAGTAGAGCACCCCTGGGTTCAACTCCAGTACAACCCACACACAGATAAAAGATATGCTCACTCAAAATAACAGAGCTTCCAAAAATGTGATAACAGCATTATTCCTGTAATTTTGTGACAGGGACCCTTGAATGCTATTATCCTGACAGGTAGAAAAGGAGACTAGGACACTGGCACTTTGAGCAAAGAGGTTTTCAAAATCTTCTCCTGCAGACTGGGGCTCATGCAAGGCAGGCATGGGGCTTTCTGTAGGAGCTGTCCTCGGGGTGCACACTTTCATGCACACAGACTCACCTGCATGGTCCTAGGGGAGCCTCAGGACCCTTCGCTCCAGAGTTGTCTGGTGTGATATTGACAGCCAGCTTTGTACACGGTACTGCTCTATACTCAGAGGCAGAAGAGGTGAAAAATAAGTAGTTAAAGCAAAATATGACTTTGCCTTAAAATGCTCTAAAAGATATGTGATTAAAATGACATGAGAGCCAGGAGCAGTGGCACATGCCTGTAATTCCAGCAGCTCGGGAGGTTGAGGCAGGAGGATTGCAAGTTCAAAACCAACCTCAGCAACTTAGCAAGACACTGTCTCAAAATAAAATATAAAAAGGGCTGAGGATGTGACTTGATGATTAAGTGCCTCTGAGTTCCATCCCTGGTACTCTCCCCTGCAAAAAAATGATATGAGAAAAAGCCCCAGAATCATGGGAGCTGCCAGACTTGGTACTCAAGGGGCAGAGAATAAGTACAGGTGGTGACCTCTGAGACCCCTCCTCAGCAAACAGCCCCCACGCCACTCTGCCAGTTGAGTGCCAGCAGGTGGAACTAATACCAGAAGGCCCTGCAGGACAGGATGCAGCAGGGCCCACTTGTGCCTTGGGCCCTCCCCTCCTGCCCTGCTAGGATTTGGACTTGATTGCCTTGCGAGCAACACCCTTGCCATGGTGTTGGGGCTGGGCTCTACTTCTGGGAGCTCCTACAGGCCCCGCCCTCTAGTGGCCCCCTTTCCTCCCACTCCTCCACCCCTAAGCCATCCCCACCACCATGCTTTCCTGTGATCCCATAATGGCTGCAGACAGCATTCTGCTGCCTTGGTGTCATCCCTGGTTTTTGTCCTTCCACAGAACTACTTCCTCAGTCGTGCCCAGAATCTGTGTGGCCCTGAGCGCAGTGCTGTCCCTGATTCCCTCCGCTGGCTCTGCCACCCCCTGGGCCAGAAGTTTTTCATGGAGCGGAGTTGGTCTGTGAAGTCAGCAGCCAAGGAGAGTCTGTACTGTGCTGAGAGGAACCCAGGTGAGTGCTTTCACTGCCGTCAGGACTGGAGACAGCCACGGGAGCCAACCCTGCCGCACGTTCCTGTGCAAAGGGGGTCTCAGTCTTACCTAATCCCTGTTTTTTGGGGTTTTGGTTTTTTTGTTTTGTTTTTCCCCAGCTGGAACTCGGGGAGATTAAGTAACTTTCTGAGGTTCTGTGCCTGAGCTGCGTGTGCAGCTCTGCTTGCTCAGACAGTTGGAGCCTGTAGTCCTTGCATTACAATGCCACATGTGATAGGTGGTGCTTGAGCACCACTGCATTCTTAGCCCTTGTCCTGGGCACTTGAAGACACAAAGGATGTACAGAACTTGCAGTTCCCTGACCTCTGGGCCTCTGTCCTGTTGGGAAAGCAGACAGACATACGTGAAGCAGTTAGGGAACAAGAGGCAGCAGGCAGTCATCAGGCGCACAGAGTGGTGACAAGGGACAAGGCTCCAGGCACTGAAAGAAGATGAGGCTTTCTGTCCCCAGCATTTGATAGTGATTGGAGCTGACTTGCCGGCCTTGGAGCTGCAGAGGCTGGCAGGGGTGCACTCAGACCCTGAGCACTTGGTAGGTTTTTGCATTCTGCTGTGTTTTCCCCCCTGTAGGGGCTTGTGGGGAGAGGAGGCTTGCTCTGCAGGTGTAGGAGAGCTCTCAAACATTTGGAAGTCTTCACTGGGTTTTTTATTATTATTACTTTTTTTTTTTTTAAGAGGGACAGTGAGAGAAAGAAAGAATCAATTTTATTTAATTTTTCATGTGACTTTGGCTGCTCCGACACTTTGTTGTATATGTGGTACTGGGGTTTGAACCTGCATCCTCACGCATGCCAGGTAAGCTCCGTAACCGCTGAGCTACCGCTCCAGCCCCTGTTATTACTTTATTGCTCAATGTAAGAATTATGTTTAACACCAAAAAGTGAAGGATGAAAGCTAAGTTTCCCAGCCCCCAGGGACTTTGTTGGTAGCAAGGACTTTCCACAGGCTCGTGTGTCCCTTGTAATCCTTGGTCTAGGCCTTGTCACCCAGAAAATGTTCATAAATGTCCCTCTTCCTTCTGGTCAGATCAAGGCCCATGTCTGCCTCTTATGAGGGGAAGAGAGAGGCCGATGATGCTGTGATCTGGGCCTTCCAGTAAAGGGACTTGTCAGTGACATTTGACCCAAGCAAGCATTTCAAGGTCCCTTGTCTGGTCAGCTTGGCCAGAACATTGCTAATCACAGTGTCCATGACAACGCTCTGGGAAAACAGAAGAGTGAGTTCTTGGGCTGGAGCAGTGGCTCAGCGGTTGGAGCACTTGCCTGGCATGTGCAAGGACTTGGTTCAAACCCCAGCACCACATTGACAACCGAGTGTCAGAGAAACAAAAGTCAGATGAAAAGCTAAAGTTTTTTCTCTCTTTCTTTCCTTCTCTCTCTCTAAAAAAAAAACAAAATGGAAGAAGAGTGGGTTCTTCACTGTCAGGAGCTGCCACCACTGCCACCCTTTACTCCTTGGCTAGCTATTCTGCTAAGCCACGAGAGAGCACCTCTTAGGCTTAGCGTCTTTTCTTTTTTGGTTTTTTGACAAGGCTTGTGTCCATCACTTCTATAGATCCAACTTTGAAGTTCTGAACACAGTGCCAAAAGATGCAGTGCATGCACACACACAGCCACCCCCAGAGGGCTAATCGGGAACTACATATAGCCTCAGGCTCTCCAGTCTGGGGTGACTCCCCTCCTACTTTGTGGCTATTTGGCAGGGTAGTTTTGGGGTTGGTTGGGAAGAGGGATTTGATCCCCAGTACAGGGCACAGTTGTTTCTTAGGGTTCCCTCCCCGTTCTCTTTTCTCTGTTAAAAAAAAAAGTATTCCTAAATAAGACCCCACCTCCTTTTTCTCTGTTGGGGTTGGAATTGAGCCAGGGCCTTGCACATGCTAAGCATGCACTCACGTACTCAACCACTGAGCAGAACTCTTGACACCAAAAGGGCTCATACATAAGGCCCACTTAACGCTTACTGCTTTTATTGCCTTCAGCTGACCCCATTGCCCAAGTCCATCAGGCCTTCTGCAAGAACTTGCTGGAGCAAGCTGTGGAGTCCTTGGTGAAGCCTCAAGCGAAGAAGAAGGCTGGAGACCAGGAAGAAGAGAGCTGGTAAAGTCCATAGGCCTCCCCCTGGTGACAGGCCAGGAAATAGAATGATTCCTTTGTGTTTTTTGTTTTTTGTTTTTTTTCTCAAAAATGGAGCCATACGTGAGCTGACCTGGCCTTTTTTTCTAAACCAAGTACATCTATTTTGCTCATTTTACCCATCCCTTCACCAAGTAGAGCCAGTTTGTTGGAGCAGGTTGGGAATTTGGTTAGTTTGCTAATCAAATTAATCACACAATGGACTGTTGAAAGGGGATAGGACTGGTATGTGCAGAGCTCAGCAGAAGGCAGACACCACTGGCCTGGACACCTTGGGGACCTAGCCTCTCAGTGAGCATGCCAGGCAATTTTTAACTTTTACATGGTTACTGAGTACAGCCTTTCCTTTACAGAATAAGACTTGGGAGGCAGAGAGGTGCCATAGTCACTTTCATACAAGGTCTAAGTCCTGCCTGAGTGTATTTGAGGAGGGAAGGAGGGGGCAGGTCAGCCTGGGAGAGGCAAAATATCAGGGAAGACATGACATTGGAATTGGGCCTTGAGGGGAGGAGTCAAGGTTGCTTAGAGGGGGTAGGAAGAGAAAGTCTGCCCCTCTTCGTAGAGGTAAGATCCCAGAGACAGGTGAGGAAGACTGGTCTGTGGAGTATGGAAGGGCATGCATGGGCAGAGCTCCATGTACTTGGGGTGGTGGGATAAGGGGCCAGAAAGGGCCACTGGATCTTAGAACTGGGGAGCTGAACAGCCAGGTCTGCGTGTGGTCTTTGTATATGTTTTGATGTACATGGGATTCTATTTTTCTTTGTAGTGAATTCTCAAGTGCTCTAGAGTACCTGAAATTGCTTCATTCTTTTGTGGACTCTGTGGGGTTCGTGACCCCACCATTCTCCAGCAGCTCTGTGCTCAAATCAGCCCTTGGTGAGTACTGCAGGTGGCTCCAAAGTCCTCAGGGTACCTAATTCAGTCCTGTCCAGCCCTTCTCTCTGAGTCCAGGGTTAGCTGTGTGTATCCAAGCATCTTCTCTGGTCACAAGTTTGTATCTCAGGCCCTGATTAGGTGAGCCAGATCAGGACCCTTCCTAGATGTGCAGAATAGGCAACAAGTGGTCCAGGCAGCAGGGTACATAGGCCTCCTGAGGCTGGGCCTCACTGTCCATGCTGAAGAGGCTGTCATCTGGGCATCTCTGCTACTCTCTTCCCAACGTCTTGAGTATTAGAGAGCAGTCTTGCTGATGGAACTGACACCAGAGCATTCTTCTCCCCCTAAGCTGCCATCAGAGTGCTAGCCCATGCTGCCACCTCTCAGGCTTCTGTGGCCTCTGGGGGTGTGAGGGGGCCGCACTACCCTCTGACCATTCTCTCTCGGGAGGGAAGGGTCCTAAAACAGTAGCTACCACAGCACGACCACTGACGTAGCGGCCTCTGTACTTCAGAGTTTAGAAGAGCTTGTGTTCTCACAACTTTTCTCTGATGTGATATCTCCTCTGGCTTTTTGAAATCACTGGTATAATTTTGCAGTTGAAAAAACAGTCTGAGAAAGGAAAAGACGTATGCTAAATGAGCTTACTAATACTGGTTCATTTGAAGATACCAGTCTTCATGGAAGTTTAGGTTGTGTCTAACTCTTTACTTAAAAATAACACTATAACCTGGCATGGTGGCACATGCCTGTAATCCCAGTGGTACATGAGGCTGAGGCAGGGGAATCACAAGTTCAAAGCCAGCCTAAGCAACTTAGTGAGACCCTGTCTCAAAATAAAAAAAATAAGAAGCACTGAGGATGTGGCTCAGTGGTTAAGTGCCCCCAGGTTCAATCCCTGATTCTAAAAGAAAAAGAAAGAGCAACAACACTACAATGAACATCTTTATTAAACTTGTCTAAGCCAGTTTTGTTGGTAGATTGCCAAAAATGAGAACACTAGGTTACAGGAATGTACATGTTGACAGACATCTAAAAGATTGTACTGGTTGATGCAGTCATGAGAGAGGGCAGCCAGAGGTCTCTATCTATTGCCAGAAGTTCAGGATGCCATGCACCATGGAGGAACGGACTATTGACTCCACCAGGCTGCTTCCAATGGGTTCTGGAGTGTTTCCTGCTGTTCCCATCTAGGTCCAGACATCATCTGTCGGTGGTGGACATCTGCAATCACTATGGCTATCAGCTGGCTCCAGGGAGATGATGCAGCTGTGCGTGCTCATTTTACTGAAGTAGAGCGTGTCCCCAAGGCCCTTGAAGTGACTGAGTACGTAAGACTCCTTGGCTACTCGCCTGATTCTCTCCAGGGGGGTTTTGTTTGGGTTAGTGGGAGGGAGCAGGTCCGTGTGGCCACCGTGCGTTGAAGGGTCAGAACCATATGACGGATGGGAGCTACAAAAGGGGATAGAGCACCACGGAGAGGTGCCACTCCCGCACAACCTTACCTGAGTGTTGTGCTTTGCACTGCTTAGCAGCCAGCAGCCCAGCAGCCAGCAGTGGTGCTTCTGGACTGCCTCCCTGCTGCCACAGGCTGCAGAGGAGACAGAGCAGCATGGTTCCTGGCAAATTGAGGAACTGCAAAGTGGTGGCAGCAGTGCTGTGTGGCTGCGGCCTCTGCAGGGAAGCCGGCATTTCCCTGAAGCTTGCGTAGGCTCCAGCACTGTTTCCAGGTTCCTTTCTGCCTCTCTACCCCCGTCAGCCCTGTCAGCCTTCTCTAACAGAAAGGCCTGTAGCACAGCCAGAGAGCTTTTGACATGCCTCTGAGACGCATGTCTGCACCTGGGGCGTTCGGCCTTAGTGATGGGCAGCGCTGCCTGCTGATGCCCTGGCTGTTTCTGATTCGATCTGAGTGCTCCTGAGAGTAACTGTGAAATGCTGCAAGACAGAAAGGCCCATGGGGTCCCTTCTGCAGGACCAAGTCTGGAACATTTCCTGCCAAGCAGACTCAACCAGGAGCAGAGGAAGGATTGAGAAAAGTGGAGTGAGCAAGGTTGAGCCCTGTATTCCCTATAGTAGGTCTAACAGCCCAGTTTTGTTTATGTGGCTCTGTTTTAAGCCCCCTGGGAAGTAAGCACCCAGCCTGACCCAGGCCTTTAGCACTGCACCTGAGGAAGCAGAGTCTTGGCAGGTAGGTCGTTTGAAGTCACTTCACTTATAAACTGCAGTGCCACAACAGAGAGCTAAGGCACCTTAATGGGTTCCCTGCCCCTAGAATGCAGGTCCTCGTGGCTCTCTGGGCACTTCGGAATAGTATTCTGTGGGTACTGTCCCACTCGCCACCCTCTCCCCAGTGTGCTAAGTTTTTCTCCAGGAGAATTTAATACCAGCCTTCTGGGGGACTGGTCCCTAGAGAACAGGTACAGATACTGGAGCCAACACCTTATGTCACCATAGGTAGTGGCAAGCAGTATTGTGTCCACTTATGGATAAAGAAACTAGGCACAGATTATTTGAATTCCCATCTTAGGTGGCTTCTTAGTGGCAGTTGGGAGTGGTTAAGCCTCGATCTCAAGGCCCTTCCAGCTTCAAATGATGGTGGGGAAGGGGCTAAGCTAGCTGAGGGCTGGCATTTCCCATGTGGAGCTGGCAACTGGCAACTGTTATGGCAGTATTGTGGTGACAGACCCGTGTCATGGTGATGTGAGGCATGGTGGCAACTAGCCTGAACTCCTGCCCGTTGCATGGCTAACACGCTAACCTGCCTCTCATGTCCCTGTCTGTCACTGCTGCAGGAGCCCCCTGGTGAAGGCAATCTTCCACACCTGCAGAGCCATGCACGCCTCACTCTCTGGAAAAGCAGATGGGCAGCAGAATTCCTTCTGTCATTGTGAGAGGGCCAGTGGCCACCTGTGGAGCAGCCTCAATGTCAGTGGGGTCACTGCTGACCCTGCCCTCAACCATGTGAGTAGGGTCTCAGCTGGCCCGTGTGAATGTTCCCACCCTTCTCAAGCTTACCCAGCGTGTCCAAGAGACAGAGAAACCATACTAGTGGCTCTGTTGGTCTAGGTGGTGCCCTTTTTGTTCCTGGGGCAAGCACCTCTCCTAGGTTCCTTGAATCCAGATCCTGCTGGCCCACTGTTCCCTGTAAGCCCCAGGTGAAGTGCAGCTTGCTCCAGGCAGCTGTGCTACTTCCCAGGCTATGCTGCTCAGCCTGAGTGGGCCCCTACCTGCAGGCCACCACTCTGCACCGCCAACCGCCTTGGCACCTCTATGACAGTGCACTCGTCTTGGCAGGCAGCTGCGGTGCATTGTAGTTGCATTGCATGTTCTGGCAGTACCGTGCAATGTTTCCACAGTGCATCCCAGAGGCCTGCGTGGCCCACGGCACTTCCCGCCAGGCCCTTGCCCAAGCCCCAGTGCAGAAGGCACGGCCAACCTGGGACACACACAGAGAGCAAGAGTGTAGCAGCTGGTTGCAGTGCCTCTTCTGCTCCACAGTGAGGAGCATCCTGGAGTCAGAGAGCCGCTCACTGGTCCCAGGTGGCTTGGTGGCACCACAAGATAAAGGTTGTCAGTGGGCCTGGACATTGGGGTGAAGCCAGAAGTGTGTCAGCCCTACAGGGACAGGCAGTGTGCCCAAAGGACTCAAGACCAAAGGCAGGATCAGGAGGCACTGCTGGGCTTTCTGTTGGTGCCCCTTAGTACATGTTTTCATGAGAAAGCCAGTCTCAGCTAAGTTTGGGGAGCGAGAGGGGCTTTGGGGCTACCCTTAGGTTGGGGTTCCTGAGTAGCAGCTCTGCACTGAGAGTGGGTCTAGAAAAGCCTGAGGCCCCTGAGGAGAAAATCTGGCCCAGACCTGGCTGCCCCATGCCCAGAGGTCCTCCTCTAGCACCCATGCCCTAGAAATGCCAGCTTTTTCCTGATCCATGTGCCCCTGAGGCTGTCAGCAGCCAGAAAACAGTGTGGCCAAGGCTCAGGTGTAGGGCAGGGGGAAGGGCAGGGCCAGGCAGCACAGTGGCCTCCACAAGTCCTGTGCCTGGGGAGAAGGAAATCCCGGGCAGGGGGACATGAGAAGTAGGCTGGGGAGAGTCCCTCTGAGGGCCACTTGTGGCCCATCTGAGAGGAGCCTGTCTGTCTCCTCACTGCTGAACATGGTGATCATGGGCCAGTGGGAACTGGGCAGGCAGCCAGCCAGGTCTGTGGCGTGCAGAGTCCATGGAGCCCACACTTGTGCCCACACACACAGCACTGTCCCATATAAAGTTCACAGCAGTCTTGTGCTGCCAGTCCATCTTGTAACTGAGAACACGGAGGCTCAGAGAGGTTGTCAAGTGCTATGGCCGTGTAGCTAGCAAGTGGAGAAACTGAGATTAATCCAGGTCAGCCAGAGACTCAGCTTGGAACCACCATGCAGTTTCCTTCACTCATGCTACCTCCTCGCCCCAGGGCTCTGCTGCCACTTTGCACAGCTTTGGATTCCTCTGGAGAAGGAGGACCTTGGCGTATTTGGGTATCTCAGTCTCCAGGCTAGCCATGGGGGGCTCCCTTGAGGTGGAGGATCTGTGCCCTCAGACATGCAGGGTTTTACTCCTGCCACTTTCAGAAACAGATTTCTCACCTAAAAAACGGAGAGAGCAGATCTTCTATCTCCCAGGACCACAGGAGGGATCATCAGTGCTCCCACCAGCCATTCTTCCCCCTTGCAGGCTCTGGGTTCTGCCTCATGCTGAGCATCAGGCTGCCGGAGACCCTGATAGGTACTGGGATCCCTGCCTTAGGCACAAGCCAATCACCTATCTCCTCTCACTCTGCTCATTCCACAGGTGGTCCAGCTGCTCACCTGTGACCTGTTGCTGTCACTGCGGACAGCACTCTGGCAAAAGCAAGCAGGCACCAGCCAGGCCCTGGGTGAGACCTACCATGCATCAGGCGCTGAGCTGGCTGGCTTCCAGCGGGACCTGGGAAGCCTGCGCAGGCTGGCACACAGCTTCCGCCCAGCGTACCGCAAGGTGAGGCCCAGGAAGCTGGGGGGTGGGCAGATTGGGGTGGGCTGGGTGCCATGTGTTCGTTCGCTGAGTACCTTCTGTGCCCATCCCTGAAGCACAGCAGGGAGCAGCCACTCTCCCGGGACAGGGGCACACCAGGAGCACTCAGGAGGGCAGGGAAGCAGGCAGGGGCTCCTGGTCCTGGCCACATGGGCACTGTCCTGACTGTCACACTGGCTGGCAGTGATGGAATCTCCCTAGAACCATATTTAAAGAAAAGTTCACTTTCATCTTTTTTTCTGAGCCACTGGGGGCTTTATTTCTGCTGCCCCACTTTTTCTACTTGACACCCCCTTGGCACTGGCTCCTGGCTGAGAACAGTTGTATAATGAATTTGCTGGGCTCGAGTCATTTTCTTGTTGATTTTTATTGCTAATTAGAGTAATGTATTAGACATTTTTGTTGTTGTTTATTTTTTGAGATGGGGTCTGTGTTGCCCAGGCTAATCTTGACCTTGATCTCCTGGGCTACAGTGACCCACCTGCCTCAGCCTCCCAAGTAGCTGGGATTGCAGTCACATGCCACCAGACCTGGTGTATTAAACATTTTTAAATATATATACATATATATATATATTTTTTTTTTTTTTTAAAGAAAGAAGGATAATGAGAGAGAATCAATTTTTATTTAGTTTTTCACATGGCTTTTGTTGTTCTAACATTTAGTTGTGTACGTGGTGCTGGGGTTTGAACCCGTGTAACTCGCACATACCAGGCAAGTGCTGTAACCTCCGAGCCACTGCTCCAGCCCCTTTAAACATATTTTTTGTTTTTCATTGACACGTAGTAATTGTAGATATGTATTGGGTCTAGAATGATATTTCAGTACATCTGTTAACGTGTAATAATCTGACCAAGGTAATTGGCGTATTCTTCACCTCAGATATTTATCATTTCTTTGTTGGAATCTACATTTTTACTTGAATATCTTTTCTTGGAAGAGAAAATAGAGGAGGTGTTTCATATGAAAAGAAACAGAAGCTGTAAAGCAGGAAGAATTTTCTTTCCCTCATACAGATTTCCCCTTTCGCTTACCCATTCTCTCGCACATGTGCAAGCAGAGCCTCCTAGCTGAATTATTTTCTAAAAATCTGAGTGAGGAGCCAGGTGTGGTGACTCACACCTGTAATCCCAGTGACTCCAGGAGGCTGAGGCAGGAGGATTGAAAATTCAAAGCCAATCTTAGCAACTTGGTGGTGAGACCCTGTCTCAAAATACAAAGTAAAAAGGGCTGGGGATGTGACTTAGTGGTAGAACTCCCCTCAGTTTCCCACTCCCTCCAAAGTTTTTAAAAACGGATTCTCTTTTTGAGTGAAGAGACCCTGATGTGTCAGGGAGGGGGAGTATGCTGTTAGAGGAGCATGCACAAGGAGAAGGTCTCAGAATGAGGCTGTGGCCATGAAGCTGTACCCCTCAACTTAAGGTGCTGGGACATCCTCATGGGGTGTCACTGACTACTGTGTGCAACAAGCCAACACAGGCACAGCAGACAAAATACAATCACGTGTCCTTACTGTGGAAAAGAGAAATGTGCCCCAAGGTTTACACACAGCATGGCTAGCTTTAAGGCCTCCTCTAAGGATGTTTTCTCCATCTACCTTTCCATGCTTAGGAGACTGCAGTGGCTCCCCACTGCTACCCAACAGCTCTGAAGGCCTTCCCCAAAGACAGATATGGGGCATAAAAGAAAGATTGGCTGGGTGTGGTGGCGCACACCTATAATCCCAGTGGCTCAGGAGGCTGAGGCAGGGGGATCAAAGGTTCAAACGTAGCCTGAACAATTTAGTGAGACCCTGTCTCTAAATAAATAAATAAATAAATAAATAAATAAATAAAAAAAAGGGTTGGGGTTGTGGCTGAGTGGTTAAACACCCATGGGCTCAATCCCTGGTGCCAAAAGAAAAGAAAGAGGTTGGAGTTTTAGAAATTGGAAAATTAGAGACCTAGAACTTGCGCTCCACCCCCCAGGGATTCCTGTTTGCCTAAGGGCTGCACTCTTACACCTGGAAATCCCTGGTGTCTTCCTTTCTGAAGCAGCAGAAGGAAATAAGACAAAACCTTGGTACCAACCCAGTTATCCCCAACCCCTCTGTTCCTGCTTGCCTGGTCCTTTTGTCAGGCTGGAAGCAGCATCTGGGGACTTAAGGCATCACCCAGGCTGCTGGTCTTAGAATCCGAGGGCGCGTCTTCAGGGCTTGCTTACTGTGCCACCGATGGAGGAAGCAGCCCTTCACTCGTGCTTATCTCCTGTCTTGCCAGCTGTCTTCTGCTTTGTTCTTCTTTCTTGCTGCTCACCCAGGTTTCTGGCTTGGCTTGGAGGGAGTTTGCTTTCAAGGGGTGAGCACACAGGGCGGCATGGAGAGGAGAGGGAAGCAGGTGGTAGGCGAAGCGGCTCAGGGAGAGGTACCCACTAGGGCCTAGAGAGGCGAGGACCCAGGGCTTGAGTGGGTGTCCTCCTGTACTCCCCAGGTGTTCCTGCACGAAGCCACTGTGCGTTTAATGGCAGGAGCCAGCCCCACCCGCACCCACCAGCTGCTGGAGCACAGCCTGCGGAGGCGCACCACTCAGAACACCAAGCATGGTAAGTCCCACAGCTGCCCAGCCCAACTCCAGCAGCTGGCAGAGTGCACTCTTGACACCTCTGAGCCCCCTGGCAGTGGAGAATAGAACCAGAGACTGGACTGGCTGGGCAGGGGGTAGTGGCCCATAGTGAGTAGGGCCCATGGGCAGGAAGGAGGGCTGGGATGAGTTCCATGAAGGAGCAGGCATGGAATACCTCATGGGCTCCGTCCCAGCAGGCCAGCTCTGCAACAGCGCCAAGTTCAGTTCCTCATGCGAGCTAGGGAGGGCAGAGGACCTACCTGTCATGTGCATGAGGGCTAAATCGGTGAGTTCCCCACTCCCTTGGACCAGCGCCTACATGCATCTCATCATTTCCACAGGAGAGGTGGATACCTGGCCTGGCCAGCGAGAGCGGGCCACCGCCATCCTTCTGGCTTGCCGCCACCTTCCCCTCTCCTTCCTCTCCTCCCCTGGCCAGCGGGCCGTGCTACTGGCTGAGGCCGCCCGCACCCTGGAGAAGGTGGGCGACCGGCGCTCCTGCAGCGACTGCCAGCAGATGATTGTCAAGCTGGGAGGTGGCACTGCGATTGCCGCCTCCTGACCACTGTGCTTCGTCCATTTCCCTCCACCTTTGTCTCTCAGTCTTTCTCCCAGGATCACGCCTTTCTCTCAGGCTGTCTCCGTCCTGTTTCTTTCCCTCCTCCCTCTGAGAGCTGTGGAGATGCACCCTGTCTTCTGAGCTGTGTACCTGCAGAGGCTTTTGGACCACCTCAGGCCAGAGAGCCCCTGGGCTCTGTCAATAGATACCTGTGGTCCAGGTCCTGGCAGGCTGAGAGGGAAGGCTGTGGGGCAGAAACGGGGGTGTCCCCTCCCCCTCACTTGAAAGCAGCATGGGGTGCTGCCAAGCCCCTGCCTCCAGCCCTGGGACTCTGAACTGCTCCTCTTTCTGCTTCCCTGTTTTTTATCAAACTTACTTTCTAGGAAACTAGGTCTCTGGGCACCAGAGAGCACTGTGCCCTCAGCATAGTGCCCAGCATGCCCCTTCTCCTTTTTATACGAACGTTTTTATATCTGTGTGCTTGTGTCTGTTGTGATGCAGGGCGAAGTTGCTGTGGCATCTTTATTTCTTCCCCTGTGCCTGACTAAGCCAGTTAATTGTTTTCTCGTCATTACACAGGACAGCCAGGGAAGGAGAGGAGCCCAGCTCTGGGGAGGTGGGAGGCAGGGGTAGGCCTGGGGATGGATGAAATAATGTTGGCATTATTTTTTAATTTTTTAAAAAATAAATGGTATCTTATTTAATTGTCCTGTTCCTTCCCACTCCCTCACCCCCTGGGATGCCAGTCCAAGCTCAGGGTGGGCCCAGGGGGCTGGAAGGGACAAAGCCACCTATTGGGCCTGGGGACCAGGGGTCTTCAGCATGATCCTTTACTTCCCTCCTAAGCCCACCCTAACTCCTACCTCCGTAGTATATTTTTACCCCTAATTCTTGTTCTGAAAATAAGCCAGGGTAGTAGCAGGAACCAGCCCCAAGCTCCAGTGACAAGCTCCTCTTTTCATGGTGGGTACCAGGAACAAGGTCCCTTGCCTTGAGGGGCCCCAGGAGGAAAAGCCCTCTTTTGGATCCCCTGGCTTAGGGCATCCCCGAGACTATTCCTCCGGGGCCTTCTGAGAGACTGAGGGACCCTCCCTCCTTTGCTTCTCACCCCTTTCAAGCTGGTTGGGGCAGGGTAGGCAGAGCCCCAGCAGAGATTAGGGTGGATGCAGCTGGGGCTTCCTATGCTTGGGCCCTGCCCCCTTTCTATCTGCTGCCCCTCCCCTGCTATCACTGTAATTTATGAACCCTGCCCGCTGGGCAGCCTGGCCCTTGTGTCACGTGTATATACTGTGCCTTTTCTTCTTGTTGTTAGGGGTGGGAGGGTTTGTTTTTCACTGAAAAGGGGGATACACCTATGGCTTCCTTGATGTCAAATCATTCACCCTGTCCTGGACATAGGTTATTCAATAAACATGGATTGGTACCACCCAGCACAAGGTGTGTGAGGGTCTGTAGTGTGATTGCTATGGTGACTGGCCAGTGGGCCAGGGAATGAGGCCAGCTTGGGTTTGTGGGCCAGGTCTGACATGACACACAAGTACCTTGTGAGGATGGCGAGAGGCCAAGGCCAAGACAATATAAGCATTTGGGATGGATGTGATGGATCCTGGATGAGGTGAGGTCCCAGAAGCCATGTGGAAATGAGCCTGGGGCTGAATCGCAGTTCACAGCTAGGCCCTATTCACCTGGCCTGAGAAACACCTGAGCCACATTCCTTGCACGCTATCCCAAGGAGTGGAGCAGCCAGGAGACTCCAGCTCCAGCAGGTCATGTGCACAGTCAGAGGGTCAGCATTTCCAGGAGTGGCCACTGCCAGTAGCTTCAGTCTGACCCCAGCAGGATGGAGAATAGGAGTCCTTAGGACTGAGAAAGAGCAGAGGGATTATGCCCAGATCCCAGCACAGCACAGCCAAGGCCTGCGTCACCACAGTGGGTGGCCTCTGTGCTCAGGAAGAGTCTCAGCAGGTTCCATGACTTGGCACCTTCCCCATCCCCTGGCTCTACACAGCTGTGGGATAGGCTGGAGCACCCCATCCCCACCCCAGGTTGAGGGTGTCAGGACTGTCTCCCCTATAAGCTGTGGAGACCCTTACTGCAGGCAGGACCATGGGCTCTGGGCTCTGTCCTGGAGCTTCTAGGCTTTGATTTCTTCAACAGCCTCCAACAGGTAGGCTCTGAGACCAGGCCTGGCAGGTTTCAGGGCCTCACTGCTAATACACATTTCCCTAATGTTCCCGGCTCCCCACACAGCCTGTACTGGCCTTCCCACCATAGACCACAGTGGCAGCACAATATGGGAGGGACCTAACCTGGGAGTCACCCAACCCTGGGCAAGTTTCCTAGGTCCGAAGACCTCAATTTCCTTATCTGTAAGGATACACCTCCATGGAGCTCATGGAATACCTGGGTGCACAGTAGGGAAACACCCAACTGGATGGCTCTGTGGCGATCACACACCTCAAATGGATGTAGTGCAGCACTGCCCCCCACCCCAGTACCTGGCACCAAGGAACTTGGGGAGGATATAGGCTGCTAGCAACACCCTGGGCCACAGCCAGGTGCCACAAACCCTCCTGAGAGCTGGCAGTGCCAAACATGTGCCCTGTGAGCACCTCCTGAAGGGGGCATTGCCAGGCTCCCGCTCCAGCATCCCTGTCCCTTACCCCAGTGCTGCTCCTGGGAGGAGGCTCCTTTATCCTGAACACCAGATGTCCACATGGCCCGCAACCATTAGGGGGGTGGCCCTAGGCCAATCTGGCCAGGCAGCCTGCAGGCCAGGGGCCGGCTCAGGGCCAGACAATGTCTGAGGATCAGCCAAGCTCAGCCAAGTCAAGCTGTACAGCAGGTGACCAGCTGGGGGGCTCACCTCCAGTGAAAGGCATAGACTCCCTGTGCCCTGAACTTGGAAGATGACTGAGGTCTAACTGCCTCTCTCCCATGGCTTCCACTGTGTGGGCCTTAAGCCTGGCATTCAGCCCTGGCCACCCTCTGCAACCACTTCTCCCTGGCTCCCAGCACAGTGGCCTGCCAGGTTACCAGTGACCCTCTGCTCTTGCCTATGCTCTGTGCCCTTTGCTTGCACTGCTGTCTGTTCAGTCAATGACTGATGCTGCCATCTGCAGGAAGCCGCATTAGTTTATTTACACGAGGAATCCCAGGTTTGTGGCCCCAGGGCAAAACCTCTAGCCCTACCGATTAGGTCTTTAACTTAGCCCATTAGGCTCCATTGCCCCCATTCTAGTCTGGGTGGATGCCTGCGTTGGCTCCTGGGTGGCCTGGGACCCTGGACCAAATCGAAGGCTCCGGGCGATGCATCCCATCCATTGGGCCGGCGGCTCAGCTTCACACGGTGACCTCTGCTTTGCTGTTGGTGCTCAGGTGCCGAGGTCCGCGGCCCGCACTACCGTAAAGGCCAGGGTGTTGCACGCTGAAGGGCTCGGGCAGCTTTTCCACGCTGAACTGGCGCCGCGGCGCGTGGCCGTGGCCAGGCCTCCGAGGTCCAGGAGAGGCTTGAGCCGCCAGGTGGCCGCGGGGGGCGGGTCTGGCCTGGCGCCCGGCGGTCCAGGCGGCATAGGGGCCCGGTGGAGCGGGGCCGATAGGGGCCGCGTAACCTGGGGGAGCCCAGGGACAGGCATCCAGCAGCGCGGGCAGGTCCTCGAGAGGCCTCGGGGCCCGCGCCGGAAGGGTCCGCGGGGCCGACTCGGCGGCAGGAAAACGCTGGTAGAAGTCCAGGGGGCTGGCTTCTGCGGGGACAGGGCGGGACGGGTCAGCGCGGACTCCCGGAGCCTGCACGTCCCGCAACCTACACCCTCCCAGTTCGGCCGCGGGCCGGGGGCGGGGTCAGCTACCGGCCGAGGGGAGCCAATTGGCAGCGTGGGGGCGTCGCGAGCGCGGATTGGCCGAGCTAGGCCGGCCGCGAAGCCCGCCACTCCCGGACTCCCAGAGCAGCCTCCCGGTAAACGGATTCCGGTGACGCCGGGCACCGGCGCCCGCGGCGTGCTCCGGGCCACTCACCTGCGGCCTTGACTGCAGCGGCCTTGAGCGCGGCGTACTTGGCGTAGTCTGGCTGCAGCGTCACGTTGCCGCCGCCCTGCAACCGGGGACCGCGCGGGGGCGCGGGCGTGGCAGACCCCGGCGGCGCGCTGCCCAGGCGTTTCTTGTCTGGAGAGGAGTGGGAAAGTAAGGTGACGCTCCGCTGAGAAGAGGGGCCTCTTCTCAGCCCCCTCCCCAAATGCAGCTCGGCAGGAACTTGGGGATCGCTCTCTGGGCGCGACAGAGCCGAGGCTGTCCTCCCGGCAGAACGTCCAGCGCCTGCACCGGGGCCTGGCGCAGAAAACCGTTAATGGCAGCCAGCCCCGAGGGGTGCTACCCTAATGGATGGCTCGCCAGCACGACAGGCCTGAGCCAGGCGCTGAGTCTCAGGACCTGCTCCCCGCGGGCGGAGAGTTGGAAGGGGGCCTGCCAAGTGCTGCTTCCCTAGTGAGAGAACAGGAGAGAGACTCCAGCCCCCAGGGCACAGAGCCAGAGCCTCAGAACCGCAGCCCTAGCCAGCAAATCCTGAATCCGGAGCCTTCCTCGCAGAATCATAGCCTCTGAGACTTGAGGCTGCGGTGGGGTCCCCCTCCACCAAGGGCAGCTGGCCAGTCCAGCCCGCACTCAAGCGGGCCGCTCATTTCCATGGGGGAAGCAGCAGCTCAGAGCCCTCTTCCCCGGGCAAGGGATCAGCTTCTGCCCCTGTCTACCCCTTCACGCTCACCAAACCCCCCTCAAGAAATTGGCCAATGCAGGCCTTTGGTCTACTCACCCGTGCTGTTCCCGGGGGACCCTCGGGGAAGGCCATCTCCCATCTGCACCTGAACACAGCTACCCAAGGGTGGGCCCACAGGAGGAGGCTGTGGTTCCTGGGGGCTAGGCTGCTTCAGAAGTTCTGTCAGTGTTCTGTGGGGACAAAGCAGTGAGGGGTGGCCCTCTCAGTCCCCAGGTCAATGAGATCCTGGCCTATGAAAGGCCAGCCCAGTTATCACAGCCTCACTTTGTGGCCTTGGGCAATTTTTTCAGCTTCTCTGGGCCTCCCTCTTCTCTCTCTTGTGATTGACCCCAAATGTCTAGTTTACCCTAGGAAGCATGATGTGTTCGCCTCAACCTATGCCTCCAAGATGAGGACCTCTGAGAGCAGGTCAGGAAACTCTGATGGGGTCACATGTAACCAGGGCCACCTTGTTTTCCAGAGTCTTCCTTTTCTCCCATCCCTGGAGTCAACTCTCCAAGACCCTCCCCAGTTGAGCCTACTGTCTTGACACAAGTTCCTTCTGCCTACGGTATCTTTTCCCCATGTCTTTCTATTCTTCAGACCCCAAGAGGCCTTTACTGTCTACCCTCCTCCTGCTGCAGGGCTTCTGCAGGGACCTAGTGCATAGCTGTCAGCACAGGCAGGGAGGACAGACCATGGGGGAGGGGAAAGAGTCTGGAGAGCCCCCAGTTGGCACCAAAGGCTCTGTGACCTTGGGCAGGCATCTCTCTGAGTACTCAGAACACCCAGCCCCCAGCCAGCTGTGACAGTGTCTGACAGCCTTCCCCACAGCCGCCTTCAGCCCAGCTGCCTGCAGCACCCGAACCCATGATTTTCTCCTCTATGGCCCCACCCTCCTTCTGGGCCTGGGGTACACTGATTCACCGAGAGGCACATGAAAACACCTGGGGTGGCCAAAGTTCGGCTGCAGTGTGGCAGGGCCTGAAAGTATCTGGTACCTGCCTGAACCAGCCTTCCTGCCCTGTCCTCTTCTCAGTGGGCCACCACTGTGGTCTCATCTCTGCGCAGGTGGCCCTAATGCACCTTTCTCCAAAAAAAAAAAAAAACAGTAATCCCCGTGCCTCTGGGCCTTTGCATACACTTCCTCTAGGACCTGGCACCAGTTACCCTCCAAGCTCTCAGAGAAGCCATCTCTGGCCATCAGCTCCATCACAGCAGAATTAAGTGTGAGAACTCCACAGGGCTTCAGAACACATCCACCCATGAGCCCAAGTCCTATTCCAGGTCTCCCCAGAGGAGAAGAGAGTTAGCACATGGGAACCCACAGAGGGGCTGGGCCGAGGTGTAACCAAATCTGCAGATAGAGAATTCCAGTGAACATGTCAGTGAGACTGCCCCAGCCCCCTCCACCACAGTGACCCTCAGCCTCCACTGCCTCTCCCTGCTCAAGGACATGCTCTATCCTCCCTGCTGCTACCTTTGCCCAGCATGAGGGACTCCAAACTCAAGAGGCCCAGCTTCAGCCCCTGCATCATACAGAACCCAGCCAAAGACCACATCCCCAAGGCAGCACAGGGGCTGAGGGTAGAGGCCAAGGCCCTAGTCCCAGCTCTGCCCTACAGCTGTCTGGGATCGAGTAGGCTAAGTGGTCTGGGTGGCAAGGAAGGCCTCATCCCCTGCCTGAGGCCCAGGAGATGAGGCATCCACCTCTGTCCCACCTGGTCATGGGGGCTTCTATTGTCACCCTAAGTTCTAACCTGTTGCATAATGTGAGTGGCCCATGCCCAAGGGGGCCTGGAATAGGATGGATGAGGGCACAGGGAGGGGGTGGAGGCTGCTAGGAGCCTGTGAATAGAAGTGTGGGACCGGGGTAGGAATTCCGGGTCAGGACAGTGAGATTCCCAGTGATCTAGGAAGGGAACTTGGGTCCTGTAGACTCCACTTCATCCTAAGCTCAGAGCCAGCTAGTACCTGGCCTGACATCCCAAACCCAAGTCTGTTGCCTTTATACTTTTGTCTCTTGTTTTCCCCCCACTGGACTAGGGATGAACCAAGCCTGGGGCTCTACCTCTGAGCTACATCCCGGTCCCTTTTATTTTTTGATATAGGGTCTTGCTAAACTGTCTAGGCCAACTTGCAGTCCCCTGCTTCAGCTTCCTGAGGTGCAGGGATTACAGGATTGAGCCCTGTGCCTGGCCTTTGGTTTCCTTTCCACACACAAGGAGACCTTGACATTCATCTGGGGGCTAGCAGGTGGTGCAGACTGGGGCTTCTCAACACTCAGGGAAGGAAGGTCAAGCCTGAGTCACAGCTGGAGATGGGGAAAAGGATGGGAAGTGGAAAAAGGGAGGGAAAAGTGGGAGAAGCCAAGAGCCCCTTCCTTTCCCTCTGTGCAAGACTCCCAATACTACAACAGCCCTGTCCCCTGCCTGGCCAGTGGGTCTTGGATCCTACTCCCCCTGGGTATAGATCTTGTCCCTGATCCAGAGGAGGCTGGACTGTGGGAAGGGCGGCCCAACTCCTAGACCTGCAGGAAGGTCAAGGGGAGACAGAGCAGTATCAGGTATCTCCTACAATGAAGTGGGGGCTTGGAGAGAGAGACAGGAATAAACCAGAAAACGGGCTGCTGAGAGCACCAGAGCTTCCAAAGGGGCGAAAAGGATGGAGAAGCCAGGGGGTGCCCCCCGGATAGAGAGGACCGGGGTCCGGGGCCAGCGTGCTCACCTGGTCACCGTTCGCCGCGCGCGCGGGCTGTGCGCCCTCTCCAGGCCCAGGCGCGCCCCGATGCCAGCCAGCACAAGCAGCGCGGCGACACCGCACACCGCATAGACAGCCGTGTGGCTGCGCTCACGACCCGGGTCCCGGGGCGCCGCGGTGTCGCGGGCGCGAGCAGGCGGCCGGCCAGTCTGCACCCAGGCTGGAGTGTCGTAGTTGGAGCAGCGGCTCTGGTCCAGACGCCGCGGTCCGTCGTGGCAGCAGAAGCGGTAGCCGCACGTGCCGCAGCAGAAGCTGTAGGCGCCGGAGCTGCAGTTGAACGGCGGGTCCCACTGACCCATCACGTCGTAGTAGCCGCGGCAGCGGTCGCCCCCAGCCGGGGTTGCTGTGCTGGGAGCTGAGGGCTCCTGCGCCTCCGGGGCCCCAGCGCGGCCCGACGGCGGCAGCGCTAGTAGCAGGGCCAGCCCCAGCACGAGCGCGAGCCGGAGCCCGGGTGGACCGCGGCCTCCAGGCAGTCCCAGAGCCCCGGCCCGCTCCATTGGGCCCGCGTCTCCAGCTACTGCGCCCCGCGCATGGCCAGGCGCCGCCGCTCCCCCCGCCGGGCTCCCCCGACCCTCCGGGATCGCGCTGCGCGGCTGTTCCCGCGCTGGCTCCCGGCGGACGCCGCCTCGGTCGTTGGCGCCCTCCACGGACCCCAGGGCCGGGTGGGCTCAGTCCGGAGCCCGCGGGAGGCACCTCCGGTGGGCGCGTCCTTCTCTGGACTCACCTCCTCGGACCCGAGCCGGCCAGCCGTCGTCCCGGGATCCCGGCCCCCGGGCGGGGCAGCGGGTCCTCGCCCGCGTGCGACCTCCGACTTCTCCCCGCCCCGTGGCTGTGCGGGTCCCGGGGCTAGCGGGGGCTGCGGGCTGCCGGACGCTGCTGTCTTCCCGCCGCCAGCTCCGCGCTGCCCGCGCTCTGGCTCCGGCTCGGCTCCCGCTCGGCGCGGGCTCGGGCGGGCGGGGGAAGGAGCGGGAGCGCGGGCGGGAGGGCGGGGAGGCCGAGCCGGGGGCGGAGCGCGGCCGCCGGGACGCGAGGGGAGGGCGCGGCAGGGCCAGCACAGCCCGGGGCCCACCGGGACCCTTCCCAAGGGCGCCCCAAGATATTCCTCGGAACTGGGCGCTCGAGGGGGTTCAGTTTAAGATCCCCAGGACTGTTACCTTCGACTTCCCGTCTCGATTTTACAGGTGTGGGGAAGAGATAGAGGTCAAGCAGCCTGAATTGCCCCACACTCCATCGGTCCCCTTTGTCAGTTCTGATTGGGCCACCAGGAAGGCCCCCAACCCTCCTTAAGCCCCGATCCGCCACCCCCAGTACCAAGGGAAGGAACACCCTAGCAGAACAGGAGCAGAGGGCAGGTCCAGTTCCCCTCCCCTCAGGTTTACCCCAGGGCACGTGCCTCGGGTTCCAGAACCTGCTGGATGCTTGGCTGGGGTCCTGGGTTGTCCCCACCCCCTCAGCTTTGGGGCCAGCTTGCACAGAGTCCTCCTATGATCTGTTCCCCTTCCAAGGTATGAGGAGGAGGAGATTGGGCCAGCCTCTGCCTGGGAAGAGGAGAGCCAGGAACAGTGGGGAAGTCACGGCTCCAAGTAGGACTCTTTTCCCAGGCCAGACAGAGCCCGAGAGGAAGGGTCAACGCAGCTCAGGCAACCCAGTGAGACCCTGGCTCAAAACAGAAACAAAAACAACTCTTCCTGAAATACAGGTTCCAGAACACAGGGAGGTTAAGGATTCAGTGTGCGCACTGCACGGGGTCCCCCACACAGCTCAGGCGTCTGTCACTATTCACTGAATGAGTGAGTGAATGAAATGTCACTACCCTCTAGTTTCTGTAAGATGAAGAATCTGGGTGTCTGAGGGTCCATTCTGCTCTCCTTTCCATCCCCCCTTCCCAGCCAGGATCAGCTTATGAAAGTGAAGAAGGTGGGGAAGAAGAGGAAGGATTTACATGTTAAGGAGGATCATCCTTCTGCCGCCTGAGATGAGGGACTGACAGGCTAATTTCAGGTATTAGTGTGCTAAGGCAGGAAGGAGGGTGGACTTCCCACAGTGGGCTCTATCCTCAGAAAGTCTCCTGCCTGGCTGAAGACAGCTGCCCCCTCCCTCGGCACCATACACGCTGCCCATTCAACCCTGAAGACCCCAACCCTGTTAAGACTTTCCTTATTATAATTTCTAAAGAAACAAAATAGACAGCAAAGGCAAGAAGTGAACTTGCTTCAATCCCATTCCCAGACAGCTGTGCTGATGTCACACATTACATCCTGCTTTGTAACTGGTTTTTAGTTGGCTCTTTGCCGCCTTCAACTTTTTCTCTTCAGAACTTCATAGCTGTGCTTTTCTACTTGCAAATAGAGTTTTCCCAGTGGGAACAATGGCACTAAGTGCTCCTGCCACATGCCACCAAGCTGGAACTGTTGCTCTTCCTAGGTAGGGTGACCCCACTGTATCCAGAGAAAAGCTCCCAGTGTTCTTTCCTGAGTTATGTTCCCTCCCTGATCCCTCTTGTCCCACCATCCTAGCATTGGGCACTCTCAATATCCACCCTATGTTGACTCCCATCAGGTTCTGCAAATGTCTGTACATGGTGACTGCCACATATGAAGGAGCTGGATTCCAGCCCTGCAGCCCCCAGGCACTGCAGCCCCCTACTACACACAGCTTTCTCCCTACCTTGGTCTGATTCTCTGGATCCTGTGGTCAGCCATCCACCACAAGTGCCCACATCTACCTGTGCCAGGTACTCAGTGCCCTCTCTATGGTGATACCTGGCCTTGGGGAGTGGGGGGGAGCAGGGAAGGACAAACTGCAATGACACTGACCAGTTGACTGGCTGAGTTCTGGAATGTGACCATCCAGGCAGCTGACACTGTCCCCCAGGTGCCAGGCCATGTGCTAGGCAAGGGGATCTAGAGATGGGGCAGCCCATCTGAGGAGTGACCCTTGGCCCTGGACTTGGGGATCATGGCAAGACCTAAGGGCACCTGCCCCTCATCTCCTTTGCCAGCCCCCTCAAGCTTGTGTCACCAAAAATCCTTCATTGATCCAGGCTTAAAATAACCCCTGGCATCTGCAGTGAGCCTGTGGGGCGGGCAGAGGAGCGAGTCTCTGTGCCTGAAGGGCACCTGCCCCGCCCCCAGCTCCCAGTGCTGGCAGCTTCAATGTGCGGGTGTCTGAGTGTGCTCATGGATGAACGTGAGGGAGTGCTGAGGGGGACGCTAGCGTGACCATGTGAGGTCCTTCCATGCACCATGAGGACACATGTACACATGTGTGTCCATGTGAATGTGCCCATGCACGCAAGTCCTTCCCTCCCTACCTGGATCTGGTGTGGAGGCCTGGGAGTTCTGAGAGAAGGGGTCCTGAGAGAGGTTGTCGACATTGGGGACATTAGGGAAAGGCTATGCTGGGCCTCAGTGTCCCCATTTTAAACGGAGGGTGGTCAGTCTGCCACTCTTCCCAGCCCTGGGGAGAGGGTTGGGGATTTCCTAGAGAGAAACCTAAGACCCAGAGAGGGGAAGTGACTTGCTGAGACTGGCACACTGCCAGGAAGAGCCAGAATCTGGCCTGCAACCTGCACTGTGAGCCCCAAATATGCTTTCTGGTCAGCTTAAGACAGCAGCTGATGGACCCTGACCAGCCCAGGCCTTTTTTTTTTTTTTTTTTAAAGAGAGAAGGACAGTGAGAGGACCCAGAAAGAGAGAAACAACTTTATTTAGTTTTTCACATGGCCTTTGTTGCTCCAACACTTGTGTACATGGTGCTGGGGTTTGAACCCGGGTCCTCATGCTTGCCAGGCAAGCACTGAAACCTCTGAGCCACCGCTCCAGCCACACAGCCCAGGCGTTTTGACTAGCAGTTCTAGAATGCCCTTTCAAACCCTCACACTGAGTGCTTCTGGCGGACCAGGTTGGAATTTTTGCTCCATTAGGGCTGTTTCACCCTTCTAGGTTTCGGGTTTTCTATCTGCAGGATGGGCTGCTAGCCTGTCCTTGGCAGTGCTGCAGGGAGAAGCGATGGACCCTGGCCTGGGAAACACTTGGGTACAAGTGGCCTTTTCACAACTCCTGCTGCAGAACGTGGTGACTGTGACAGTGGATGCCACTCAGATGCCAGAAGGGTCTCATTCTTCAACCCACTTTCTTCCATTCCTCTATGACAGAGGCTTAACTCAAGCAGAGACTCGGGGATGATGGGCGCCCTGCTAGTGCAAATGCAGGCCCAGGAGGGGGTCTGGCAGGAGGGCCCACGGTTGCCTTTGTCTCCTGAGAGGCAGCTCGTGACTCAGGCTCCAGCTGCCCGTGGGAGGGAGGGAGGAGGCGACCGGGCTCCTGAGGTCACGAGGGAGCGGCGGGATTTCGGTTGGGAGCTGAGTCCCAGCCTCCAGTCGTCCCGTCCGCAGACACCCTCTCCCCAGTCCACACCCTACTCTGCCTTGGGAGTCAAAAAAAAAAAAAAAAAAAAAAAGCTCTTTGCCAGCATATTCCCCATTAGTCTCCTTAAGATCCACCACAGGTCCCAGTGAGCGTGCAAAGCAGGAGCTGGCCACCAAGTCACCCGCACCCTCCCCACGCCAGCCCGCCTGCGGCTGGGGCACAACTCCCAGGTGAGCCAGCGACCCGCGCCCCCTCCTCCTTACACCCGGCCCTGAATTTGGGGCAGTGGCCCGCATCCAGGACCCTCCTGACTCGGGCTGTCGTTCTCTGGACGCGGCGAAGACGCTGACCCTGCACGGTCAAGAGCTACAAGCTGGAACAGCAGTCTCGGTCCCGCGGGCCATCCGGTCCCCCACTTTTCTCCGGGCCCTGGGCCTTGACCCCACCCTTAGGCTTGCTTCTGGTCCCGCCCCTTCCCGGCTACCTGGAAGCTGGGAGTCCCTCGGCTCTGCCTCCCCTAGACTCCGCCCTCAGCCGCGCCCCTGGTCCTGGCCTCGCCCACCCCGCTCCGGAACCCCTTCCCCCTTGACGGCGGATGGCGGTCAAAGTGCCACCCGCTAACCTGACCGCAGGAGCCGCACGGATAGACTTTCGCTGCCCTGTCCTGGGTCTGGGGTTGGATCCCAGATTCTCTGCAGATGCTCAAGGCTCCCCTG
Source organism: Aplodontia rufa (assembly GCA_004027875.1). Taxonomy (NCBI): domain Eukaryota; kingdom Metazoa; phylum Chordata; class Mammalia; order Rodentia; family Aplodontiidae; genus Aplodontia; species Aplodontia rufa. The sequence goes on from PVKS010000165.1 coordinate 197,743, forward strand.
GATTCCGGGACTCCTTTAGCCTCCCTCACTCACCACTATCCCTAGCGCTGCCTCCTGCAGAGTCCCAGGAGGAGATCGCTTGGGCTGAGAAGGCCGGCAGGTTTCTTCCAAGGCCCTCCCTGACTCTCCTGGGACCCTGGCAGTTGTGCCTACCGAACTCCAGTTCTCCCAACCCCCAGGCCTGCAGGTGGCATTTCCTGACCCTGGCCTGCATGCCACAAGCCCTCTTTGATGTCGAAGGTCAGCCAGGTCGTCGGGGGCGGGGATGGGGGGGTGGGCAGGCCCAGATAGATGCTACCAACTTCTAAGGGCGGTGCTATATGGGGACATCCCGAATGAGACAGGAGGTAAGGGGTCAGGCCTTCCACCATGGCCTCACCAGCTGGGTCTCCCTACCCCCACTTAAGCCCCCAGCCCTTGGCTGCCAGGCAGGAAGTGAAAAGGGCCTGCAGGAAGCCCCAGGAGGAACCGAGACTTCAGCCGGCCCTGCCCCCACCTGCTAGGCCCAGGGGACCTTGTGAAAATCAGGCCCTCCTTTAGGAAAAACTGGCCAGAAACAGGCCAGGGGTGGCAGGGCTGCTTCCCCCTGTTCCCACCTCGACAAGTGGTCCTTTCAGAGTCTATCTTGGACGCCTCTTAGTGCAAAATGAGGGAGAAAAATCCCTCATGAAAACAGGTGAGGTCTGGCATCCATCCCTGGGTGGGGTCTATGGAGCATCCAAAGGAGGGAACCTGGGCTGGGTGATCTTCAGCTGAGCAGGAACTCTGGTCTAACCCAGCCCCACCCCTAGTTGTGTGTATGTGTGTGCACGCACACACGGGGTGGTGTTGGGTGGTGGTGTTTGCTATGTTTTTGTTTTTTTTCTTTTTTTGTGATACTAGGGATTATACCCAGGACCTCACACATGCGCAAACGCTGAGCTACACCCTCAGCCCCTTGTCTAACTTATTTCGAGAAGAGTTCTCAATGGCAAGGCTAGTTTCCAGTTTGTGACTCTCCTGCCTCAGCTTCCCAAGTAGCTGGGATAGGCATGCGCCCCACACTGGCCTCTCTTTTCCTACCTGCAGAATAGACAGCACGATCCCCACTCATGGCTGTGAAATGGTTCAGATTTTTCAGGAAAGAAGCTCCACCAACAGGGGCTTTAAAAAGGTCAAAGCCTTTGGTGCCACTGTCCTGGAAAAGAGAGACTAATGCAAAGATTTATGCACAAGGAGATGCTCAGTGCCTCAGTTACAATAATAAAACCAGAAAATAACTAAATTCTCAGGCAGAAAACTGGAAAAGTATAAAAAACCTCATTTGAGAGTGTTTCAAGACAGAAACACATATGTGGGGTCAAGGTGCGAGTTTTTATGTATAAAATGACTGCAATTATGTAGAACAATACACCACCCCTAAAGGCTGGTGTTGCTGGGTGGGGGTCAGTTCTCCATAGACCCTACCGGGGATTACTGTCCTGAACTTTCCAGTTTGTCTACAAAAATGCATATCTTGTTTTTTTAATAATAAAAAAAATCAACTGTTGTATCCATGGTAATATGAAGGCTCCTTAGGAAGTCACACCTAGATCAGAGGACAGGATACCATTGCCTGGGCCCTTTCAAGGTGGTGACACCGTGTCTGATCCTGGTTCACCCTTCTGCTGTTCTTCCTGGTTCTTCCCCAGGGAACGTCCCTCTGCATTTGCTAATGGCAGTGGCCCTCTCTGGGCCTCAGTTTTCTTACCTGTGAAATGGGATATATGTGATAATTCTCTCAGATTCCTCCCAGGCAGAGTATTTTGCATCCAACCCCTCATTTCTCATTCAGGAAACTGCGATCAGCTGGGTCTCTACTGGGACGGAGGTGCCAAAGGTGTGCACGTCTAGGCCCCAGCGGGGTTTCACTCACCCTTTTTACCTTCGCAGCCTGGACCCTAACTCCAGTGGAAAAGATGGGATAGGAGAAAGGGGTGGCTAGGAACAGCTCAGACTCCCCTGGCCTCTGGCTGACAGCCCACACTCTGCCACCTACTGCTCACCATCTGATGTCACTAGTCACCTGGCTCCCTAGGAGTAGTGGCATCTTAAATGGGTTCAGGGAGGGAATAGCTGGGAAGAGATTAGTATATGAATGTCCAGGTTGTGGGGACTCCAAATGCGACTGACCACCATCTTCTGAACTGGGAAAGAGGTGGGCAGGAGGGGTGGGCAGGGGTGTGTCTGCCAGGCAGTTCTGGTGGGTAGCCCAGGGAGAGGCAGGCAGAAAACCCCTGGTACATGGAAAAGAACATGGCCAAAGTCCTACAAAGGGAGAAACAGTACCTAGGACCCCACCTTCGGACTCCCAGTCCAGTGCTCCTTCCAAAAGGGCTAAGCTGTGACAAGTACCCAGGTAGTGACCGGGGGTGGAGTTCAGGTTGTTCAGGAGTGCAGGGGAGACAGCAGAGGAGATGCTTGGCTATGAGTGCAGTGTGGCCCAGAAGTGAAAAGCAACTTGGCCCTTCCCCAAGCAAACAGCCCCACTGTCAGAGGGCAGCTTCCCCGGGCAGGGGTACATCTACAGGCTGGCACAGGGTGGCCAAATGAGCCCAGCACTTGGGGCCTGGGCCACAGACAGAAAGGAAGACAGGCCATAGTGGGAAGGGAGTTAAAGGGACCTGGGGTCCATCTGGTTCAAAGCCCCAAGACTGCCCTGGCCTGTGTATGAAGGTGCCTCCTGTAGGTCCCAGGCAGGGCCGTGAGCAGAGCTGAGCAGGCCATCATGGAGAGGCAGCCGGGCCCCAGGTGGTCTGAGAGAGCTTCTTGCTGGGTGTCCTTCAGCCTGAATTTGCCCTCTAGCTTGGGAGGCTCTACACTTCTTCACAAGAGGCTGTGGCTCTGGAAGCTTCCACGAGGGTGGAAAGGGCATCTGAGGTTCTAGCAGATTAAGCCAAGCCCAGGGTGAACCCTGGGATGTGGACACCCGAGAATCAGCACAGTCACGACAACCTGTGTTTTCCCCCTCATTTCTAAAAAATAATCTTAAGACTGGGGCTGTAGCTCAGTGGTACAGCACTTACCTAGTATGTTGAGGCCCTGGGTTTGATCCCCAATAAAACACACACACACACACACACACACACACACAAAATAAAAAAAATTAAAAATAATCTTGCACTAAATCCCAAAGTGAAACCATCAGCTGGTTACTCACTGCTGCTACTTGCCTCAGTTTAGAATCAGGATAGCTCTGAGAGCAAGTATTAAAGAAATACAACACTCAGCTACAAATTAAGCACCCTCCCACTTGGCCTTCTTTTCAGATTCATTTTGGCTTAATGGTCCATTCCCCACTGTAAAAGAAAAATCTTTTATTCATAGTACCTGTATTGGTCTGTTTTACATTATTATAACAAAACACCTGAAGCTGGGAAACTTTATAAAGAAGTCAGGTTATTATGTCACAGTTTGGAAGCCTAAGGGTCCATGTAGAGACCCAAGGTGGCAGAGGGCATTACATAGCAAGGGACAAGAAGCATATATTGTGTCTCTTCTGGTCTCCCTCCCTCTTCTTATAAGACCACCAAAGTTTGATCATGGTCATCACCCTGATGACCTTGTCCAATCCTCAACCTCTCAGAGGTCCCACTCCTAAACACCATATTCAGATTACATTTCCCCTTAACAATACCTCACAACAGGAATTAAATTTCAACACATGGAGCCTTGGAGGACACATTCAAACCTTATCCAGACCATAGCAGAGCTAGTCATTCAAAAGCACTGGAGCAGAGAGGACCTTCTAGAACTGTCAAAGGTGGCATGGTCTTAATCCAAAAGCTAACACGCAGCTAAACTCCGTAGTCTATAGTGTCTGTAGGCTTAGCGGGGTCCAGCCTGGCTCTTGGGAAAAGGGCTGGTGGCGCTGGGGTGAAGAGCTGAGTTCAGTTTCCAGGCCCCTGGTTGAGAGCCCAGAAGCAGGAGGGGCCCCTCCTGCCCTGCCACTGCTATTGTTGCTCAGGGCCTGCGGTCTTGGTGGTCACCAGCTCAGTGGAGCCCAACTCTGTAGCGGGCACAGGGACACTGTGGCCAGATGGGGTGCTGCCTAGGTCTTCTCTGGGTGCAGGCCAGGTAGGAGCTGAGGTATCCAGAGTTCCCAAGGAGGGGTCGTAGACATGGTCCAGGGGCTCTGGGGTGGGCAGGAGCATGGGGATGTGGAGGGTCACCATTGGGTCCCAGCCTTCCCCCAGTCCCTGTTCTGGAAGCTTTCTCCAGAGACACAGCCCTCAGTAGATGAAACTCCTCTGTGGACGGCTGGTGGCACACGCCAGGCCCTCAGGACAGGAAGTGCTGAGTCCAGAGGCCTGGCTGGCAGTGGGGAGGGTGCCAATGGCGGGAGCCCCAGCCTGAAGACTCCCCAGGAGCAGAGCCAGCTCCCGGCTCTGCAGTGGGACTCCCAGTGGCCAGCTGCGTCCCCTGCTCAGGCGGCAGCCTCGGAGCAAGCCCTTCCTCCCTTGGTCTGCGCCACCGTCAGCGCCCTGTGCCTGTTCAGGTCCCCTGCTCCCCAAGAGCCATGTCACTCCCACCCTGGCCCTCGTGACACGCTCCAGACGCGGGACTCACCGTCCTGGGGTCCCTCTGGGGGGTCTGGGGAGGCCATCCTGCGCCGCCGCTGCCACCTCCAGCTCACCAGGGCCACCAGGACCAGGGCCAGGGCCAGCGCCAGGCCCAGCAGCGCGGGGGCGCCGAAGAGCAGCCCTGGCAGGGGCAGCGCGGCCTCGGGGCCCCCGGCGCCCACCGACTCCTGCGGCTGCAGCGCCGTCCCGGGCGCCAGGCTGCTGGGCACGGGCGGAGGGGACGGGGAGAGAGGGCGGGGGTCGAGGGCCGAGGCTGGGCGGGGGAGGGGACAGGCGGGGGTGAGCGCCACGCAGGGGTCGCCGCCCCCCGCCGCCCCCGCCTGCCGCCCGGCCCCTCGGCGGGTCCCCGTCCTCCCCCGGGCGGCCGAGGCCGAGCGGCGCGGGTCCTTACCGCGTGCAGGCTCGGGCGTGCGGAGCAGGCTGCAGGCCACGCAGCGGCGCACCAACGGGTCGAAGCACTGCGCCTGGCCGCAGCCCGGGGTCGCCGGCCCGTCCCTGCCCCGCCGCATGGCCCGCGTCCCGGGCTGGGAGTCCCGAGCTCGCCTCCGCCGTCGAGGGCAGGAAACCCCAGGCGCCGCCCTCCCGGCCCGCCCCTGCCAGTGGGTGGGACGCTGGGGACTCGGCGACAGGCCCTGCACCCCAGACCTCCTTCACCTGCGGTTCCTCCAGCCAGCCACTCAGCCGTCGCCCCAGACACCAGCTGGCGGGCCCTCTGCTGGGACAGGGGCAGCCCCCAGCCCGCTCCTGGGCAGCCAAGGGAGTGGGCGCCAAGGCCCCGCGCACATCTCGGGCCTCACCAGCCCGCGGGCCTCCCCAGCGTGTCAGACTCCTCTGCAGTGGTCACCTGGTACTGGCCCAGCCAGACCTGGGCCTGTCCAGGGAGTCTCCGCACGCTCACCCTCCCCTCCCACCATTCCTCTCTCCCTCAGTCCTCTGCCCCCTTTGCCAGCAGCGGGGAGCAAGCCACCAGGCGCCCAGGACAGTGCAGGAATTAGTGGGTGTCGGACTGAGCTCCAGGCTTGAGGGAGGAGGTGATGTGGAGAGCTGTTGGCAGCGTTTGGGCTAAGGAAGCCAGAGGGGTGGCCACCTGAACACAGGTCTGGAGGCCTGAACAGGAAGGCCAGGAGTGCTGGGCCCAGACTAGGGCCTTGCTTGGAGGGTGAGGCTGGAGGACACTACTGAGCCACAGGAGGCTTTGAGTCAGGAGTGTCCCTGTAAGATCTGCATAGCAGTGAGGAACCTGGGGCCACCCCAGCTCTTTCCCCAGGACTGGCCACCTGCTCACTTCTGTGCCACCTGAAGCCCCTCCTGTCTCCACTGCCCTCCCCCGCAGTACATGGTCCCCGCCTGTCTCTCACCCCTGTCCCTCTCAGTCACATATAAAATCTCCCTCCGCCTTCCTGGGTACAAGCTGCCACCCCCAGGGGCCAGGGCTGGAGAATGCCTGGGGAGGTCACAGCTCACCTAGAGCACAAGGTTCCTGTGCTCTTCAGACTCCCAAGCACTCAGGGCTGGGGCAGGCACCACACAGGAGGAGGAGGAGGAGCTGTTCAGGGGCCTGGAGGGAGCTTTCTGGAGAGGGACACCTTCTGCAAACACCAGGGGGAGGGACAATGACCAGGGTAAGCCCTGGAGAGGTAAAGGGGACATGGGGTATAGGAACAGGCATGGCCACTGCTGCTGGAGATGCTCGGAGAAAGGAGGGGGCACCTGGGCTGTGGATGGGTGACAGTTTCAGTACAGGGTCTCCCTGGCTGTGCTGTTTAGAAGCCAGATGACAGTTTCAGTACAGGGTCTCCCTGGCTGCGCTGTTTGGAAGCCCCCCTCCCTTTGGCTGTGGGAGACCTGGGCCAGGGTCCAGGGCAGGGGATGAGGGCAGCAGCTGAGCACAGAGTAAGGGAGCAAGGCTGGCCCCAGGTTGCTAGCTCAGGAGACCCCGAGGCTTCATCAGAACCCCCAGTCAACCTGCCTTGAGGGGTCCTGGCCCACTGCTTCTGTGTCCCCTGCCCACGGGCCAGCGACTCAGTGGCAGGAAGGTGTAGGCGGTGGGGCGGCTGCAAAGGAGAAGTGGGCCTGGGAGGTGGGTGTGGGTGTGGGTGTGGGTGTACCAGGGAGCTGGAGAGGAGCCAGGCCAGTCCTTCTTATGGGACAGAGGGGTGGGGGCAAGGCCACCTTCCCATGTCACTGTTGGAGCTTCTGTAATTACTTGCTATAATTTGGGCCACAGAGTACTGTCTACGCACCAGGCATCTCACTGGGGCAGAGCAGTCTGAGGCTTGCAGGAACTCAAGAGCAGGGAACCTGTCTCTGGGAGATGGTGGCCCAGTGGGGTCAGGGCTTTGATTATTCACATGAACTTTGGCAAGGATGCCAGCCTGCACTGGGCCACCATGTCACAGCAGGGGTAGAATCGATGGCTGCTCTACCTCCTTCAGTAGAGTCAGGGGAGGCCACCCTCATGCCCGAAGTGAGAAGGGAGAATTGCATCTCACTGTCAGAATTACAGCTGGAGCGGTGGCTCAGTGGTTACGGCACTTGCCTGGCACGCGCGAGGACATAAGTTCAAACCCTAGCACATAACAAAATGTTGGAGCAATGAAAGCCACATGAGAAACTAAATAAAATAACCTCTTTCTCTCTCCCTCTCACTCTTAAAAAAAAAAAAAAAGAATTACAAGGTCCCTCACCTTGGCCAGAGGGTGAGGTCAGATGCCTGGAGGGACAGAGCAGAATTATTCATTTGAAACAAATGCTTACTGGGTACTTCCTATGTGCCCACACTGAGCCAGGTGTGGGGGGACAAAGCAAAGAATAGCAAAAGACCTTTGGGATTAGTGTCTGCAGTGCATTCAGGTGCCTGACCTTGGGCACACCTTTTCACTTGAGTCTCCTAAATAGGTTGAGGGTGGGGGTTGTGGCAGGGCCTGAATCTCTGCTTGGATGACTTAGTGGTTAAGAAGAGAAATTTCACCAATGTGGGAAATGTTAGGTTACAACTCAGTGCATTTTTTTCATAGATCCTAAATCAAATGTACCAATTTTCTTTTCTTTCTTTCTTTTTTCTAATTTGCAGTACTGGGGACTGAACCCAGGGGCACTCATCCCCAGTCCTTCCTATCTATATCTCTATCTATCATCTGACTATCTATCTATCATTTATATCAGGGATTGGATCCAAGGGCACTTAACCACTGAGCTTTAGCTAAGTTTTTAGAGTCTCGGTAAATTGCTGAGGCTGGCCTTAAACTTGCAATCCTCCTGCCTCAGCCTCCTGAGTCTCTGGGATTACAGGAGTGCCCCAGCCTGCCCAGCTGTGTCACTTTTTCTTTTCTGGAGTACTGGGGATTGAAATTAGGGGTACTTTACCATTGAGTTATATCCCCAACCCTTTTTATTTTATTTTTTTGAGAGAGGGTCTTACTAAGTTGCTGAGGCTGGCCTTAAACTTGCGATCCTCCTGCCTCATCCTCATAGGGATTACAGGTGTCAGCCACCGCACCCACTGCACCTGTCTCTGTGTCACTTTTTGATTGTTCTAGTCGTTGTGGTTCTCACACATTTCCATTGTTCTTTAACAGCTTTTTTTTTCTCTTGAGATGGCAGGGGTGGGGTGGGGGGTGTCTTGCTGTGTTGCCTAGGTGGTTCTGGTTCTCATTTTTTTTTTTCAGGGCTGAGGACCAAACTTGGGGCCTTATGCATGCTAAGCAAGTGCTCTGCCACTGAGCTAAATCCCCAACCCCTCTGGTTCTCAAATTTATGAGCCCAGATGATCTCTTGGCTCAGCCTCCGCGGTGGCTGAGGCCGTGGGTCTGCCCCGCTGCACCGAGTTTTGGTTTTTTGCTTTGTCTTTTGTAGCACTGGGTCTATTGGCCCCCTGCCCATCGAACCCGGGGGCACTTTACCACTGAGCTATACTCCCAGCACTTTTTATTTTTTATTTTCAGACAGGATCTTACAATGTTGCCCAGGTTGACAACATTGAACTCAAAGGATCCTCTTTGGCCTCCGGGGTAGCTGGAACTACAGGCATGCACCACCACACCCAGTCCCCTGCTGCTTTTTTAAACAGTTTTTACCTTGACCTCAATTTATTTTAAGATAGGGCCTCCCTAAATTGTCCAGGCTGGCCCCAAATTCATGATCCCTCTGCCTGGGCGCCCAGAGAAGCTGGAATTCCAGATGTGAGCCCAGTGGGGCCCCACCTCAAGGTATTCTAGAGTAGAAAATGAAGGACTTTGTTGCTGAAGCCCCTTTGATTTGAACTGACTCTGACTTAACATGCTTGACTTTCATTCACTGCACTCTTTTTAAAAAGATGATTAATTTGGGGTCTGTCAGGGAGAAGAATGTCTCCTTTCATTTTTGCCTCTAAAATTTCCCCAAAAAACCCTCAAGTGAGGAAACAGAGACCTCGGGGGTGGGGGGGCAAAGGTGTTCCCAGGATGACCCAGCAGATACCAGGGGTCGGGATGGGGTCTGTGCCCACCTGATTGTGAAGAGTGGCTGTGCCCTTCATGCTTTGGGAATGGGGTGGGGGAAGTGAGGGCACTCTGTGACCATGGGACAAGCCCAGTGGTGTAGGGGGCAGTCCCTGGGGATAGACAGGCCCAGCCCCCCAGATCTGGATATGAAACTGCTCTGAGACCTGGGATGCACTCTAAACTTCAAAATTAGTTTTAGTCGTAACTGTGCCAGTAATACCTGAACACGTCCTCGTGAAGCGGCCCTCACACCCTGCAGAGTCTCTGAGCAGCAGGGGCGTTTCCCTCTGCTCCCCAGGGGGACCCTGGCCTCCCCACCTTCCATTCTGGACTGTTCTGGGTGGGCCTTTACCGCCCCCCTGTCTGCACCCTGCACCTCAACAAAGGATTTTTGGTTTCACACCTGGGGCCTGCTCTGCTGGCCTCACCACCGTCCTTGGCTCTGCAGGTCCTGCAGCTGTGGATCTCTGTAGGCTCCACCTCATTGCGTGACAGTGCCTGCATCCCCTGGTGGAGATTCCCTTTGACCTTCTCAGGACATTTTTTTTTTAATAGTGAGAGAGAGAGAGAGAAAGAGAGAGAGAGAGAAAATCAATTTTATTTGTTTTTTTAATAGTGAGTGAGAGAGAAAGAATCAATTTTATTTAGTTTTTCATGTGGCTTTCATTGCTCCGACACTCTGTGTGTACCATTGGTGCTGGGGTTTGAAGGCGTCCTTGCACATACCAGGCAAGCACCATAACCATTGAGCCACTGCTCCAGCCCGGTCTCATGACTTCAGCTCTGACAGAAAGGGATGATGTGGGCTGGAGCCGTGGCTCAGCGATTACAGCACTTGCCTGGCATGCGCAAGTACGCAGGTTCTGACCCCAGCACCACGTACACAAAGAAGTCTCGAAGCAACGAAGGCCACATGAAAAACTAAATAAAATTGATTCTCTCTCTCTCTCTCTCTCACTGTCCCTCTTTCTCTCTCCCCCCCCCCTTTTTTTTTAAAGGGATGATGCTAGGAAGTCCTCCTCTCCCAGGCAGCAGCTTTGGGCCTCTGGACGCTGGGAAGGGCAGGAGTGGTGGGGACACAGGCACAGCGTGGCGGCCAGGGAGGCCCTGCCATCTTGCCCCTCTGAACCTGAGCCAGGCGAGGGTGTCCCACTCTCCACGAAGCAGCGTGGAATCTCTGCCAGGCTGCTCAGCCTCAAGCCCCCACTCTCCCCAACTCACAGGCATGTCCTGGCACTCCTTGTGGCTCCCCAGCCATTCTCAGCATGGGTAGAGGACATGGGGCCCTCCATGTTAGTTTATAAGGACACCAGTCTCAGCTTCGCAGCCACAGGGAGTGGAGTCCCTTCTCCTGGAGCCAGTCCATGAGTGTGAGGCCCAGGTGGGAGGGGAGAGCAGAGCCTCCTAGGGCTCCCCTCCAGGCTTCTCTCAGGGGGCCACACAGCGGGGACTAGGAGCTGCTGAGCTCTGGGGTTCCTGGGCTTACTGACCCTGTGTCAGTACAGGGGCCAACACCATGTGCAGACACCTTGTATTCCACCATAATGCTAACCAGGCATTGTTTCAGGCTTTGGGGGACCAGCAGGGAACCACAGAGCCAAGCACAAGCAGGGAAACAAGGGATGAGAAACACTGGGAAGGACCCGGATGTGGGTGCAGTGTGCATGCCTGTAATCCCAGTGACTCAGGAGGCTGAGGCAGGATTGCAACTTTGAGGCCAGACTCAACAATTTAGCAAGATCCTGTCAAAAAATAAAAAGGACCGGGGATGTAGTTCAGTGATAAAAGCACCCTGGGTTCAACAATCCCCAGTATCCCCCCCAGAAAAGAATTACTGGGGAGGAAAACTCAGAATGGAAGGGTGCCAGGGGATTGGGGTGCAATTTTCAACAAGGGAGCTGCAGAAGGCCTGGTAAGAGGGCAGCCTTTTTTTTTTTTTAAAGAGGGGGGAGGGAGAGAGAGAGAGAAGCAATCTTTATTTAGTTTTCCATGTGATCTTCATCCCTCAGACACTTGGTTGTGTACGCGGTGCTAGGGTTTGAACTCGCATCCTTGCACTCGCATCTTTGCACTTGCCAGGCAAGCGCCGCAACCGCCGAGCTACCGCTCCAGCCCCAAGAGGGCAACCTTGATGGAGGTGAGAGCGATCCCCAGGGTTGTCTGGGGAGCAGCACTTTACAGTGACCAGGAACAGGGCCATGTGCAAGCTCACTACAGCCATTCCTACTTACAAACAAGGGAAAGAAGCCAGCTAGAGGAAAGGGACAGGCTAGGCAGCCTGAGCTCTTACACACTCTTGTGGGGGCCTGTCCATCTGCAGACAGCACAGGCAGTGGAGGGCAGGGGTCAGGTCCAGCCCCGAGGAGCCCATGTTCCAGGATCAAGTGTGGGACTCCTGGGGCTGGAGCGGTGGCTCAGCTGTTGGAGCCCCTGACTGGCATGTGTGAGGGCCAGGTTCAAGCCCCATGGGGCTGGAGCGGTGGCTCAGCGGTTTCGGCGCTTGCCTGGCAAGCACAAGGACCCGGGTTCAAACCCCAGCACCACCTACACAACTAAAATCAGATGAAAAGATAAATAAAATTGATTCTCTCTTAAAAGAAAAAAAAAATTCAGGGCCGCTGTCCAGACCAGCAGCCACTGAACACTGATCCTCTCCTGAGGCCTCTCAAATGCCTTTGGCATTCTCCAGAGTGAGGGTGTCCTCAAAGAGGGCTGCTCCTGCCCAGGTAAGGGGTTCCAGGGAACACAAGCCTCTATTCTGGAACTTGTCCTCAGTGGTCCCCAGTTCATGGGACCATACTCAGGTGGAGCCTGCAGAGGCTGCAGGGCCTGGCCACCCAAATCGTCCATTTCAGCTCAGGGTCTTTTTCTTTTTCTTTTTTTTTAATGGTTCCACACAGTCTTACATATTGGAGGGGACGGCAACATATTCATGCATACATACACAGGTATTGTCAAAGTAAGTTAACCCAGATCCGTGTCCAGGATCTCCCTTCACCCATTCCCCGCTCTCATGTCTCCTCTGTAATAGCCCCATGCTATACACAGAAATGAGCGTATCAAGTATATTAATTATTGAGATTTCTGGGTTTATGTGCCTGCCTGAGTATAATTTGGCTTCTCGTGGGAGCTGAGTGTACCAACCTTATTGGGAGCACCCTTTTTTCCTTCTTTCCTCCCTTCTCCCCACCCCCTTCATAGCTATGGTTCCCCCAGTTTATGTGATACTTCAACTTTGGGGGGCTTTTTTTTTTTTTTAAAGAGGGAGAGGGACAGTGAGAAAGAGAGTGAGAGAGAGAATCAACAGGTGATGCCACTGCTCTAGCTTCTTTGGTAGGCTTATTAATTAAACTTAGCTAACTTTCATCCTGTCTTAGGTTTTGCACTACTTCCACGTATGAGACAAAACATTTGGTCCCTGAGTCTCTCTATGTTTGGGATATTTCACTCAGCATGATTTTTTCCATTTCCATCCATTTAGCTGCAAAAGTCATGATACTGTTCTAATATCTGAGTAGAACTCCTATATACATATACATATATGTATATATACACACACACCACAGGTTTTGGATCCATTCATCAGTGAGGGGCATCTGGGTTGATTCCATAGTTTAAATGTTGTAAAATGAGCAATCCAGGGTCTTTAAAAGAACTCTCATATGGCTATTATCCTTCTGGCCCCAGGAGACTGGAGGGAAGGGGACCAAGAGGTACCTTCTGGACAAGGCCCCTGTGTGTGGGAGCTGCGCCAGCAGGTCTGGCACAATGCCCCTCCTATGTGTGCCAGGGGACAGGCTCACCTTGTCCACTGTACCCCTAACATGCAATCAGCCCTCCAGGGAGGGTGGACAAGTGACAAGAACGGGGTCAAGCTCTTTGGTTTCTCAGCCTTAGGAGATCCCCAAGAGGTAGAGCAGGTAGTGGGAAGTCACTGCCCCAGGTCACACTGCAAGTTGGCCACAGAGCCTGGTGGTGGGACTCACAGGTCCATCCTTTCCCACCACACCACTTCTTCTGGCCAGCCTGAAGGCCTCTGCCCACTGTGGGGTGAAGGATTCACAGTGCGATGTTAGAGCCCCCACCTCACTAGGAAGGCCTGGCATCCTGGGCAGGGATGGTAGACACCACTGGATTGGGGCCAGAACTTTTGGGTCTCAACCACCTGTTGCAGAGGTGAGCTTGGTAGGGTGGGTCCAAGGGCTGGGGCTGCCCGCAACCAGGTGGCCTCAGGGGAACAAATGAACCTGTGACTTTAAACAAGCCCCTCCCCTTGGAGAGTCTGACACCTCATCTGGACATCAGGAGCCCCAACTTCACCTTCCTCCTGTGTGGAGTGCAGGGAGGGCAGTTTCCAGGTGCACCTGAAGGGACATCTGTAGGATCCTGAGGTGCCCTCACAGACCTGTGGCCTACAGGTCCCTGCCTACCCTCAAAAACTGCCTCCAGTTAGCCTGACTCCATCCCACAGATGAGCTCACTCAGGGCCACGACCATGAGCCCCCAGCAGCTCCCACCCCCTTCCAGGAACACTGGCCAGCTCAGGGGCAGGTCCTCCATTTCTTCCCTCACTCACATTCCTTCTGGACACTGCCACCACGTGAAGCAACCGTTCCCTGCCACCTATCCCCAGTCTTCAGGGGACAGCACATCTGTGAGCAAGGTTGCTGCCATTTAAATGCCCCAAATTATGCTACTGCAACTCTAACCTGTTTCCTTATAGTAGGGTGGTTTGAGGCTTCCTGCTTGTCACAAAATTTGGGGAAAGATGAAAGACATCTTTGCAGTAAGTTAAACCAGGCAGTTCAGGCAATTTTTAAAATTCCTTTTCTTCTTCTTCTTCTTTTTTTTTTAAGAGAGAGGGACAGAGGGAGAGAGAGAGAGAGAGAATCAATTTTATTTAGCTTTTCACATGGTTTTTGTTGCTCTGAGACTTCATTGTGTACGTGGTGCTGGGGTTCAAGCTCCTGCCCTCTTGCATGCCATAACCATGGAGCCACCACTCCAGCCCCTTTTGTTCTGTCTTAAAGCTAGTTTTTATTTTTACAGATGAACTAATTACTGCATGACCTTTAACTGTTGGCCAATCAAATTGTAATGGGTACTATCTCTGTAACCCCCAAGAAAGTATAAATTTGTAATAGCAACCCTTTCTGGTTGCTTGGGATTTGAGCTTTCTGCTCCCCAGGCCAAGCTACAGCTAAATTAAACCTGCCTACTGAAAGAAAAAAATAAATAAATAAATGTCACTCAGCTGTGCTGAGGCAGGGGCCGGTCAGTCCCCAACTCAAGAGGCGGCCTCTTAGTTCCAGGGCCCTGCCAAGCTCAGCAGGGAGCTGGCAGCAGTGACAGTGTTCCCCAGCACTTGGAAGGCTCCCAGGTCCTTGCTAGAGAATGTAATGCCACTTCTCTTGTTAAATGGCACCAGGTGGCAAGGAAAATGTGGCACAGGGATCTGAGGGAGAGACGTGTGCTAGAGGAAAGGGAAGGGAACGGAAGACCTTTCCCATCTTTAGCAGAAGGTGAGGCCACGGGCAGTGTCCACACAGCCCTTCTCCTCCAGAGGCACCACCTCCATCAGCCTCTAAAGAGACATCCCACTCCCACCATCCAGCAAAGCCACTCTTTATGGCCCAGGATAGCATGTGGGTTGGGGACAACGCTTGGAACTCTGGGCCCTTCAGGAAGGCTGACCCTTCTGGGCCTCTGCCTTCAGGGACAGTGTAAACCTTCACCTGCCTCTAGCCTCTTCCTCAGATCTGGGCCCACCACCGCTCCAACAAGTTCCCAGCCTCCTATTTACCACAGGGCTGAAGTCCTGCTCAAGCCCCACGTTCTGTTACCCTCCTGGGATGTTGGCCTTGCCTTTTCCTAGCCTGCTCCCCTCCGTGTTAAGGGTGTCTTAGCCATCCACCCAAGGCAGGGACCACGGGCCTGGTGCAGGAGTGGGGCTTGAAGGGGCTGCCCTGCAGCTGGCACAGGCCCGTCTCCTCCTTTTGTGTTCCCCACGCTCAGGTTTACCCTGCGGAGATGCCAGGGACGCCTTTGTTCAGTAATGAGCTGCACAGAACTGAGGACCAGTCAGCCTGGGCTGGTTCTGCTGCTGATTGGCCATGACTGTGGACGTACCTCCTATTACAAGTCTCCCTTCCGCCAACTGTGAAACGGGGAAACATCAGCAACCTCACAGGTCTGCTGGGAGGTGACAGGAGTGGTCCGTGTGTGAGAATAGCTCTGTGAAGCATGAAGTGCCCCACAAATGTCGGGTGACATGTGGGGCCTCAACCGGAATCTATGCAGCTGAGGTCTTCAGCAGGGCCCCAGGGGCTGCATCTGCACTGAAGTCAGCCAGGTGTGTACAAACCCTTACTTAGCAGGAGGGGTGGGGCCCTGGGCTACGTTCTGGAAGGTACCTGTAGAAAGGAGGCAGGCTGGGCCTCCCCCTCATGACTCTGCCAAGGAGTTCTAAGTTGGCCCACCCTTCACTGGAGGACATGGGCCCTGGCTGTTGCGTTGGTGACGTCAAGGTAGAGGCTGGCTCTGCCCATGCTATCAAGCAGGGACCCTCCTCAGGCCTGGGAGAGTGCAGAGGGCTCAACTCTCCTGAGGCAGGGTGAGGGTGGGGAGATCTCCGGCCAGACACCCCGCTTAGCCCTCAAGTTTCCGTGTGTCAACCCCACTTCCCTGCAGCAGCAGAAGTCCTGACCTGGCTGACAGGATTCCTGGAGTCTAATCCTAGCACTTTACAAATTTCCAATTAGATTTGGGGGATGAGGGTCATTGCCACTGCATAATCTTGCTGGTGGCCCAAAGCCCTCCAGGCAGTCACTCGTTTCTCATAAACTTCTGACCTCAGTGGCAAATCCTCATTTCCACCGTTTTTTAAAACTCCATTGTGTGTGTGTGTGTGTGTGTTTTAAAGAGAGAGGGACAGTGAGAGTGAGAGAGAGAGAGAGAGAGAAAGAAACAAATTTATTTAGTTTTTCCTGTGGCTTTTGTTGCCCTGACACTTCGTTGTGTACGTGGTGCTGGGGTTTGAACCCGTGTCTTCGTGCTTGCCTGGCATGCGGCTCAGCTACCTCTCCAGCCCCCCACTGTGTGCTTTTGAATAACAGTTACTGTTCATTGAGCCCTTGGCTGGCACCATGCGGGGCGTGGACACCGTGCATTATGACATTAAGAAGACCCTCAAGCGAGATGGGTGTGATCCACTCTGGTAACTTCATTCAATCCTCAAAATGTGAGCTAAGTACAAACACCTGCATTCACAGCTGGGGAAACTGAGGCCCCCAGAAGCAACAACCAAGTGCCATAAGAACAGCAGGGCCCCAGGATGTGGAGTCCCACTGGGCCCAGAGTCCAAGCTCCACCCCCACCATCTTCATTGCTCTGAGTCAGTTTCCTCATTTGCAAATTCAAAGTGTGGATGAAGCCAATGATTTTCAAACTTTTTTTTAGCCATGGGCCCTTTGTTCCAATGAAATCTTAAGTGGAGATGCACTTAAAATGCTGGATGAAGACACAGGGCTCTGGCACAGTGAGTGTGGGAGGAGGAGGGGGCTGGAGTCCCAGCAGCTGGGCTCCCTCCCAGTTCCTGCCCAGCTCCCTGCTGGTACAGTGACTGCTAAGGAGCCCACACCAAGCTTTGGGGAATGACAGCCCAGGGGCCAGTGGTCCTCACAGCTCCTCCAGTGGCGGGTTCTCAGAGCCCCTCAGCAGAGACAGCAGATTCAGGGCTGAGATGCCAGGTACGTGGCCAGCACAGATCAAGAGCATGCGCACCAGGCGCTGCGCCATAGTGGCTCGAAAGTCTTCCACCTGCAGGAAAGAGCAGAGAACAGCAATGAGGCAGACTGGGGCAGCAGGCCCCCCACCTGTCACCCATGACCCTGCCTCAAAATCCAGTGGCAACTTTCCCATCCTCACTGCACTGGTGCTACCAGAATGTGCCCCGGCCACTCAACCCTGCTTGCAAAGCTTCTCTACCTGCTCCTAGTACCCGCGCCCACCCGGACTCCCACCCACCTCACACGTGCTCCCCTTCTTTGCCCAATACCAAAATGCTAGGGCTTGGTTCTTGGCTTTCTTCTCTCACACTCAATCCCTAAGTGGCTTCACCCAGTTCTGTGGCTTTAAAGCCACCTAATCACATCTTTGGACCTTTTCTCTAAATGCCAGACCATGTCCTTTGATTTCTCCCCTTCAGCTGCGAGTGGGTGCTTTAATCCACAGGAGGCCTGGTGGCCCAGCCCTGCTCCTGAAGCCCTGCCCATCTCAGCCAAAAGCAGAGCCAGCCTTCCAGTCACCAGGCAAACGCTTGGGAGTCACCCTCAACTCCTCTGTCCTTCACATCCCGCCAGGAGCACACTCTTGTCAAATCCACTCCGGAAACAGCTGGTGTTTCCCTCTTCCCTGGCTGCCAAGAGTCCAGGCCAATCCTTTATTTACTTGCTTATTTTTGGAGGCAGTACTGGGGATTAAGCCCAGAGGTGCTCTACCACTGAGCTATAATCCCAGTCCTTTTTAATTTGACACAGGTCTTGTTAAGTTGCCCAGGCTGGGCTTGAACTTGTGATCCTCCTGCCCTCCTGCTTCTGCCTCCCAAGTAACTGGGATTACAGATGTGTACCACCTCTCCCAGACAGGCCACTCTTAACTCTCAGGAGCTGTTAGACCCAACTACCCATTTCTGTTCTTTTTTTAAGGCGGGGGGAGAGGGAGACAGAAAGAGAGAGAGGGAGAGAGAGAGAAAATTAATATCAATTTTATTTATTCATCTGATTTCCGTTTTGCTGACACTTTATTGTGTATGCAGTGCTGGAGTTTGAACCCGGGTCCTTGAGCATGCCAGGCAAGCACTCCAACTACTGAGCTACTGCTCCAGCCCCCCATTTCTGTTCTCACCTGCCTCAGTCTAGTGTCCTTCTAGCAGTTGGAGGACCCATTTAAAACACAAGTCAGGGGCTGGAGTGGTAGCTCAGTGGTTCAAGCGCTTGTCTGGCAGGCTCAAGGACCTGAGTTCAAACCCCAGCACCACATACACAACTAAGTGTTGGGGAAACAAAGATCTAATGAAAAAACAAATAAAATTGGTTAAAAAAAAAAAAAAACACACACACACACAAGTCAGGCTCATTCCTCCTAGACCCCAATGGCTCTGGTTTTACTCAGAGTAAAAGCCACAGCCTTTACCATGACCACAAGGGCTCATTGACCTGGTCCCATCATTACCTTGACTTATCGCTTACTGCTGCCCCTTTGCTTCTTAGCTCCAGCACCCTAGCGGTCCCTGCCGGACTCTGAACACATCCGGCAAGCTCCAGACTCAGGCCTCAGCACGTATGTTCCTGTTCTGCTGGGTAATGGCACAGCGTGTCCTCCTACTTTCTTCACGTCTTTATCACGGTTGCAGTGACGCCTTCCTGGTCACTGTACCTAAATCTTGCTCTTTTATGGCCACCTGATCTATCAGATCACCATTTCCTTTCCTTCTTTTTTTTTAAGACAGAGAGAGAGAATAAATTTTATTTAGTTTTTCATGTGGCTTTCATTGTTCCAACACTTCATTGTGTATGTGGTCCTGGGTTTTGAACCCCTGTCCTTGCACATGCCGGGCAAGTGCCGTAACTGCTGAGGCACCGCTCCAGCCCCCGTCCCTCTCTCTTAAAAAGAAAGAAAGGAAAAAAAAGGGTCTAAGTTGCTGAGATGGCCTTGAGCTTGGGACTTTCCTGATCCTCCTGAATCACTGAGATCACACAGGTGCGTGTCACCGCTCCCAGCCCTGCATTCTACTTTACTTCTCTGCTTTCTTGACTACAAGAGTCAGGATTTTTTGAGAGAGTCGCTATGTTGCCCAGGCTGATCTCAAACTCCCAGCTAAAACTGTCCTCATCCCTTAGGTTCCCGAGTAGCTGGGACTACACTGTGCCTGGTCCTGGGAATTTTTACCATTTTGTTCTACGCTGCATCCTTGGTACTAGCACACTGTCCATGAGAGGCGTTTGTGGAATAAATCCTCCTGCTCTACGTTCTGTGGCCTTTGCTCCTGCAATCCATCGCTGGCTAAGCCTCCTCCCACCCACACATCACACTCTGAGACAAGGCCCCAAAACCCAAATCAGTCCACGGTCATGACTTTGCCCATGACGTACAGGAAAAAATGACTGAATTCTAGCTAGGCTTCCAAAACCCAGCCCAGCCTCCTCTCACTAAATTCTGGGCGGGCGGGGATGATGCCCGCCTCATGCACCAGCACCGCCCACCCTTGGGCAAATCACACACCTCTCTGGGCGTTTCCTTGCCTATAAGGGACTGGTAATCCCTGCCATGCAAAGGTCCCACAGCAGGGAGAGGCTCAGACTCCACTGCGCAGAAGGGTGTGCTCCAAAAAGGACAACGGAGGCGGGTGGAGTGGTGCCAGACCAAACCCTGGGGGCTTCATTCGAGGGACATAGGCTGGTGGGCATTTCCACAGCCCCTTTGGCTGATGGAGGCTGGGGCCTCTGCTTCCTACGGTTGTCACAGCCTATTTCTTGAGACAGTTCTCAGGCAGAAGAGCCAGGGCCTGGTGTGGCCTGCCATCTCACGGCCAAACACAGAACTGCACCCGGCTCAAGCCCAGCAGGCGCCAGGGCATGCATGAGTTGTAGGGCAAAGATGATTCCTCAGTGAGAGGTGAGAAAACCTAGGCTCTAAGGGGGAAGGTGACTGGTTCCAAGCCACAAGCAGCAGCCCGTGATGGAGACAGCTGGGTATTAACTGGCTTGCCCGACTCACTGTGACGCGGGCAGGTGCCTTTTCCCAGCCTCAGTTTCCTCAGATGTTTGCTGTGAGGGACGCTTGGTGGGGAGGTACTGCAGGTGTGTAGGGGCCTCAGGGTTCTATCCCTGAGATCAGAGCATCGATCCATTCAGGGGTCCTAAAATAGTCAGCAGACACGAGGAACAGATTTGTGATAGAGTAGCATGGACACTTTATCACTGCACTGGTCTGGGGGTGACATGGGTAGTTCTGACAGCTAGGTCTGCCCAATCCTAATGCAACATGTGACCATCGCCATGTCTGCTGGTGAGTGGTCACAGACATTGCTTCCCCTGCTGACACTCCTGCCCACATTCATCACACTCAATTTCACATACAAGTTAGGGAAAAAAAGTAGTAATGTTTTTTTCTTGTCCAAGTTCACAGATCCCTGAATTCTGGCTCCAGTACAGAGGGGTTCACAGGCCCCAGAATAGGAACCCTGGGCCAGACCATGCTGAGGGGTCTTGAGGAGACTCAGTTCTTTCTGCATCATGGCACTTTGTCACTGGGAAAGGTGCCAGACCCAGAATAGAGCAAAACCACATATCTTTAAAATGAACCCCAAAACCCAGAAGCAGACCTCCAAAGCAAGTAAACAGGCCTTGTGCGTGGGTAGGCCCCTGCTGGCCCTCAGCACACTGCCCACAGGGAGCACATCAACTCCTGTCCCTCCAGTTCTGGCAAGAAGTCAGCTGGATCCATCCCATATTAGAGGCTAAAGAGCAAAATATATCAGTGAAATGGAAATGTGGTTTGCTGTCCCTGGATAGGGCTCACTTTGTGAAAGACACTAATGGAAACAAGTCAGGGCAAGACAAATACCATGTGTATCCCTCTCACCATATGACCACCCACTCAACAAATGCTCCCATAGCCTACTGGTGCCTTGACCCGGGCTAGGAATGGACAAGGTCTGCAATCCAGGGAGGTAAGGGTGACACTAGGCACTGGTTAATGAGACAGATCTGGTCTCCTATACAGTTAAACCCAGCAGCAGACGGAAATATTAATACAGAGGTTTTTTTTTTTTTTTTTTTTTTTTAGGGATTGAACCCAGGGGCACTTTACCACTGAATTACTCCCCAAACCTTTTTAATTTTTATTTTGAGGCAGGGTCTAAGGGACTGAGGCTGACCTCAAACTTGATTCTTCTGCCTTAGCCTCCTGAGTCTGCCAAAGCCAAGACATTTTTTCTTTTTTTTTTTTTAAGAAAGAGAGAGAGAGAGAGAGAGAGAGAGAAACAATTTTATTTATTTTTTTCATCTGGCCTTTGTTTCTCTGACACTTAATTGTGTACGTGGTGCTGGGGTTCGAACCCAAGTTCTCGTATATGCCAGACAAGCACTACAACTGCTGAGCCATCGCTCCAGCCAGGGGGCTTTGTCTCTCTACACAACAGGAGCCATGTCACCTGGTACTGGATGACCCTTCAGTAAGCATTCCTGATGTTCCCACGGGTGTACTGACTGCCCTGTACCTGCACCTGAGTATAACATCGATCACTGTGGTAAGTGTCCTCACCTCCAGGTCACAGAAGAGCAGGGGGCTTCGGTAGGTGTGGGCCAGCTTCGTCACTGTGCTCCGGTGAATGCTGCAGTGGCTCTCCTGCCCAGCTGCAAAGAAGCCGTGAGTGCTACAGGCAATGCCCAGGAAGAGCTGGGCACATCATCATCATCCCCGCTCCCTCTCTGCTGTCAGTTTCTTACTGGTCAATGGGGGACAATCATGTTCCACTTTCTTTTCTGAGCAGTCAAGACCACAAAATTAGACAATAAAGTTCAAAGGGCTTGGAAAGCACGTTCTATTAATACACAAGTTTTCTACTTATAACATGTAGCTCAGTGGTGGAGAGCTTACCTAGCATGCTCAAGACCCCAGGCTCAATCCTTAGTACAGCCAAAAAAAAAAGGTTAAATGAAAGTAATAAGCGCTCCCACCTACTCAGTTACATGGAATCGATGAACTGATGGCTAGAAATCAACAGACATTTGTTTATCCATCAGTATTTATTCAGGATAATTTGTTCCAAGCAGTCCCCTCACAGTTCAGCTAAGAAGGCAGACAGATAACACATCCCTGGTGCTGGAGGGGACATTGGAACTCAGTTTTGAGGTATCTGTAGGGACTTGCAAGACAAAGAGAAGCAAAGTATTTGAGAGAAGCCCCAGAGTAGTCATCAAGAGGATGGACCCTGGAGTAGGACTATCAACATGTGACTCTCACCTCTACCACATTTTTTGTGGGGGGAGGGTAACCAGGAATTGAACCCAAAGGTGCTTAACCACTGAGCCACACCCCCAGTCTGTTTTTATTTTTTGTTTTGAGATACGGTCTTGCTAAGTTGAGGAGGCTGGCTTTGAACTCAGAAGCTTCCTGCTTCAGCCTCTCGAGCTGCTGGGATTACAGACGTGTACCCCTGTGCCTGACTTCTGCTCTACCACTTTTTAACCTATGGGACTTAGGGCAAGTCACTTAACTTTATGACCAGCTTCCTCAGTTATAAAACAGAGATAACACCTACTTCAAAGATTAACGATATAAGAAAAAAAGCAACTACAACAGTCTGGGGCACGGGCAGAGTTAGTAAAGGTGAGCTATTACTATCTGCACTGTTAATACTACAAAGTCTAAGGACCCGCAGGACTGGCAGGACTTTTTCCAAGAACTATTGCTGACTCAAAGAATGGGAGTAACGGATGACACTAGAGAAAAAGGCAGAGGCCAAACTGCAAAGCACACTGTGTCTTTAGAGTCTGGATTCTACTCTGAAAGCTGCAGACAGCCAGCAGGCAACTCCAAGCACCGCAGAATTAGCTGCTCAGATTCACTGTTAGAAAGATGGACAGCAGTCAGGTCCTGAAGCCCACGTCCTCCCACGGCCTGCCTCGGCAGTCATCACCCCAGCTGCTCTCTCTTGGGGGTGGGGGTGGCAGGAGAGGGTGCACTTACCGCCTGTGGTGAGGAAGCACACCCTCCCCAGGAAGAAACTGGCATCCACGTGGTGCAGGGACTCCTCCACATTCTGGAGGCTGGGGAGACCAGGCCAAGCAAGGAAAAAACCAGAGGACAAAACTTCACAATGGGGACAGCAGAAGCCCATTTCTCTGATCCAAGAGATCAGAGAAAAAGATGAGGGTGACAGGAAACAGTCTAGAACAATACTCTGTCCTTTAGTTTTTTAAAACTATTTTTAAAAAAGTGACTCCCACTTGTAAAATAATTAGTAAATTTGGATGTATATAAGAAAGTAAAAGTCTTCTCTCCCCACACAGACCATCACTCCCAACACCCCAGGAAAAAGTGCTGCGTAGGATTTAGGGTGTAACATGTAAATACAAAACACATGTACTCCTTCTCTCAGGACAGTGCCTTGGGACTGTGCCATGAAGAAGGTCACTACCAAATGTGGCCCCTCATGTGGGTCTACAGAACTGAGGCAAAATAAACCTCTTTTCCACTCCTTCCTCCTTTCCCTTTCTTTCTTTTTCTGGTAGTTGGGAAGGAACCAAGGGCCTTGCACAAGCTAGATAAGAGCGCCACCTCTGGCACACCGGCAGGCCTCACTAAGCTGCCTGGGCCAGCCTAGAATTTCTGATCCTCCTTCCTCAGTCTCCCGAGTAGCTGGAATTACAGGTGTGCACCACTGTGCCTGGCATCTGTCTTAGAATTTTGTTATACTGATGCAAAATTGATTACTGCAAGTTCACAGAACTGCTAGTCTTTAGAATGACTCCACAATACCCCGTGTTCTATTTTCCCAGTGATGGGGATTTAAATGGTCTCCATTTTTTCACTCTTCTAAGGCAATCGTGTTAGATCTCAGCCTTTTCACTTCCTCCCACTGCTGACTAGCTCCGTCTAATTGGACTGTGAGGTCTAGACTTCCTCCTGAGGCTGAATGTACAGATCTGCGCTCTCCATGCTCTGGGGTTCCCAGTGTCTCCAATACCACCTTCCCTGAAACCCCACATCATTAGAGCCCCTGGAGGGGCTCACTTTCATCTTCGGTGTCAATTTAGATGTAACATCCACCAAAAAGCCTACTTGACTTCCCACACCTGAGGTCTGGCCGTCAGGGGTCTCGCTGGGCTCCCACAGTACACTTCCCTCTTCTACAGCCCACATCCTAAGTACTCTCACTGGCCTTTCAAAGCCCAGGTTCCTCCCCAGTGGATGAGGACACCTGAGGACAGCAGTCTGTTTTGTTCACTTCTATGCCTGCTCTCTAGTGTACAGAGTAGTTTTTCAGAGAGAGTTAAGTGAACAGATGATACTGTGGGCTTTGTCAGTCTTTTCAATGTGGTGCACTGGCCACCTGCTCCTCCGTCCTCACCCTTAAGAGGAGCAGGCAACCTCTCAATGCCTCCTCCCCTTCCTGTCACAGGTGCAGAAGGTCATTGTCCCAGCACACTCCCAGCTCCTGTCCTCTGGTTCCTACCTGTATTTGCTGTGAAGGTTAATCACAAACACAATCAGGTCAATTCGAGGCCGACTCACATTGGAGGGCAGAGGGAGGGACTTTGCCAAGTGGCTGAAAAACAAAAAAAATCACAGGACTAACAATAAACATACCCACTTGCAGTGGCTGTTCACATGCTGCCCTTCATAGGGGAAGAGGTTGTCAAGGGCTCCTCACCTCTCACCTGGGACTCTGCAGGTAAGCCTTCCTGAGAGAGCACAGAGGCAAGATAAACCCAGTCCTACCTAGATCACTCCTGTTCGATTCTCCATGATAGAGAAGGGATCTGTTTAGTAACCACCATGGCAGGAGGGTTTAGACACAAGGTGGTGCAGGGCAAGAGAGGTCCACTGTATGCTGGGGAAGAGACCAGTCTCAGAAGAGGGGGTGTAGGGCTGTTTAGGAGGTAAGATTGAACCCCTTTTGAGAAGGACGTGGGTGTGAGTCCTAGTCCAGTCAATTGCCAGCTATGTGACATTGGGAAAGTAGTTCTCATTTGGGCTTGGTCTCTGGTTGTCAACCACCTGAGTACTTTTCTCCCCACCCTGCTTTATGCTAGGGATGGAACTCAGGACCTAGAGCATGCTGGGTAAGTGCTCTACCACTGAGCCATACCCCTAACTAACCCTGAAGGGTTTTCTTGAAGCCTCTACTTCTGCCTATTTCTACATATTCCTTTTATCTATCTCCCCCTTCCCCAGACTATAATTTAAGAAACAGCAAAAAGTACAAAAAATACAAGTTTTTTTTTCAGGGCTGAGGATCGAACTTGGGGCCTTGCACATGCTAGGCAAGCGCTCTGCCACTGAGCTAAATCCCCAAACCCCCCAAAAATACAAGTTTAAAATATACACATATACCAAAAATTAGTCACCTAGAAATTACTATTAGAATTAGATGAGGCTGGGGCTGAAGCATTGGCTCAGGGGTTACGGCGCTTGCCTGGCATGTGCAAGTACACAGGTTCAAACCCAAGCACCCACATACACAACTAAGCGTCAGAGCAATGAAAGTCATGTGAAAAACTCAATAAAAATTGATTCTCTCTGTCTCCCTCTCTCTCACTGTCCTTCTCTCTCTTGAAAAAAAAAAAAAAAGAATTAGATGAGGCTGGAGCAGTGGTTCAGTGTTTACCGCACTTGCCTGGCATGTGTGAGGACAGGGTTTGAACCCAGCACCACATACACAATGAAGTGTTGGAGCAACAAAAGCTACGTGAAAAACTAAGTAAATTGATTCTCTCGTTCTCTCTGTCCCTCTCTCTTTAAAAAAAAAAAATTAGAACATTCTCCAAAATATCTTTTCATGTATATGATATACACACATTCAGATGGTACAGATATAATGTAAAAATGGAATACTAGCATTAATTTGAATTGAACAGAAGTAAAATAACCAAACTAGAACTGAAAAAAGTAGATGAACTTTGGGTAAGCTATTTTTTTGATTAAAAGAGATTATTCCCTAAAAGAGCTTAATCAAACAAAGACTATGGAACAGGGGACATAGCTTAGTGGCAGAATGCTTGCCTAGTATATATGAGGCACCGAGTTTCATACCCACTACTGCAAAAAACAAACAGATAAACAAACAAAAAAACCCCAGACTATGAAGACAATTAAGAAGTTGACACCATTTGTCTTGGCAGGAGGTACTGGGGATTGAACCAAGGGACACTTTACCACTGGGCTATATTCCCAGACCTTTTTTATTTGGTCTTGCTAAGCTGCCCAGGCTGGCCTCAAAGTTGCCCTCCTGCCTCAGCCAAGTAACTGAGATTACAAGTGAATGCCACTGTAACCAGCTAGTTAACATCATTTTAAACTACGTTTCAATTTTATCCATATTGGATTCTCTATTATGAAAGAAAATTAACATTCTTATACTTCATCTTACCATTTGGCCAAGCCTTATGAATGTATGTTTACATCTCATTATTACTGTTATTAATGACTACACACATCTATAGTTTGCTCTAACTATAACTCTGGACCCAGGCTGCTACTCTGGAATACTGCTGATTGCTATGGGAGAGGCAAAGGGCCAAAGGGAATTCTTCAGTAACAATTAAATGCTGCAATGTTGAAGAGACAATCACTTTTGTGCATAACTCATTGGCCAGAATAGTCATGTGGTCCCACATAAGCCATGAGACAAAGAAGTACAATCTTATTATTATTTTAGAGAGTGAAGGAGAGGGACGGAGGGAGGGAGGGAGAGAGGGAGAGGGAGAGGGAGGGAGGGAGGGAGGGAGGGAGAGAGGGAGAGAGAGAGAGAGAGAGAGAGAGAATCAGTTTTATTTATTGTTTCATCTGGCCTTCATTTCTCCAACACTTAGCTATGCCTGTGGTGCTGGGATTTGAACCCAGGTCCCTTGAGCATGCCAGGCAAACACTCCAACTGCTGAGCCACCGCTATAGCCCAAGAAGTATAATTTTAATTACTGTCATGTGCTACAAACTCTGAGAACTGGAAAACAGAGTAAACAGATGACCACATAGTGGATTTGCTTTTCCTGCCTAAAAGTCTAAAGAATTATTTACCCTTCAAGTTCAATAACAACTGGAATACAACTTGACATCAAGTATTCTACACCCATTTTTCCTGGAACAAGAATATATTACCTATTTAATGGAAAAATTAAACTTTTTGTTCATTTCAGGAAATGCTGTTACATCTTTGAACACTTTCGCTATTTTTCTCAAAACTTTCT
Organism: Aplodontia rufa; assembly: GCA_004027875.1. Classification (NCBI taxonomy): domain Eukaryota; kingdom Metazoa; phylum Chordata; class Mammalia; order Rodentia; family Aplodontiidae; genus Aplodontia; species Aplodontia rufa. Next base: position 224,800 of record PVKS010000165.1, read on the forward strand.
TCTTTGTAAATTAAATCTTCAACCACATCTATTCTGCTCTTTATTGTTTCTATGTATTTATTAGATAGATCTCAAATGCTATTATTTTAGGTCCTCACTTGTACCCTTAGCTCCTCAGCTGCTTATTTCTTTTTTCTGTTTTTTTCCAGTTGGTCTTTGAATGTTTCTATTCTTTTTTTGCAGTTCAGAGAATTGAATCTGTGGTGTTCTACCACTAAGCTATATCCCCAGCCCTCTTGCCTTTTTTATTTTTGAGACAGGGTCTCACTAAATTGCCTAGGCTGGCCTTAAATGTGAGATCCTTCTGCCTCAGGCTCCCTGAGTTCCAAGTTCCACACCCAGCTAAATGTTTCCTTTTCTTTCTTTCAGAGAGAGGGACAGTGAGAGTAAGAGAGAATCAATTTTTATTTAGTTTTCATGTGGCTTTCCTTGCTTAGACCCTTCATTGTATACACGGTGCTGGGGTTGGAACCGATGTCCTCCTGCATGCCAGGCAAGTGCTCCAACTGCTGAGCCACCACTCCAGCCCCCAAAATATGCTTCTTTAGTTACCTTTTCTCCAAACTTGTGAGGTATTAAAGAATTTTAATAATTTTGTTGCAGCGTTAGCAGGCATAACATGCCAGATTTTTTTTGGTAGCCAGTAAAGCTTGCTGCTTTTGCTATTATCCAAATCATCTCACTATGTTTTTCCGGGAAGATAATTTTGTGGTTCAGCTTCATTTCACTATGTTTTCCTTACCTTCCATTTTCACTACCCTCATACATTTCCAGCCTTTCCCTCTCCTTGAAAGCTTTCTATCTTCCCTCCTTTTTTGGGGGAGGGGGGTACTGGGGATTGAATCCAGGAGCCATTCTACCACTGAGCTACATCACCTATCCTTTTAACATTTTAAAAAAATTTTGAGGGCTGGAGCAGTGGCTCAGCGATTTTGGCGCTTTCCTGGGAAGCACGAGGACCTGGGTTCAAACCCCAGCACCACGTACACAACTAAGTGTTGGAGCAACGGAGGCCATGTGAAAAACTAAATAAAGTTGTTTCTCTCTTTCTCTGTCTCTCTCACTGTCTCTCTCTCTTAAAAAAAAATTGTACCTAAAAAAAAAATTTTTTTTTTTGAGACAGGGTCTCCCTAAGTTACCCAGACTGGTCTTGAACTTTGGATCCTCCTGTTCCAGCCTCCAGAGTTGCTAGGATTACAAGTGTGCATCACCGCGTCCTCGAAATGTTTCCTGAATCTTGAATTGGCCAGATTAATTCAACAATTATTAATGAAGCATCCACTCTGTGCCAGTTGCTACTCAAGGTCCATGGGGGCGGCAGACAAGAAACAAGAGAACCAACAGGTGGAGAGGTGACTGCTTAGGGGAAAAGATAGATGGATGCTAAGGGGAAAACAGAACACGTGTTGCAACGGAGTGGTGACCCGGGACTCCAGGATGCACAGGTGGGAGTTGGCCAAGTAGGACGCGCTTCGGGGAGATGGGCAGGCTCAGGGAGGGCTCCTGGCAGCTGGGAGGCGGTGCCCGGTTCCCTCCCCTCACTCAGTCGGAATTCAGGCCGCAGCCTTGGCTACTTACACCCTCAGCTCGGACGCGCAGTCCTCTTTGAGCATCGAGTCCGCCAGCTGTTGCAGGAGAGCATCCTCCGTGCCCACCAGCTGCCCAGGGAGAGAAGGCGTCGGGGTGAGACCTGGGCGGGACAATTCCTCTGGCGAGCGGGGCTCTGAGAACCCCTCCCTGGGCGCACGGGCCACAGCCCGAAGGGAGCTCGGAGAGGACCACACCCCGCGAGGGATCAGAGGTTTGGGCCTGTCGGCAGCGCACTAACGACCCACTTCCACTGTCCCTCCGAACGTCGGCCTTCGATCCCAACCAAGCCAGGTCGCCAGAAAGCAGGATCCGGCGTCCGGGTACCCGCCCACCCGTCCCGCCAATCACGAGCTGGGAAAGACTAGCCCGCGCACCCATTGGTGGGTGTGTCCCTCAGCCTCCGACACCGGCTACTCCGATTGGTTCAGAGTGTGGCTCTCCCCGCCTACAGCGAGGACTCGCGCGCGCCTCCGATCAGACAGCGCGGAAGCCTGAGGGCTGAAGCGCAGCCGAGGAAGAGAGGCCCACCGGGGAAACGGGACCGCCGACACCTACCAGGACGGTGGCCATGTTCAGGCCGGGAAGCTTGTCCAGCGGCCTTAACACCGCCATCTCGCGCAGGCCGAGGTGCCGCTTTCGCAGTGCGCGCCCAACTTTCGAACCGAACTGAGTTCCTCCCTTGAGGCGTGGCGGAGGGGCTCGCGGCCCTATTCGGGAGGGGCTTCGCGGGGCGGGGCTTCCTTAAAGGAACCGCTACCTTCTTTTCTAAGGGTCCAGCCTAGGTCCCAGGTATCTAAGGCGCTGGACAGGCTTTTTGTTCCACCCTTCAGGGAAAGAAAGTTTTCAGTGATTCATTCATTCACTTTCGTTCATTCGCCCTCGTTCAAGGTACTGATTCCTTCCATACCTGCTCCACTGTCTTACACATATGTCTCAGATAACTCCAACCTTGCAGTTGCTCAGAACTAAAGCATGGGTCGTTTTTGACTCTTCAAGCCTCTCATTCAATCTGTAAGAAAACATGTTGATTCTAGTCTTGAAATATATCTGAAGCTGACCACTTCTCGCCATTTCTACTACAGTGACCAGCACTGAGCCACTGGCATCTGTCTTCCGCTCGGGGCCTATTGTAACACCTTCTCACTGGCCTCCTGCTTTCACCCAAATCTCCATGGCTGCTGGCAATTGTCCACACAGCAATCACCCTCTTAAAATGGACGTGAAGGGGCTGGAGCGGTGGCACAGCGGTTTGGGCGCTTGCCTCGCATGCGGGAGTAGGGTTCAAACCCCAGCACCACGTACACAACGAAGTGTCAGAGCAACGAAAGCCATGTGAAAAACTAAATAAAAAATTGAGCCTCTCTTTCTCTCTCCCTCTCACTGTCTCTCTATCTTTAAAAAAATAAAATAAAATGGATATGAAGGCAGGCCACTCTGATCAAACCTTGCGCCAAAGGCTCTCATCTCAGTGCTGCAAACTCCTGGAATGACATCCCAGTCCCTTTGTGTTCTGATCCATGACCATCTCCCTGATCTCATATTTTATTCTTTTCCTACATTTGTGTTTCCACCACACTGGCAACTAGGATTTCCCTCAATATTCTGAGTTCTCCTACCTCAGGACTATTGCCCCTGCTGTTCCCTTTGACTGAAAAGTCCTCCCAAGTAGTCACATGGCTGGTCTCCCAGTCTAGTTTTGTTCATGTTTCTGCTCCAACGTCACCTTATCAGAGAGGCCTTTCTTAAAGACCTTATTTAAAATTGCAAGTCCTATGGGCTGGGGTTGTAGCACAGTGGCAAAACACTTGTCTTGCATGCATTAGGCTATGGGTTCAATCACCAGACCTGAAAAAAAGAAAAGTGCAAAGTAAGAGCCCCTCTATGCACGCTATTCCCCCCTGCCCCTCCCCTTTTTTGCAGTGTTTGGTATACATGCAAGGCAAGTGCTCTACCACTGAGTTACATCACATGCTAGGCAAGTATACTACACTACATCCCCAGTCCCACTATCCCTCTTTTATTTCTTCTTTATTTTCTCTGTAGTACTAATCTCCATTTCACATATCATTGTCAAGAATTGCCCTGTATCTGAGGTTTTATCACACTTGCAAACCACCAAACTAACCCATTACTATTTAATGGATTCTAACAGAAGACATGAAACTCTGGGTAAGAGATCAAGGACTTGGGCTGGGGATGTGGTTCAGTGGTAGAGTGCTTGCCTTGCATGCATGAAGCTATTGGGTTTGATCCCCAGCACCACACACACACACACACACACACACACACAAAAGAAAAGACAAAGGACTTGATTATTTTATAAAAGCAATAGCTAGAGCCTCATGTTTGTGTTATTTCCCTGTGTCCTCCAAGTCCCATGAAGGGCCCAACGTAGATGCCTCTGGAGCTAGGGGAGAGCATTACAGTGAGTTATGCCTGTTCTTTGTCCAGGAGGAGCACCTCATCCTCTAAGTTTCCTTTCTGCAGACACAACCCTGAGAAATGACCTAAATAAATAACTATTAGGATCTTGCTTTCTTGGCATACACAGAAAGAAGTATACAGGGATGCTTAGGACCCGTAGCAGATTTCATCTCTCAGTGTGTGATTACTTGTTCATTGTTTGTCTCTCCAACTAGAGTGTAAAGTCAGAGACTGTCACTTTGTATGTCCAGCATTCTAAAGAGTGCCTGGCACATAGTAGTAGCTCAATAAATATTAGTCGAATAAATGGATTGACTTCCATCCATTCATTCATTCTCAGCAGTTATTCATTCATTCATTAGTACCAGATTCACCCTGGCAATACAGATGAACCAGACATTATTGATCAATCTGTGATGAGGAAGACAGATCAAAATGACAGTGTGCTCAGGCAGGCATGGTGGCACATGCCTGTAATCCTGGCAACTCAGGGGGCTGAGGCATCAGGATTGCAAGTTTGAAGCCAGCTTTAGCAACTTAGCGAGGCCCTAAGCAACTTAGCGAGCCCCTGTCTCAAAATAAAAAACAAAAAAGGGCTGGGAATGCAACTCAGTAGTTAAGTGCCCCTGGGTTCAATCCCAGTGCCAAAAAGAAAAGGAAAGACCATGGAAAAACTTTGGAACCTTGTGAGGGCTTTCCAGGAGGATCCAAGCTGGGATCCATTCAAAACAGCAGGTGCCAAGTGTCTGCCTTAGGCCAGGCAGGGCACCAGGGACCCAGGCTGCAGAGGTGTCCTCTTACCTCTGGGAGTTATCAGAGGCAGATAACAAAAAGCAGTGGCAGTACAGTGGGTGAGAGCCATCAGGGTATCAGCTGAACAACAGGTAGAGGTGCCCAGATGAACGTGCATTACATGTCCCTGGGGAGCCTGTATTGCGCTTCACTGGGGAGGTAATAATCGGCTGAAATGCCAAAGATGAGTTGGTACTTGTCACGTGGGCAGCAGAATAGAAGATAGCTGTTGTGGTAGGCTCCGTACTCTGACGAAGGATAGGGACTGGCAGGAAGGCCAGACCCAGACCTGGAGGGCCTTGTGGTATGAGGATCAGAGCAGGCAGGGTCACAGGGTTGGTGTATTGCTAAGCCCAGTCTTGGGGTGCTCCTGCATTTATGGGTCTTGGGTAAGGGGGTTCTTTCATTTGGTGGTCTAGTATGTTTGATAAGTTCATGGGTTTGGTTTTTCTGTTATGAGTTTGATATGCCCATGCATCCATGTGCTTTGATTAATTTGATGAGTTCACAGTTGTTTTTATTAGCGTGATTACTTTATTCATAAGTTTGTGCCTTATGGTTGTGCAATGTGGTTGTTTACTTATACAAGCAAGGTGTTGAATCATTCTACCATGGCACTTGTACTCAGAATGGAGTAACTCACGACAAACTACTGCTGTATGAGTAGAGTAGGTCAGGGTTAGGCACAATCTGAAAACTACTGTTCTATACATCGTGGAGTGACTCAGAGCAGGGCACAGCCTACCATGCACAGTTCCCATGAAGCTGTTGTACGAATAAACAGCCAGTGGCTAAAACGATACCTACAGACCACTGATCACATATTTTACAGATGTACTTATTTTTGGTATTGAACCCAGAGGCACTCTACCTCTGAGCTACACCTTAGCCCTTTTTATTTGTGAGTGTGTGCTTTACAGATTTATTGAGGTATAATTGATGTACAAGAAACTATGTCCAAGCCGGTTGCAATAGCATGTCTGTAGTCCCAGGTACTCAGGAGACAGAGGCAGGAGTATCATTTGAACCTAGGACTTTGAGGCCAGCTTGGGTAACATAGCAAGACCCTGTACCAAAACAGAACAAAACAAAACAAAAAACAACCTTGTATATACGTCTCCCGTCCAAGTACTAATCAGGTTGGACTTTGTTTAGCTTCTGAGATCAGACATACTGGTCATATATTTAAACAGGATAATTTGATGTTTTGACACATATATGTACCTAGGAAGCCACTATCATAGACAAACATCCATCACCCCTAAAAGATATTCATCACCTCCCCCATCCTCCTGCTGTTACAGTGCTAGGGCATTTTGGGAAACTGAGGCAGTGTGAAAGCCCCCTTTCACCCTGATTATTATTATTTTTTTTAAGAGAGAGGGACAGTGAGAGAGACAGAGAAAGAGAGAAACAACTTTATTTAGTTTTTCACATGGCCTTAGTTGCTCCAACACTCAGTTGTGTATGTGGTGCTGGGGTTTGAACCCGGTTCCTCGTGCTTGCCAGGCAAGCGCTGAAACCACTGAGCCACCGCTCCAGCCCCCACCCTGATTATTTTTATTTTTTTAAAAAGAGAGAGGGACAGTTTGTTGCTCCAACACTCAGTTGCATACATGGTGCTGGGATTTGAACCCAGGACTTCGTGCATGCTAGGCAAGCACTCCAACTGCTGAGCCACTGCTCCAGCCCCTCACCCTAATTCTTGTAATCATGCCAGAAAGATTTCAGTCATATCAGAATAACAGGCATGAGTTTATTAGGAGGAACAGGAAAGGGAAAAGGGAACACTCTCAAGGGAGAGAGGGTCTTCTCAGAGAGAAGGACCATGCATCTCTCCTGCCCTCCAATTTTTTTTTTAAACAGAGAGGGACAATGAGAGAGACGAAAAGAGATAATCAATTTTATTTTAGTTTTTCATCTGGCTTTCGTTGTTCTGATACTTTATTGTGTACGTGGTGCTGGAGTTCAAACCTAGGTCTTTGTGCATGCCAGGCAAGTGCCGTCACCACTGAGCAACTGCCCCAGCCCCTGTCCTCCAGTTTTATTTGGGTCCCAGGTAAGTTTCCAGAGGGTTCCACCCAGGTCCATCTCTTGACTTTTTGTTGACCTTAGGATGACATCAGAGTTTCAATTCCCTGCTGCCATTACAACCCTAGATCATTTTAGTCCATGCTGACAGATTCTAATTGGAACCTATTCTTACAGATTTTATGGTTGGGGGAATTCTCCTCATCTCTCTGAGTTTTGGGATCTGGTCTGTGTAAGTGTTACAAAAGTTGTCCCTTTTAGGGTAACATTTGTTCCTATTAGCATTTTGGAACCTGCCTTTCTCCTGCAAGTAATAGGTAGTTTGCAGAAGAATTTAACATATACAGGACTGCAGGTAAATTGCTTTAAAAAATTTATTTATTTATTTATTTTAAAGAGAGAGGGACAGTGAGAGAGAGAGAGAAAGAGAGAAACAATTTTTATTCAGTTTTTCATGTGGCTTTCATTGCTCCAAGACCTTGTTGTGTACGTGGAGCTGGGGTTTGAACTTGTGTCCTCGCGCTTGCTGGACAAGTACGTTAACTGACAAGCCATCGATCCAGACCTGGTAAATTGGTTTTTAAAAGCAAAAGCATCTCACTGGGCTTGGTGGCGCAGGCCTGTAATCCCAGCAGCTGGAGAGGCTGAGGCAGGAGGGTCGCAAGTTCAAAGCCAGACTCAGCAAATTAGGGAGTCTCTGTGTCAAATAGAAAAAAAATTAAATAAACAAACAAATAGGCTGAGGTGTGGTTCAGTGGTTTAGCACCCCTGTGTTCAAGCTCTGGTACCACAAATGATAACAACAACAACGACAAAGTGAAAGCATGTGGGATCAGGACAGTGGGCTCATTTTGTGGAATAAGTTCCTTGACCTGATGTTCCCATCAGTCTGTCTGTCCCTTATTATTGCCCCGCTGTAGTCCTTCCCGCAACTCCTCTCTGCTTTTCCACACCAAACTGTTAAGCACTTTGGCAGCTTTGATCATCATAGCCCAAACCTGGAATCAACCCAAACATCCTTCAGTGAACAGATAAACAAACTGTGGTAGACTGACACATGCAACAACTCCCTGCTGAATCGCAAAAGCATTATGCTTGGCACAAAAGAGTGCCTAGCATGTCGTTCCGTTGATATGAAACCCGAATGCCAGCAAAACCTGGGTGCCTTTGGGTTGAGGTCTTTTCCAGGTTCTGGGCCTCTTGCATGCTAAGCATGTGCTCTGCCCCTGAGCTTAGCCCACCCCAAGTATGGGAGTATTCATTGGTAAGAGGTAGGAGGGACCTCTCTGGGATGATGGAAATATCCTATGCCTTGATCTGGATGGGGGTCACTCAGATGTACACAGATGAAAATGCATCACTGAAGATTTATGCATTTTAGATGGGCGTGGTGGCACATGCCTGTAATCCCTGCAACTGGGGAGGCTGAGGCAGGAGGATTCCAAATTCAAAGCCAGCCTCAGCAACTTAGTGAGGCTCTAAGCAACTTAGTGAGACTCTGTTTCAAAATAAAAAATAAAAAGGGCTGGGGATGTGTCTCAGTAGTTAAGCACCCATGAGTTCAATACCTGGTACAAAAAAAAAAAAAGATTTGTGCATTTTATCACATGTATCTTACACCTGAACTGAAAAATATACTTCTGTAAGCATAATCACTCTCTTGCCTCATATGTGCTGGAGAGGACACACCACACTGCAGGCCCCCAGATGGTCCCAGCTGTCAGAGCTTCTATTGGGGTGGAAGACTGAGGGTCCTGAAGCACTTCATCCAGTTGTTTGCTTCCGCATGATCTGTTTTCTGCCAATGAACTCTCTGGGAATCCCTCGCTGCCTCTTTCCTGCTGCTCTTTCCTCCTGAGACCACAGCCACGGCTGATTGTGGAATGCTCACTGGGTGCCAGGTGCCTATCAGGCATTCTGTAGCCCAGGAAGGAGGATCCAGGCTTGGGGGTGGACCCTGCACTTCCCACCCCAGCCCTTGGTTTTGAATTTCAGCTCAGTCTCCAAGCAGCTGAGTGACCTAGAAGGAGAAGGTAAACTGCTTCACTTCTTGGAACCTCAGCTGCCTCCTTCCACATGGATCCCCCCCACAATACACATCCCATGGGGAGGACTAAATGAATGAAGTGTGCTGAGCCAGGCCTGGCAGGGGGTGGTGCTCAGTCCTGGGAGCCTTTACCATCACAGATTGAACCCTAGCCAGGAGCTGTGGGACTGATGAGGTAGAATGGGAAGGGGCAGCCCTTTGTGGGGGCCTGAAGCAGACTAGGGCTCCGCTCCTGGCATTGCTGGTGTCTTGCTGTATGACCTTGGATGAGGATTAAATGAGTTAACAGAAAGAAAGCACCTGTAAGCAATGTCTGGCATGTGCTAAGTCCTTCATTGAGTCAGTGCGTCCCCACTCTCGGTCTCAGACTTGGTTCTTCCCTCTATAACATGTGACTCTCATTGGCTCTACTGGTCACTGCTTCTGTGGCCCCACCCACTTGCCAGAGACCCCCACTCTCTCCCTATCCCAATCAGCAAAACACCAATCTTCTGGTATCAGCTGGGGTCCTCTCCTCTCCGGGGCCACTAATCTTGGGGCCCAGTTGCTTGTGAAATAATTCTTATTACTCCCTGTATTCTCCCAATCCTGCCCTTCTTGTCATCTGCTGTACCACGTGCACAGAAGAGGGATCCAGAAAAGGAGGCTGGTTGCCAAGGCAACGGAGGATAAAGCCCTTGCTCTGCCAGGCGTTGATTGGCTGAGAGAGGTCCCACCTCCTGCTATACTGAGAGTCAGGGGCAGAGGGAAGGGTCTCACATGGGTGCTGAGCCAGCCCAGGACTGCCCTCTTCTGGCCCACTCTGGGCCCCAGAAGCTCTGTCTCCCGTGGGCACATTGGCCTCGCCCTATCTCTGCCTCCAGCACCCAGAGCGGCCACAGATGGCAATGTCTCTGGGGACAGCAGTTGCGACCGAGTCCACAAGCTGATGCTGAGCTGCTCAGGCCGAGGCAGTGTGCTCAGCGCAGAGCCCCCGGAACAGGCACCTGCAGGGTGAGAGGTGGGTCTGCGGGCACGCGGGGGCACTGAGTAATACCAATGGTTTGAGAGGCAGGGAGAAGAGCTCTGCAGCCTTCACACTGTCCTGGACAGAACCTTGGCTGAAATGGGCCTGGAAAATTCCTTATAGATTACTTGGTAATCCTCATACCCACCCTGTCACTGTGCACAGGGGATCTGGGAGCCCAGAGATAGTGAGGAATGGTCCAAGGTCACACAGAAGGCCTGTGGGTGTATTTGCTTCTCTATTTAACTCTCCCTGGCCCCACACCAGAAGCCAGGCAAAGGATCTCTGCCCCAGAATGCCTAGGATTTTTGTCCATGGGGCTGGAGAGTTTAAGGGACCCCTGACCTCTGCTCCCAATATCTACAACGTTGCAGCTAAAATATCTTATTCTGCCCCCGCCCCTCATTCTCATGTTTAAGCCAGGAGAAAATCAAAGTCCCAGCTGGGCCTGGGGTGGGGGCACAAATCTTGTTGGCCACAGTCAAAACAGTTTGGATCAGCTTTTCTGCCCAAGGGCCCCTTCCCCTTCTCCCTGCAAACCTGGCAGCGCCAGGCAGTTCTGCACTTGCTCAGAAAGGCGAGGGGTAGGAGGGTGCTGGGCCCCCACACTGCCCATCCCTCTGCTGACTTCAGGCAATTAGTGCACTGTTCATTTTATTCCTCGGTAAATAGGGCACCTTAAGAGGTCTGTATTTCTGAATAGTCAAGAGGGACCTGGGGGAGAGAAGAGCTCAAGAAAGGGGCAGGACCGGGAAGTGGTATGTCTTCCTCTCCTGGGACCACAGCCCACCTGGGATTAGGGGAAAAGAGGAGCTGGAGTTTGGAGACAGAGGTCAGAGAAGCTGGGGCATCTCATCAACCTGCCCTGGGGGTTGTTCCACCCAACTCCTACTTCCTCAGAAGCCAGGGTGGGCCTCTGCTCACTCCATCCTGCTCAGATATCTTTCCTTGCCCCTAAGTACTCATGGGCTTGGGTCTTTGGTGTCTAGCTTCTTATCGACCCTGTCTGGGCTTCCGTTTCTTCATCTGTAAACTATAGACAATGATGCCTACCCAGGCCTGTCCTGAGGTCAGTGGAAGTGCGCTAGTGGGGCAGAAGAGGAACTGAGGGGGCTCCTCAGTCTGCCCCTTTCCACCCTGGAGAGGTTTAAATAGGTCATGCTCGTTTCTTCCCTGGAGGAGATGATCTGTGATCTGGCTTTGGAAGTATGAACAGGAGTTTGCCCAGTGACCAAGAATGCAAAGAACATTCCAGGGAAGATGACGCAAACACAGGAAGTGCATAGTATGCAGTGCACACAGATGACTGAGGAGCAGTTCCCTGTGGTGCGAAGGGTGTGGAGCCCTGCAGGCTGCATAGAGCTGTGGGTGGTTCTAAGGAGCCTGGGTGTGAAGCACCTTCCCCTTGCTACTATCCACTCTCCTGCTCTCTCCACTTCTGGTTCACTGGAAATAATAATAGCTAATATTTGTTGAGTGCTGATTCTGTGCCAGGCAGCATGATTTCAAACGTTCTTTGGGCATTGACTTATTAAAAATTCACAGTGCCCTTAGGAAGCAGGTCCTATTTCTGTCCCTTTTGCAGATAAAGAAACTGAGTATAAGAACCAGCCTACTACATAGCACGTGCTGTACGCCAGCATTTTACTTAATTTAACTCACTCAGCAGTCACAAAAGCCACGGGAGTGAGGAACTGTTATTCCCGTCTTATAGATGGGAAATCAAAGCTCAGAGCATCTTGCCCAGGTTTTTTGGTACTAGCATCCATGGCCTTATTTATTTATTTATTGGTACCAGGAATGAACCAAGGGGCGTTTAACCACTGAGCACATTCTCCAGCCTGTTTTTATTTTTATTTTTGGGACGGGGCCTCCCTAAGTTGGTTAGGGCTCTGCAAATTTGCTGAGGCAGGCTTTGAACTTGCAATCCTCCTGCCGCAGCCTCCCCAGTCTCTGGGATCACAGGAGTGCGCCACCATCCCTGGGTTGCATCCATGGCCTCATAATTATGAAATTGGGCTTGTGCAGACCTGTTGTGATTAAGCAGGTCCCCTGGGCGTGGGTGTTTTAATTTTTTACCAGGCCACACCTGGCCAGCGTGTTCCTGTAGCCAGGGGCCCACTCCTCTGTTGCCAGGCCTGACAAGGGGCAGGCACTGAAACTGCAAAGCCAGGGAGACCAGAGGAGGCATCTCCTGTCCTCCTTTACTGGGGCCCCATCCAGAGATTGGTCACCTCATTGAATCCTCACTGGGACCTGTGCCAGGGCTGTATTAGTTTCCCCTTCCACAGGGGAGGAAGTGGACACCAGAGAGGTTAGGCAACTTGCCTAAGAGCTCATACACTGGAGAGCGAGCAGCCAGGGCTGTGCTTGGCTATAAGCCTCCTCTTAAAGGGTGAGTAGCAGCTGTGTGTCTCCCGATGATCGGGACAGTTCAGTGTGCGTTTGGGAGGCTTGGGTTGCTGAGTCACCATGTGGTGTCTATCAGGTTTTGTCCCCTACTCTCCGGGGCCCCAGTCTCCCCATCTGTAAAGAGATGAGATGCTTCGGCCTCCTGCCTCTGTGATGCCTGAAGGTCTCCCTCTGGGTGGGCGCGACAAAGGGCCCCTCCACAGCTCTCACGGCCCGTGTCTTGGCAGCCGCCGCGATGCCGCACTTTCTGGACTGGTTCGTGCCTGTCTACCTGGTCATCTCGGTGCTCATCCTGGTGGGATTCGGCGCCTGCATCTACTACTTCGAGCCGGGCCTGCAGGAGGCGCACAAATGGCGCATGCAGCGCCCCCTGGTGGATCGGGACCTTCGCAAGACGCTGATGGTGCGGGACAACCTGGCCTTCGGCGGTCCGGAGGTCTGAGCCCTCACGAGAGCAGGTCGCCGGCTTGGGTGCCGGGCGCGCTCCCCCAGCCCGCCGAGCCTGGAGACCCTCGAGGCGAAGGGAGGTCCTCCAGGCCATCCCTCTGCAGCCTGAGCCCTCCCAGCACACCACCCGGTCCTCTCCCCTGGCCGTGGAGGCCGGGCACCTGCAGGTCTTGAGGAGGTCTTCCTGCTGGCCCTCCATGTCAAGCCAACTCACCGCGCGCCTACCCTCCCCAGCTCTGGTGACATCCCACTGGCCCCCGTGCCTTTGTGCTGCCCAGCACTCTGCCCCTCCATCTGGAGTCAGAAGTGGCTGCCCTTGCCTGTCCTATGCCTGCGATCCCTCTTTCCGCACTGTGTCCGCAGTTCCGCTCAGCACTCCTCTGCACCCAAGGCACCAGCCCTGCAGCCACCGGTGGCAGACCCCAAAGCTCACTCAGGAAAGACCCCGTCTGAAGGCCGGTTGCCTGCTCGCAGGCTTGGAATGGTTGAGGGTGTGTGGTGGGGATGTGTGCAGAGCACGGGGCCATGGCAAGGGCTCATGGTGGGGCAGAGGGTAAAAGGGACAAAATGGGCTTGTGGATGTTAGGACTGTCCTCAGCAGGTTCCAGCCCTCTCCTGCTGCTGGCTAAGGCAGCTGGTAGGAGCCCCTGCACTCCTTCCCTCTCTGTGCCATGCTGCACTTCCGGGGCTGAGCACAGCCCGCCTTGAGATGCCATCCCCAGAATCCAAACCCACCCAGAGCCCTCCTGTGTGGAGCCTTCATCGCCTCCCGCTGGATGCAGATCCACAACCTGCCTCACTCTCCTCCACCTTCACTTATTTACAATAATAAAGACTTCATGACCACCTCTGCAGAACTGTCCTTCCTTTTTTTTTTTTTTTTTAAAGAGAGAGGGACAGTGAGAGAGACAGAGAAAGAGAGAAACAACTTTATTTAGTTTTTCACATGGCCTTAGTTGCTCCAACACTCAGTTGTGTACGTGGTGCTGGGGTTTGAACCCAGGTCCTCGTGCTTGCCAGGCAAGCGCCGAAAACTCTGAGCCACTGCTCCAGCCCAGGACTGTCCTTCCTTGAAAGTGAGAATCACACTGGTGGAGGTTGAGCATTCAGGGTCCCTACCCACTAGAATCTAGTAGCACCTGGCCCTTCTTTCAGAGCAATAAAAAAGGCCAACTGGTTGAGAAGAGCTGTTATTTATCCTCAAGACAAAACTTTCTTGTTTTCCTTTTAAAATTTGAAATTGTCCTCAGATAATTGTATTGTTTTCTGTAAGTTGAAAACCAATTCTAAGACACTTTGGAGCACCTTCTTGGACTAGGTTGTGTGGTTCTGGATAGTTCCCGAGGTTTCAGACTTTGGCTTAAGGACTATTTTAGAAACCAGTTTATTCAAAAAGATTAATTCAGAGGTTTGACATATAGAACTATTTGTTTTAAAGCTAACTGGAAAGATTACAACTTCTCTCTGAATTATCCAGAAATTATGCATCACTTTTCTTCAAGGAAGACAGTCAGGACAGGGCATTCTATAATGATCTCCCAGACTACACAAATCAACTTCTTGATTATAATTAAATAATCTTCAGCAAAATAGGAAAAATAAACACCTTGATTTAAGTAAGGTCCCTATATTTTTACTCCATGCATGACAATTTTATATACTAAGGGGAGACCACTAAAATCACTTGGATTGTAAGTTTAGAATAGAACCAAAGGCTATTTTTTTAAACTTTTTTTTTTAAAAGGAGAGAGGGATGGTGAAAGAGAGAAAGAGAGAATAAATTTTATTTAGTTTTTAATGTGGCTGTCATTGCTCTGACACTTCACTGGGTACGTGGTGCTGGGGTTTGATCCTGTGTCCCTGCATATGTGAGGCAAGTGCTGCAATCACTGAGCCACTGCTCCAGCCCCCACAAAGGATAATTTTGCAAAGTCAGCTACTAACAACACATTGTTGGTTTAAACTTCAAAAACAAAAGCACCAACTCCCCGTGACTCACCCATCTATACTTATGTAGGTGGGAAACAAAGGGTTGAAGAGATCAATGCTTTAGCTTTGTCAGTTCTCAAATGCGATAAAGCTTTATTAATTTGGAATCTATGGGACTTTGATGAAGGAAGAACTAAGCAAAATCCATCCTTTCTGAGGAGAGTCATAAATGACACATTTGGGGTATACGTATGAAATGAGTGCTATTTATTCAGCTCCGCAAGTGCTCATTTTGTATGTGCATTGATTACTAAAGCTGTCTTTCTGAAAATTTAGGTTTAGTTCATGTATTATGTGTTGATTTCCAAATGAAAAATTTATTGAATGTTTGATTAAAGAATGTCTACTGGAATCCCTGGGGTAGCGTACCAGTTATAGTATAAATTCAGGCACCCACATGCAAAAGTACAGGCTTTAAAACCACAGAGAATTTTATTCCTATGGGTGGTACAATCCACACGGAGTTTATTCAGAACTGGGTTGGTGGCTGTTTCCATTCAGTGTTTGGGGAGCCTGACTGCTCCCTGTGTTGTTTGCTGTGCCTGGGATGTTGCCTGGTTGACATGGTCTGAGCTGGTTCATCTGCATCCTGTGCAGCAGGATGGAGGGGTGCCCCTTCCCTTGAGGGACACTTTCTGATGGCTGGACTCATCACCTCCCCACTGGTCAAAACTTAGCAGCATGACTACCCTCGCTGCAAGGGAGGCAGGGAATAAAGCCTTTAGCTGGGTGGCTGTGTATCCAGTTAAGAAGTTAAAAGATAGCGCTGGAGTGGTGGCTCATTGGTTCATGCGCGAGGACGAAGGTTTGAATCTCAGTACCATGTACATAACGAAGTGTTGGAGCAATGAAAGCCACATGAAAAACTAAATAAAATTGATGTTCTTGAGCTCTCTGTCCCTCTCTCTTTAAAAAAAAAGCTAAAAGATGAATGTTAAAAAGTTTGAAGTGAGACACTAATGGAGACAGTTACCAGTTTATGTTAGTGGGGATTTGCCTGCGGGCACAGGGAAACGGGCTTGCAGACGTCACTGGGTGGACGTCAGTTCTCCTTTGTCTCTCATTCTCTCAGTCCCGCTTTCCCCTGTGTATGTTTTGTTTCTCCACGTGGTAGTCATGTGCCCCTGGCACTGCCAGGCTTACAAGTTCCTTGATTTCAGGACAGCGAATCTCAGTCGTGGGAAAGCTCAGGGGATGGACCCCCATTGGTCCCCAGTGCACATGCGCCCAGTGGTGGCATTGGAGCTGCCACTCTGGGACTGAGCAGGGATGTGGGCATCGGCTGTTAACTTCAGAAGGGGAAGGGATGCTGAGCAAGCAATTGAAGTCATTGTTTTAAAGAGGAGGAAACAAGCTTGGAGAGAGGAAGCAACCCACCTAAGATCACCCAGGGATTACTGCCACCTGGGTTTGACACTGGAAGTCTGGGGGTATGTGGACAGGAACCCCTAGAGTTTGATGAATGTAAGAATCAGGACTGTGAGTTTGGAGCATGAAAATCTGAGGATGGACTGCAGGGCAGGCAGAATATGCAGAAGTAGATGGACAGGGTTCTCTCAGGACCCATTGGAGGGTGGGGCCCTGCCAGTGCCTTTAAGATCACCCCAGGCAAAAGTAGTGGGGGGTGGAGGGAGGGAAACACTACTCGTAGGGTAGCTATCTCTGCTCTGCCTCAGTTTCTCTTTCAGTGTCAAGCCCGATGTATGCTGGGCTCCCTTCCCTGAGGGGTCAAACTCCTTACATTTGAGATTTTGGTTTCACAAGTCCTTTTTCTTACTGATAAGTAACAAACAGATGTGAGTGGTGGGAACATTAAGTTAAGGGGATAATTCTACTGCTGTGCTGGTCCCCACATGCTTTCTTTTATGAAGAAATTTACCTGCAGTCCTGCCTGGCTTGAGTCAATAGGATATACTACACTCTTCAGCAAATAACCTGTTATCTGCAGGAGAAATGCAGGTCTGAAAAGCTCCCGCCTGCTAATAAGAAGACAAGTTACCGGGAGGGAGGACTTTTGTGACCTTTACACCCACCAGATTCCAGAACTAGAGAGATATAATTAGAAGCAAGCCCCCTAACCATAAATTCTGGAAGTTCAAGTTCCAGTTAGTACCAGACAGCTTGGGCCAGAGTCACCCAGAGTTGCCTTGGATTGTTCGCATGTTTCTCCTCCATGAGGTTAGGCCCAAAACGGGAATTTGGAAGTCTGATGTAATCCTGCTGTCAGTCAAAAGTTAAAAGGTGGACCTGGTCTGGATTCCCTGGATACTTCTCTGAAACCCTGCCATAAAACTGTAGGGTAGGAGGGATGCACATCCCTGTTCTCTCTAGGAGGATCCACTCTCTCCCTTGAGAGTGTCCCCTCTTTCCTTTCTCCTATCCTTTCTAACAAACTCATGCCTGCTACCCTAAGCAACATGTCTGAAGTCTTTCCAGTGTGATCTCAAGAACTGGTAACCAAGGACTGGAGCTGTCTGGACTCCATGGCAAGCCTTTGCTTGGTAACACCGTGACATTTTTTATGTGTTGTGTACTTTTTTTTCAGTGCTGGGCTTTGAACCCAGGGCCTTGCATATGCTAGTCAAATCTCTGCCACTGATCTACACTGTGATATTTTTTATGATAATCTGAGTGACCCAAGGTATGACGCACAGTGCTGCTCTCTGTTTATTAGAAAACAAAGAAAACTGTTTCCAAGCTGTGGTCAGAGGCACGACCAGAAATGATGGATATGGAAAATTAGTGGGGGCCATTCAGCCAGGCAGCAAACCCCCTGCTCACGGGTTTCAAAGCTTACAGGCTCATCTACATACCCAAAGGTTACAGACCTGGAATTTACACCTCAGCCTTACCAGAACCAAGTGTCTCCTAGTGCCCTTATCAGAGGATCTGCACTCTACTAAAATAAACAATCTGGTCAGAAGATTCCCTTTGTGATCGCCCCCCCCCAATTCCTTGAAAGATCACCCATTAATTTATGATTGTACAATAACTCAATTCCCTTTTTTAAAGAGAGAGAGAGAGAAGCAATTTTTATTTACTTTTTTTTATGTGACTTTCATTCCTCTGACACTTTGTTGTGAGTACTTGCACATGCAAGGCAAGCACCATAACCCTTGAGCCACCCCTCCAGCTCCAGCTCATTCCTTAATTAAAAAAAAAAATATATATATATGTATATATATGAGAGAGGGACAGTGAGAGAGACAGAGAAAGAGAGAAACAACTTTATTTAGTTTTTCACATGGCCTTCATTGCTCCAACACTTAGCTGTGTAAGTGGTGCTGGGGTTTGAACCCACATCCTCGTGCTTGCCAGGCAATCCCTGAAACCGCTGAGCCACTGCTCCAGCCCCAGTAAAATATATTAAAAAAAAGAGATCACCTATCCAAAAGCCAGATGGACATTTCTGTTTGGAAAATGTATCCCTGCAACTATTTCAATAAATCTCCTTGATTTTTTGAGGTCTGGTTCCTTTCTTTCTGTGCCTCCTACCCTCTTTTTCAGCCTCGTTTCCCTTCAGTTGGTGCCAAAACCCGGGACAGGAAGACAGGGCTCTTAGACTCCCTCCAGTTCTCTTTCCTCTGCTTCTACCGTATTCTTCATCTATCCATCTTTACTTCCTTTCATAGAAGATTTGAGATTCAGAGCACCCTCCAAGTACGATACAGCTAAATGGCAGCCAGAACACAACCCGAAATCAACACGCTCCCACAGTGAGATTTTTGCAGCCTCATTGCTACGAAAATGGAGCAGAAACTTGTCTGAGCTCTTTGTTGGTGTCCTCTGGAAACCTCATTCTTTTTTTTTTTTTCAGGGCTGAAGACCTAACTTGGGGCCTTGTGCGTGCTAGGAAAGCGCTCTGCCACTGAGCTAAATCCCCAACCCCTGGAAACCTCATTCTTGTCTTTACTTTTGCTACCCTCCCAGACCTCCAGGTCACAGATTTATTCTCCATTTGGTTCCTGCATGGAACACTGGTCATCCTAATTTACTGACCGGAGAGGTAAGACTCTGGGTTTCTTGAAGAGGTGCCCTGCTAGAGACTTCTCCTGGACCCTGGGGGTCCTCACCTTGGGATTGGAGTTGGGGATGCCCACTCCTTCCAGGTGCACTGCCACCATGTGGCAAGGAGCAAACACTTTGTTTTCTCCTGTCACCTCCGTCACACCTCTCCATTAGGGGGGCAAAACAGTCCATTCCTAGGGACTCCCCCCTTGGTTGTCTTCTAAAAATCTTCAAAACTTTTCACTTTCATTTGGACTTCAAGCCTAAGTGCATTATCTGCTTAAGCACCCAAATTTGCCCCAATATAAATTAGACAACCAGACTCAGTGGCCTGAATTTGGGACCTTTTATCCAAGAATACACAACAGATCTTGATAACTTCCTACACCGAAATGGCAAATGGTCTGAAATTCCTTATCTCTAGGCTTTTTTCTATCTTTGCTCCAGTCCCTCTCTGTCTCAACCCTGCTCTGCTCTCCAACTCCTCCTAGAAAATACTCCCCTTCCAAAACACCCTAAAATCTCACACCCTCATACCTCCTCCTTCACTACTTCCTTTGCTGCCCTGGAAGCTGCAGATGAATCTCCTCCTTACCATACCCTCAATCCTCCTAATACTCCTGGCCCACCCCAATCTCTACCCTTTGCCCCTCCCCAAGACTCTCAGCCTCCACCTTCCCTACCTTCTCTTCCTTCCCCTTCAACTACCTGCTCAAAACCTCACAACTCCCAACCTCAACATATGCTTCCTCTCCGTGAGGTGGCATGAAATGAGGGCCCTGTCTGGGTTCATGTCCCCTTTTCCCTGTCTGACATGTTCCAAATTGAGGAAAAATTAGGATCCTTCTCTGAAAACCCTACTAGGTATAAAAAGGAATTTTTATG
The DNA here is from genome assembly GCA_004027875.1 of Aplodontia rufa. NCBI lineage: Eukaryota > Metazoa > Chordata > Mammalia > Rodentia > Aplodontiidae > Aplodontia > Aplodontia rufa. The sequence continues at coordinate 244,431 of PVKS010000165.1, forward strand.
TCTTATCCAGTCCTATCACCTCACCTGGGCAGATGTCTATTATATCCTTTCCTCCACATTAACACCCAACCTCCTAAAATTCCCCCTCCTTTCTCATTCCTACCTCAGGGCTACTCTATGGGTATTTGCGCTCACTTGCCTCCCTTAGCCTCAACCAGGTAATCAGACTCTCCCCGCCAACATTGGTGACTTAGGGGCTGGAGCAGTGGCTCAGTAGTTACAGCACTTGCTTGGCATGTGCAAGTACATGGGTTCAAACCCCAGCACCACATATATAACAAAGTGTCTGAGCAATGAAAGCTACATGAAAAACTAAATAAAAATTGATACTGTCTTTCTGTCTTTCTCTCTCTCACTGTCCCTCTCCCTTAAAAAAAATTGGTGATTTAGTTTACCTGTCACCTCCACAACCATCTGGACTCTGAAAAGCAAAATGGACAGGATCCTTTGAAGTCATCCTGACAATGCCTACCACAGCCAAATTGGAAGGGTATTCCTCCTGGGTCCACATGAATAATCTTAAATTGATCCTTAAAGAAGACATTTATCATTCTGTCTCTATAGGCCCAGCCTCACTACCTCTCACTTATCTTTCCACCATCTCGGAGGAACACACACCTGATGGACAGCCCTGACCTAATCACATATTTCTCTCCTACCCCTCCCTATGATCATTCTTGGAGACTGTAGTAGGTTATTTAACTACTGGACACTTACTACCACTTCATTTAGGCCCGACACAGGTGATAAACTTTATCACTGACCTCTGGCTCCAAGGAGCACTCTCTGAATTCACTCCCACTCAGATCACTTTCTTCTCTCTCTCTTACTCCTCCTCTATCCTTAACACAATGGGATGCTCCTCCGGCTCCCCTTACTCATTCTTACCCTACTCTGTGTAACAACCAATGGAATAACCCCTTCCTGTGATCCATGCAAGGACTGCAGAGGTGGCTTCACTGCCAGCACCTATGTACACAAGAGCTGCTACTCATCAGCTTCTAGATCCACTCATGGAGGTAAAAATTAGTGACTGGGGGTCTCAAAAGGATCCAATGCAGGATTCATTTGCCCCCAGTCATATGGAAAAACCTTCTGCTGGACCATACTCACTCATTACGATATGTCAGATGGGGGTGGTGTATAGGCCCAGGCACTTAATAAATGGTTAGGACACAAGTACCTTAAATCCTAGAACAAAAGCCTTTAAATCTCTCCCTCCAATGGGGACCTCTATCAAATGACCCCTTCCTGTTTTAACTCATCAATTCAACACACCAGTTACGCCATCAGACAAATCCCATTTTAGCTCAAGCGTGCTGGATGTGTCCGAGGCCTGGCTTCTCCCAATATGTAGCCAGCCCTCTTCAAATGTCCAACTTAGCTACTCTTGGTTGTACAACCCCCTCTGACAACACCACCCCAAAACTTTCCTCAGTCCAACTTTTCTAAATAGTGCCCTTATTTTTCACAAAAAGGACAGGACTTAACAACATAGGAGAGATCCCTGATGAACAGTGTTTACAAACCCAGGAGATCTTTAATACAGGACAAGAATCATGCCGCCCACACTAACACACTGTTGGTGGAGCTGCAGACTGGTACAGCCCCTCTGGAAAGCAGTATGGAGAATCCTTAAAAAATTAGGGATGAGTCCACCATATGACCCTGCTATTCCACTCCTGGGTATCTTTCCAGGGGACTTAGAATCAGCACATTACAGTGACACAGCAATATCGATGTTCATAGCAGCACAATTTACTATT
>PVKS010000166.1:0-113353 GCA_004027875.1 Aplodontia rufa
CCCCCAAAGTTCGTGCGTGACAAGGCAGGAAGGCTGAGGTCAAATTATTGGGTTATAAGAGCTTTAAGTCAATCAGTGAGTTGATCCCCTGATAGGGATTAACTGGCAACTGAAGGCAGTAGGGTATGGCTGGAGAAGGTGGTCACTGGGGCCGTGCCTTTAAGGTATTTTGGTGTTAAGTTTTTCTCTGTGGCGATGCTTCTTTCTGCCATGATGTTCTGCCTCACCTCAAGCCAAGAAGAATGGAGCCAGCCTTCTATGCATTAAGACCTCCAAAATCATGAAACCCCTAAATAAACTTTTCCTTCTAAAATTGTTCTTGCCAGGCCCTTGGATCACAGCAATGAAAAAAACTGACTAAAACATGTGTCATTTTCATCTGTCTGTTTCTCAAAGATTTTCTATTTGTCTTTGCTCTTCAACAGTCTTACTGTGATGTGCTTAGATGTGATGTTATTTGAATTTTACTTGTTTGGGTTTTCTAGAGGCTCTCAAATCTGGATCGATATCTTTCATCAGTTTTGGAAAGTTCTTGGCCATAATCTATTAAATACTATTTATTCCCTATTTTGCATCTCTCTTTCTGAGACTCTCATTTCCAAGTCCCATGTTGCTTACATTTCAAGATTATTTTCCATCTTTTAAAGAATTCAGGTTTGAGTCAATGTTTTTCTGCTTTCTGTTTTTCTCTTTCTTTTCATTGTTCTTTTCATTAGTTGTCTCTAGTCTGCATTCAACCTGTTCACATTATTGTAGTTATTGCATTTTTCAGTTTCATTTGATTTAAAAGTTTCTATATGATCTTCTAGTTTTTGAATATACTAACAACTAATCATAGTTATTTTATAATTGTGTATGAAATTCTAGTATCTGGATCTCCTGTGAACCTAAGTATTTTTAAAATTTTTCTTTAGTCTTCTGTTTTCAGAGGGTATATGATAATTTTTAATTGAATGCCAGATATTGTGAGTCAAAAACTAGAACAACAATTTGAGATTCTAGATGTTTCAGCAGCATACAGTTAAACTAACCATAGACTGAGTTTCAGTCTTTGCAAGAATTGATTTATTTCCTGTATATTCCTGGCTTATCTGGTTATTCCTGGGTTGTCTCTTCAACAGTTCCAACAGTGTTTCCTTGGGCCTGTCCATTTTGATGAATCCTAAACTTTTTTTCTTCCAAACTCTATGAGGCAGTTAAAAGCCCAAATCAAATTCTGAGCTTTTTGACTGTCACTTGTAAATTGGCAAAGGCAGGAAATGGATATGTCGCACAAAATAACAGACTCACTTCTCAGCATTTCCGCTCTAGTTAGGATCTTGGCTCCTGGATTCTTGGCTGCCTGGATAGATCTTCAGTCTGATTTTTTTGTTTGTTTTTACATTCTATCCAAATTTTATAGTTTTTCTCATTAGGAGGGTTAGTGTAATACAAACTCTATAGACTGCCGTAATTGGAAGTGGAAGTATCTTGTTAGTTGTTCAAGAAGTAATTTTAGTACTTACAGTATATAATGTACTATCATTCTAGGCACTGTTTAAACATTGCATATGGTATTCTCTTAGTGGAACTCACATTCTAGAGTGAGCAGGTAAAGTTAAATAGGGTAATTTCAAGTTATGATAAAGGTTCTGAAGTAAATAAATGCTGGGAGGTGTAAAAGAATGGCTGGTTATGGGGAGAAGTCTACTTTACACAGAGTAAGCAGGAAAGTCTTCTCCAAGGAGGTGACATTTGAACTGAGACACGAAAGATGTGAAAAGCTAGGAAAAGCAGACCAAATAAAAATTATGAAGGCCTTGAGGCGAAAAGGCCAGTGTGGCTGAGGCTTGGTAGGAGAAGGAGCTGGCTGTATGAGATGCAATTGGAGAGGTAGTCCAAGTAAGAGCTAGTGAACCATGTATAAAAGGAACAGAAATATAAAAGGGGAGGAACCAAAAATAACTCCTAAGTTTCTAATTTGAGCCATTAGCTACTATTCATTGAGTTGAAGAAAACCAAAAGAGGAACATATTTGGAGAATGAGAATCAAGAGGTCTATTTCTAGCCGGGCAGAGTGGTATGAGCCTCTAGTCCCAGCTACTTGGGCAACATAGCAAGACCTGGTCTCTGTTACATTTCAGATGCCTGTTAGACATCCAAGAGGGGTATTAATGCAGGAGATGGAAGTTTTGAGATTACTAGGAGAAAGATCATATTAAAGCAATACAAAAGGATAAGCTCACCTAAAGAATTGTAGAAAAAAAAAAGTGAACACATATCAGGCCCAGGGGTTGGTATTTTATTGAAGGATTAAGCACAAAGTTAGGAGCAGCATAGGCACAGGTAAAAAACCAAAGGAATTCGTTGTCACATAAGCTAAAAGTAGAAAGTATTTCAACAAGGGACAAAAAGTAAAACATGGAGTAAGAAATGCCCATTGAATTTGACAATACAGAAAATAATGACTTTGAAAAGAATAGGAATCATAGGGTGGTGGGCTTAGAAACCAGAATGGAGTGTGCCAAAGAACAAATAGGGACTTCCAGTGCTAGCAGACTAAGAACTGAACTAATGCAGTTATCACTTGTTAAACACTTACGAAAGCTAAATCCAAATGAAAATTTTAAATACATTGTGTCCTCATAAGAAACCAACACTTCTCAGATACTCAGCTACAGAGAGGTGATCTTGACCTTCTCCGGAAAGGCATTGATTTAGATGTGAGGTGTCCCCCAAAAGCTCATACAATGCAAGAAGGTTTAGAGGTAAAATGATTGTCTAGGAGAGCCTTAGCCCACAGTGAGTTAATCCCCTGATAGGTGGCTGGAGGGGTGGGTGGGTCATTGGGGGGTGTGCCTTTGGGGTTTATATTTTGTGTCTGGCAAGTGGAGTTTCCCCCCACCCCAACCTCTCATCTCTCTCCTTCCTGATCATGTCCTGAGCTGCTTCCCTCCACCACACTCTTCTGCCATGATGCTCTGCCTCAGCTGGAGCCCTGAGGAATGGACTGAGACCTCAGAAACCACGAACCTCCAAATAAGCTTTGCCCCTCTAAAATTGTTCTCATCAGGTCTTTTAGCAATGGGAGTGATAAAGCTGACAAAAACAGAAGGAAATGGGAGCCATAAAACTTGTCCTCATAAAACTTGAAACTCTTGAAAAACTGCATCTTTGAGAGAAAGTTGAAAACTCAAGGTATTATCCCAAGGAGCAAGCACAAAAGCTTGTCTCTGTGTTTGTTGCTCTGCTCTGCTTTGCTTTTAGTTGGAGTGGACAGGGCATGAGTATAATTCAATGAACACGAGGTACAAGCCTGTGCAGTCCTTGTTTTTAAGAGTCTGATTTATAATACCTGAGTGGCACAGTTAAGCTTGAGAATCTGTCCTAGGCTACTGACACTCCTGAACTTTGTGGCAGAAGTAAACACTCCGGGGTTCTCTGTCTGTGCTTTTGGTTTGGAAGGTTTAAGAAGGAAGGTCTGATGAAGTCATATGTAGACTGAGTTTACCACTTTGATCTTCACTGAAAGATTAACTCAAGGATGTACTAACAGCAGAAGGAAACGTAAATCTAGAACAAAGGAATATAATGTAAGAAGCACTGGTGAAAAGGTAATTAATACTAGGAATGGAAAAGAGACGCGTGTATAGCAGTTATTTAAAGTAGAAGAGAACAGGGCAGGGATGTAGTTCAGTGTTATAGCACAGGCTTAGCTTGCTCAAAGCCCAAGGGTTGATCCCCATCACTCCCAAAATAATAGCAGAATAAAATAAAATAGCTTAATGTTGATAAATTGTAAAACTTAGGGGAAATTGTCAGTCTTCCAGAAATAGACAAATTTCCAAAATTATTTTGAGAAATATGAAACTTAAACATGTGAAGAATTTTTTAAATCCCCTAAATCCTCTCCCCCGACACACACCACACACATTTTTTGTCTTATTTGGTAAGGTCTGATAAATTTTTGCAAAATAGATTGTTCCTATCTTGTACAACCTGTTTCAAAGACTAAAGTAAATGAAGAGCTTCCCGACTCATTTTATAAAACTATTATAACATTAATCTCACCCAGCACAGGAGAAATACTTTAAAATTATTGATTTAATCATTCATGAATATAATTTAAAAAAACAAGAAAATATGTATACAAACCAAATCCTGCAGTTTATTGAAAACAATTACAACCAAGTTTGGTTCATTCTAAAGATAAAAAATGGTCGAGCATTTTTAAATTCATTTATATATTATCATATTAACAGATCAAAGTGGAGAACAAATTTGATCATCTTAACAGATGGGGAAAAAAGCATTAAAAAGGATGAATTATCCATTCATTTTTTAAGTCTCTTAGAAAATTATAGATAAAAGGGGACTTCATTAATCTGATTCTTTTCAGAAACCAAATCCTGTAATAAACATTGTGCTAAAACAGAAACATTCCTTTTAAAATCAGCAACAAAAAGAATGCTCCTATTGCTACTTCTGTTCAGTTATAGCCAGCAAGAAAAGACAAAAAATAAGGTTTAGAAATGAAGAAAAAATAATTATTGAGACTGGATATGGTTGTCTACATAGTTAATAGAAAATAAAAACTGTTACAACTAAAATTCAGCAAGTTCAAGTATCACCTAATGCCTGAAATTCACAGCATTTCTGTATAATCTACCACCTGCAGCTCAGGATGCTGAAGGGGGTCCAAAGGTAAGAAACCATCTCGCTCGGAGCAGGAGCTACTCTACAATAATGAGGTGGAAGATCAGGGCCTGACCTCAGTTTCATGGAGAACAGTCTAAGATCTTTTCTCCATCTTGTAAATCACAGCAAGGCTTGATCTTTGGAAAAATAGGTATCAGGACTCTTATGAACAGATAATAGGGAAGCCAGGATGGATATTTGCATTTTTTATTATGCCACATTTCAGGAGAGAGCATTAATGCATTGTGAAATGTACCCAACTACTCCCTTTGTGTGGTAATACGCATTTACCTTTGGGGAGCTGGTTAACGTGAGCCATGGTAACACTGGTCAGGCCTAGTTTGTTTGGGTTAAGATGCAGCATATGAGCTGGATGCCCTCAGAGTAGGACAAATGATTTTCCAGTGATAGAACTGTTAGCATATGAGGTTCTTCAAAAGTGTTACAGTTGTATGGTTTGTTTTTAAATACATCAAGGTTGCTGAGACACTTCTTGTCTTTGAAGATGAGAATGTCGGAAGAGAGGAGCTATTCAAAGGTATTCACAAAAGAAAAGTCTTTGCCTTATTTGGGACTGATACATCAAAAATACCATAGGGAGGGGCTGGAGCCATGGCTCAGATTTCATCGTTCACCTGGCATACACGAGGACCCACATTCAAACCCAAGCACCATATACTCAACCTCAACTGAGTGTGGAGAAACTAAGGCCAGATGAAAGACTAAATAAAGATGATATTCATATTAATATTCTCTCTCTCTCTCTCTCTCTCTCTCTCAAAACAAAAAAACCCATAGACTAGGTAGCTTAAACATCAGAAATTTCTCACTGTTTTGGAAGATGGGAAGTCTGATATCAGGGTGGCAGCATGGTTGGGTTCTGTTGAGACCCTTCTTCCTGGTTTGCAGATAGCCTTCTTCCCTTCTTTCTCCCTTCACTTTGTGAGGACACAGCAAGAAGATAGCTATCTAGTGTCTTCTAAGAACGCTACTCTTATCATGAGGATTTCACCCCTGAGACCTAATTACCTCCTAATGGACCCATCTCCAAATACTATAACATTTGGGATTAGAATTTCAGTATATGGGGCTGGAGCAGTGGCTCGGCGGTTACGGCGCTTGCCCAGCATGCGCAAGTACACGGGTTCAAACCCCAGCACCCACGTACACCGCTAAGTGTTGGAGCAATGAAAGCCATGTGAAAAACTCAATAAAAATTGATTCTCTGTCTCTCTCTCTCTCACTGTCCTTCTCTCTTAAAAAAAAAAAAAAAAAAGAATTTCAGTATATGGATTTGGGGGCAGTCCTACAGGGCTGAATCCTATTTGGGTCATTTATTAAGATTACACGCAGTATAAGTTTTTCTCCACCAATGGTATATTGCCAAGAACATTAGAACTAGGCACAAGACATACTTGAGAAACTGAACAGTTCCTCCATCTCTATATTTACATGTATTATTACCACATTTCCAGGTTTTTTCCTGTGGATATAAACCACAGCAATGTTAGTTTCCTGGTTTCTGGTTCCTCTCACTCCTTCTGATCCCTATCCCTAGATGGACTGTGGAATCTCGGTGGGTTTTAGTTTTGCTCTTAGAAAACAGAAGGTAACTAGTATTAACCATAGAAAATCCCTGTGAAGCTTTTCTTTTCTTTTTCTTTGAAGGCAGGGTAAGAGAGAATCAATTTTATTTTTTCTTCTGGTCTTGTATGTGGTGCTAAGGTTCAAACCCAGCTCCTTGTGCATGCCGGGCAAGCTCTCCAACCACTGAGCCACTGCTCCAGCCCTGAAGCTTTTCTTCTGATGAAAGAGCAACCTAATAGTGCACAATCTAATCCAGAGGCAGGACAGCGCCATTGTGGTGAAGATGTCCCATTGTACCTTGCCCCCTAGTTAGCTTCGCTACTTCCTAGTTACTTATATTGGTCTTCTAGAATCAATCTCAGTTCTTAGAGCAGAACTGGTTCGGAGAACAAGAGACTATGTACATTGAATTCCTTATATGAAGACTGGATAGTCGTAGATCAGATAAAGCAGCAGTTGCCCAGGAACTCCCACTGGAACTGAGCTAGCCACTCTCTTGGGAAATTAAATGTCTAAAAGGTTCCCAGTAACTGTCTCTAGGAGGAAACTAGTTCTTTAAATTGAGATGGTTGTTTAGCTTAAAACTGGAAAGTACATGTGGGTTTTGTTTTCAGGAGGGCCTCCTGATTTAAAGCACCTCATCTTCCTTTATTTAGAGCATGAGCTATCCATATTTGCCACTCATGCCAATAATTCCAGTTCTTGACTGAAAAATGCAAATGAAAGAAAGATAAAAATGATGAAATGCTCATACCATCTAAAATAGTTTTGTAAAAGTCCAGGAAGACCTGAAAATGAGACCAAAAGAGGTGGCCGAGCTCTGCTAATAGCTAATTCTCACCCAAGGGCTCCTTAAAATAATATAATCATGGTTCCTTAGATGTACTCCAAACTTCTCTCTTCAACTTTTCAAAATTAAAATCATTTTATCAGATTTCTTTTCTGATTATAAATATAATCAGTATTCATTGTAAAAATTAGAAACACTAAAAAATAATTCTCAAATTCTTCATTCCCTCAGACTTGGATAATCTTACCTTCCTTTTCTGAGCAAACTCAGGTGATTCCTTTTTTGTTTCAACTCCATTCTGTCAATATATAATTGGTAGGTTTTGTTTGTTTTTGTTCAAGAAAAATATGCCTGTTAGTTCATGCATGTAAACTCAATGGACAAGAGTTCCATGAAGTTCTAAGCGCTCCAGATCTTGCTGGCTGTTGAGAAGAAAAAACTCAGACTAAGTTTATGTGAAAAGAAATTGTTGGGAAAACCGAAATGTGTACGAATTCTTTTTCTCTGGCACTGTGGTGAGCCTGACCATTATATTTTCTCATCCGCACTTCTGCAGCATAGTTGGTTTATGCCACTCATCTCTACCTTCATGCTCAGTATTGCCCTGTTAATCATAAATCTATTCAAGAACAATTTCAGCACATCATTCTTATCTTTTAGTAGGTATCTGTTATTTATCTTAAAGGGTCACCCTGGGTTGGCACCAGTAGGCGCCCTGCCTTTGGTAGTTTATTCTCTGATTCATTTTCTTTCAATATGTGTTCTATTTCACACCCACCATATTCTTTAGCATAAGTTACATGCACTCATTCCCTGCTTTCAGTAATTTAAGTGCTGTTTGCCTCAGGGTCTAATCAAAACTAACTCACTTCTCATGGACCGCTTATGACTTATATTTTTTTTTCTTCAGGGATTAAACTCAGGAGCACTCAACCACCAAGCCATATCCCAAGTCCTTTTTATTTATTTTTTATTTTGAGACAGTCTTACTAAGTAGCTTAGGGCCTAGCTAAGTTGCTAAGGCTGGCTTTGAACTTAAAATTCTCCTGTTCCAGACTCCCAAGCCTCCAGGATTATAGGCATGTGCCACCACACCCGGATAAGATTTAAATTTTACAATACATTGTCTTCTCTCACTGTTACACGCTTGCTGGCTAGCTATGCTTCAGCCATTTTATAACTATCTCATCTGTTTGGCTGACTCTTCAGAAGTATTACCTGCTTGATTTGAAATAGAAGGTATATGAAATAGATCTTTGCTCAGAAATCCAAAAGTATGGAAGAATCATTGTTCTGAATACTCTATCACCCCGTTTAAGTCGGCTCTTCCACCATTAGATTGTCATTAGTTTTGGTAGCAACTCATTTTCTTTCCCAACCTCAATACTTTGGCAATGGCTGCTACCTGTAAGAGTTGAAGGATTAGGAGTTGGATAGGAGGACTGCTGCCTAGAACTAGGGTCAGATTTCACAGGCCAACATGAATATGGCTATGGCTTTGGGATGCAACATAGAATAATAAAGGGATCATTAGCTTTGGACTCAGGCCTAGGCTCTAATTCAAGTTTTACACGCATTAACAGTTACCATATCTTTTCTAGTTCCTCATATTTAAAACAGAAACCGAACATACCTCAGACTGATATTTGAGTATTAAATGAGATGACCTGTGAGGGGCTTTTGTGATTCCCAGTGCATGGCTGACGCTCCATAAAACATAATTATCGTTATTGCCTCTAAGTTAGAGTAGCACCTACTCTATCAAAAGATGTTGGCCGTTATGTGAAATATCACAAGCCACAAAATATTCCTACACAGAAAGACAGTTTCTTACGTTGAATAAACTGGAATTCTTCAAGTACCAATTTGCTCAACATTTGGCAGTTATTTGCTTTCTAAGGAAAAAAATCTTTAAAAGGTTGGAAACTGCTTCCTTATCCAAAGACGGCAGCAAGACTGTCCTTGCAGAAGGCACACGCAGTAAGATTTCAAGATGATGCCTGCAGTAGTGGGGTTCATGCAGTCCAAAGGCCAAGTGCACATGAACTCATACTGCAATTCACTCCTAAGATTATAGAATCTGGACTCTGGAAGAATTTTCTTAGAGATATGGAATTTTACTATTCTTTTTAGAAACCTTGTAACATCCCAGATAGATAGAAGTTCCTTACTTCACAAACCAGTCCCATCCCCATTGTCCACTCTAACCAATAGACAGATCTCTGTTAATTAAACCAAATCTTCCAGCAACTACTTCTTTCCTTTGGTTAAATACTGCCCAGCAGAGCAAAATGGATCTCTGCCTCAGAGATCTATTCTAATATCCCCTAACTTCTCCAGAAAAAAAACAATCCTACTATTTTTAACTATGTCGCTGTACCACTTTCAAGGTATATATTTGAAAAACTATTAGCTTGAATTTAAAAATTATGAGCTATTAAATATGTGAAAAATTCAGAGTCACAGGAGAAAACAGAACTATTTCTATCCAGTTGGGACAGATTGCTTGTAACAATCAGGACGAGATAATGGAAAGTGAATCATACTGAAATGCACATATGCCCTAAGTAAAAAACAAAACACGCAATGCAACATGACATTTGAAGTTATAAATCTCATAGCAATGATTATTGTAACATCTGGTTATTGGCAATGTCTATATCCACATTATTTATAAACAACGAAAAAAGCCGGTCCCATCGTAATGTCAGATAATCCGACAATTTGGTCTTTGGCTGTGAAAAACGTAAGAGGAGGCCTTTCGCAAGATCGTGATTAAGATTTACAGGGTTTCGAAGCCTGCCTAGGCATAGAAGCAACTGAGAGTAGCATGAAGGATGTGGGAAAATTTTACAGGAATGAAATGATGAGACACCATTTTTATACCTACAGCTGGTTCTGCGTCAACACTGAGGTGTCTTAGGCTACAGAAAATGGTAAAGAATCAGTGAACCATTTCTGCTTCACATTTTGAAGTTTTAGATCCTAAAACTCTAGTCTAGGGTCTGACATGAAAATGTGTCTGTCGCCTGCTCAGAGAAGATATCTGGGTTTCTCAGCCAAATCTAAAGAAAATCTTAGCAGATGGGATATAAGTTCACTGTTTTGAAGAGACCATTTTAGCCAGAGTATATTAAAAACAGCACATAGAACCTGGACCAGTGAGAAATATGTGTAAGGAATAGCCTTGTTTTTCAATAATCACTAAGTTCCCCCTTAACTACTATTATATAAGAAATGAGAAGACAGAATCTCAAAATGAGTTTTCTCATGGGTCATCCCCATTCTATCAGCATTTATATCCCATAATGGTATGTTTTCTGTCTCCTCAAAATTCGTTAGCATTTAAATTTTCTTCTACCTTCCCAGTTGACTTTGGCCTCTTTTTCATAACCTGAGATATTTTCTGGTCTGGGTGGGAGAGGGGGAAGAGTGGGTGATGAGAGTTGGCTATTCTTTATCTTTTCTGTGATTTCCACACCTCTGTTGAACACACATATACACTGTAATCTCCAGGTGCCTGGAATACTCAGTCATTTCATCTACTTATCCTGTCCTTATCACTTCATTATCAGGAGACAGATTATAACATTTGACTCACTGATTGGCTAGTAAGAGTGCCACAGCAGAGAGGTGAGCCCCAGGTGCAAATCTCTCCTGACAGGCACAGGGTTACAGTATCTCACTATTTAGAGTTCTTTTAGAGTTCTTCCTTCTGTCTCTCTGGAAAAACTTCTCTTGCTTCCCCCAGAGGAGCAAGCTCTGACTAGTCTGCCTGAAGCAAAAATGAAAATTAAAGGTGCTCTTGTGTAAGTAGGGAAAAGAGCCGCGGGACCTGGCTACATACCTCTCTGTGATCCTTTGTTCTGTCTGACGTGGAAATGGAAGTTTTATGGGACTGGGATGGAAATGGGAGTTCTTTCAGGGAGAAATATATGGGGGTCCCTTGATTTGAGTCTATAAATGACAGGCTGCTATTTGGCATGCAATCCTCAATCCAGCTCAATATTTATTTCTTGTTAAAAGCATAGTCAAGGTGCTGAAGCGGTGGCTCAGTGGTTTTCGGCGCTTGCGTGGCAAGCACGAGGACCCGGGTTCAAACCCCAGCACCATGTACACAACAAAGTGTTGGAGCCACAAAGGCCATGTGAAAAACTAAATAAAGTTGTTTCTCTTTCTCTATCTCACTGTCCCTCTCTCTTAAAAAAAAAAAAAAAAACATACTCAAATTTCAGTATTTTACAACTTATTAATTTTTATTCTCTATGGCCTTCTAGCAAAAAGAAAACCCACTAAAATTTTGTTACACTCCAGGAACCCAAATCCTAGCCACGCTGGTATTAGGCCCTATCTGGGGTCCTTCTTCCTCTTTCTGGCTTTTTATAAGGTGACCTCTTTCCAACTTGTACAGTTTGTCACCACTAGTTTGAAGCTGAGTTCTCAACTCCTCTATCCTTGTTCAAGCCAGGCTGAGAGGATGACAAGAGGACAGAAATGTGGGGCCCTGACTTCTGGGTCCAGGCCCGGGTGGCTGTGAGGAAAGCCTTTCCTTTCAGGACTTACCACTGCTTTTTTTTTTTTTTTTTTTTTTTAAGAGAGAAACAGCTTTATGTAGTTTTTCACATGGCCTTAGTTGCACCAACACTCAGTTGTGTACGTGGTGCTGGGGTTTGAACCCGGGTCCTCGTGCTTGCCAGGCAAGCGCCGAAACCGCTGAGCCACCGCTCCACCACCACCACTGCAGCCCCCACTACTGCTTCTCTTGACCGGAAGCACAGCCTGTGGTCCTGAGGAGAAAGTCCAGGGCTCTTCCCACCCACCCACTGCTCAGAATTGGGATTCTGAGCCATTCCTCCCCAGTGGTATGTAGGAGGCCCTGCAAACAGGGGTCATGAACCAAGGGGTCTTTTTTGGTAGGAGCCAGAGACTGATTCCTCCTTCACTCTCCTCTTCTACCCTGATAACTGGAAAGCAAAAATTACAAATTTCTATTTCTCCTCTTGCCTAGAGTACATCAAGGACTGACTCCCCGCTCTCAGTGCAGAACCCAGATGTTCCTTAAGCATGATTTCAGCACTAGGTTGGCGGAGCTAAGGAAGGGAGAGGGCAAGTTAGGACATCAGTGAAGAATTAGGCAAGGCGAAACCTTGCATTTGAGCATAATCATTTAGCATGGTGTGCCTGAAATAAGTAGCGATACTTATTTTTACCTAAGTATAATCAATTTGTATGCATTAAAATCAATGCTTATCAGACACATCAATATAAGTGTATTCACACACTGTCAGAACGTCCTCGCTCGAATTCTATTAGTCATATTAGCATGATGAAAAATTATATTTCTGTCACATATAAGTAACCTTAACTAAGTTAAGCATAGTAAAAAATAAGAATGCTTGATGTCATTTGAAGTCTCAAAGAGGCCATTTGCAGTGGTGCATGCCTGTTATGTCCGTGACAGGATGCTGGGGCAGGAGACTTCCAAGTTCAAGGCCAACCTCAGAAACTTAGACCCTCAAAATAATAAAAAGGGCTGAGGATGTAGCTCAGTGGTAAAGTACCACAGGGTTCAATCCCAGGGTGGGGGATTCTCAAAGATTCTGAGGTTGGTTTCTCAATTCCTTTGCTATCTAGGTTTATTCTTCATATGTTGTGCCTTTAAAGAGTTAACTCTAATGTTACTACAGACTGCAGGCTTTTTAAGCTCCAATCTTTTTCCTCTGTTGAGTTTTGCAGCTGGACTCTGGGCCTCAGCAACTTCATCTGTAATGTGAAGGAGTCAGGCAAAGTTATCACGAAGGTCCCTTCAGGCATGAATTTTGCATTGACTAATCCATTGTAGAACACGATGAAAATAATGGTTCTTTTGTAGTTCTCTTGGGGCTGTTATTATTGCTGGGAATCATGCTGGACAGATGCAGGCATCACATGGAATGTTCTGAGAAGTGTAACTGAATAGTGGCCGTTTTGAGGTAGGGATGCTCAATTCTTTAAAGACCTTTAGAGATGTTTTGTTAAGGAACAACAGCTTGAAAACTGTTTTGAGTTTTTTGGGATAATTTTAAAATGCAGAATGGATGCATCCTCTTAAGCCTTTAAGTACTTCAAGTACTTTTTGCTCTGCATACTCACAGTGCAAGTTAGGAAAGGCAGTACTGACCTCGCCCTGCAAAGCGTGGGGTTTGGGGGCAAAGCAGGCTTGGCTTGAATCCAGGAGCCAGAATCCTTATCCTGGAAAGCGGCGAGGAGGCTTCTGGAGCTTACCTGCACAGGTCAGCGCCGCCCTCAGCACCTGTTCTCCCCGAGGCCCGCCCCGCCTTTGGAGGGACCTTGGGGAGCAGCACCTGCTCAAACCAGGGCACAGGCTCAAGTGAGATCACAGGCCAGGTGGCTCCAATAGGGGATCCGGGGAGTGAAGTGACTTGCTAGCTCGGCTTTCATAATTTCTTGTGGGTCCAGCTGCTGGAGAGGTGCAGTAGTACAGATGGTGCACTGAGGCTGGGTGTGAGCGCTGTGTTGAGGTCCCACCGCCCGGGCTTCGGACCTAGAGCCTCCGGATTTGACGGTGGCACGCCACCGCCTCCCGGGACTCCAAGCTGCCCGCAGAGGGCGTAAGGTGGAGCGTGCGCCCCTCGGCTGCCACCTGCGGGGCCCACCGGGTGCGGGGCGCGAACCCGAACCCGCGAGGAGCGCGCAGCAGCGGCTGCTGCGGAGGCAGGAGGAGGGGCCGAAGGACTCCCCGTCCTCCAAAAGCTGCCACTTGACTGAGTTCGGCGTTTGCTGGAAGGTGGCGCCGCAGCCCCGGCCTGACTGCACTTTGCCCCTGCTCGGCCTCAGCGCCCGCCGGTCCGAACGCCAGCAAGCCACATCCTAGGAGCAGCGCCCCGCTCAGGAGCTCGGGGACTGGCCCCAGCACGCTGCAGGCCGGGCGCCGGATGCCTCCAGGGCCCCCAACGGCTAGGCAGACCTGCGATGGCCGCTCAGCTACCCTGGCGACGTGCACTGTAAGTGAACATCTGGGAGGTGGCCCACCCGGGCGCACGTGTTGGTCTTTGCTCTTGAGCGGTGCCCTTTTGATTTCCAAAGGCAGAAATCCACGAGTTACGTACGGGAGGCTTTAATTAAACAAGGTGTTTCTCGGCCAACTGTCTTGGATTGAGCCTCACATCTCAGTCCCAGATTGCGGAGAGTTAGTCCCCCACCCCTTCCACCTTGTTCTGAGCCCCCGATTAAAGGTGTCTTCTTATGAGCTGCAGTTCCGCCTGCCTTCCCACCTGACGAGCGAAGATTTGCAGGTAAAAGATTTGCCCGTGAACAGTCTATTTGTGCGTCAACCTGTCAGGCTTGTGCTGAGAGTGGCATATGATGACCAAAGTATTAGCTCTTGTGCTCTTAGGAGCTGCAGGAGGCTGACTCTTGAGAGGAAATAACGCAAAGGAGAAAGCAAGCCAGCAAGCCGCTAGCCTGGTGAGAGCTTCAGCCATTAGAGAAGGATGTCAGGAGCAAGGCAGAAGGGCTGGAGTTGTTTCTCTTAAGCCTCCGTCTGACATCCCCCTCCCTTTTCTTTTTGGAAGTAGGTTAACATAAAACTATAAACTAGTAATATTCACATCAGTGGCTCCATCTTTTTAGTAATCTTTCTAGGATTTGATGTGTACAATATTTCTCTCACAGATATATTTAGATAAGAATTCAGAGGAATAAGGAATCCACTTTTGTTATGTCAAAGAACAAATCAAACCCAACAGATATTACTTTTTTCCTTTGGATGAGGTGGTTTTCTATTACTTGATATAGCTATCATATGTAGATGGAAAATTACATTATTTACATGTTGCCAAATGGTCAGGGAAAATAGTTAACTTGAATTTTTACTTTGTTTGCCATCAAGCAAAAGTTACCTATTTAGGTCTATGACCTTAACAGCAAAAGGGTACCTGAAAATCGCAGCCCATCCTCTGGTCCATTTTAATCTCTCTTCTGCAGCACTACTGCAGAGCAGCCACATTTTAATTGGCCACCCCATTACTGGGGAGTTCACTGTTTTGAGGTGTTTCTCCAGAAGGCTGGTGTTAGCAAGCACTTGTTTAACCCCAACTGACACCTGTTTCCTTGGAAATGTTTTTCATTAGTCTTACTTTTGTCAGTAACCTTCCAACTTTTGAAATTATATGCAGGATTTTTTTATTTTTTTTGCAAAGAAGATCTAAAATTTTCACCAAGAGTCTGAAAAGAGTCCCAGGACCAAAAATTGTTAAGAAATAAAAGGTCTAAAGTGATACAAAATAAGAGTTTTGTCTGTTTGACAGCCTTACCAGATCTGAGTCTTGAATCCCTCATCTGCAAAATGGGAATAAAAATATACTCCCAGAGGGAAGTTGTGAAGATAAAATTAATGATCTTCATAAAGTATGTAGTACAAGTACCAAGAAGTCAGTAAATGTTATTATTTTTAATACCAGGTCTTGCTGAGTTGCTTAGGGCCTTGCTAAGCTGCAGAGGATGGCTTTGAACTTGTGATCCTCCTGAGTAACTGGGATTCGACGCATGGGCCATCATCCTGGCAGTACATGTTATCTTTAATTGATGATTGTTTTGTTTCCTTCCTTCTTAAGACCTTTCTTGTGCTAAAGATTCTTAGCACAGGAATTCAGTAAGTCAGTGAAATATGAACAGAGTATAATGAATTCCCACATTCAAATTAATACTCCACAGTTGACTGAAAATCTACCCCTTAAACTTTGCTATCAAGGTAGGTTTTATTAATTTTTAAATTGTGCAATTGAACATTTTTCAAGTCTGAACTTTGTATTACTTTAAACTGCTCTCCAATCTCCGTTCTGATATATTTAGTCAAGACTGTAACATTCATCATATTAATTCTGGACACTCAGTTTATTCAAGTCACTGATGAGATATAGGACAAGTCCTTTGCTATGAAGGAACCTATGGCATAGTAGAAATGGCCCTGGATTTTTGGAGCCTGGTTTTGGAGAGACTTCCTGGCACCTACTAGATTGGGAATCTTAAGCTTCTTTCTCGTCTCAACAAAATGAGGTTAATAACATCTGCCTTTCAGACTAGTTGGGAAAATTTGAATTCTGAAAGTGCCAGGTCTTAAAGTACTGTCTGGAGATATAGGATATAGTTGGTCCTCAGCATATATTGCTAAAATTAATCAGCTGAATTCAGCAGTCATATTTATTAAGTCAGTTGGTTATAGTCCATACACTGTTGTAGTCCATAAATTGGTTTTGTCCACAATGATACAATGAGAACAATTTTAATCAAATGCCTTGCTAACAATGAGGACCCTGAGTATTCCCTATGTATCACAAAATTAAATGATGTTAGTTTATAAATTATTCTTAGTGAACTACTAATTCTTTGAAATTTCCAATCTCTTTTCCCCCTTAGTGTTGCCTATTTATGATTAAGTCTTTCTGCCAGAGATTTAATGTCAGACTACCTGGTATATAATGCTTAGGAATTCTAATTCTTTTCTTCGAATTTGAGTATTACAAAATAAAAACACTTGGGGTGAGGGGGTTATGTGTAGGACTCCGGCCTCTGGAGACGCCTCCCTCTTTCCCCACCTGCCTGCTCCCTTGCAACCTTGGATGTGAGGCACCAGAAGGTGAAGATCTGTCCTCTTCAAAGTGGCTTCTTCTGCTTGCACCTTAGTTCTCTCTTAATGAGGTTTCTATCTTTTTTCAATTTCAAGCTCATTTGCGTTTAAGGCAGAAAAACAGCTGCTAAGCAGTTCTGTTTTCTTTTTCTAATTAATTAATACACTATATGCCTTTGGATTTAAGAATTCTTTAACTGGGCCTGTTTTCCACAGCAAAGTACAATGAATAATATGAACCAAATTGGTGGTAGAGAAAACTACTCATGATATTATAATAGTAAAAGTTTTGGTAGTAATTACTGTAGTCTTTATCTGATATGGAAAGAGCCTTGCATTTTGAGAATTAAATTTATTCCTTAAAAAATTTAGAGTTCTGAAATTCAGAGTGTTCCACAAAGAGCTGAAGGGAACAACTTAGTGAAGCTGGATGGGTAGCACGAATAAGGATGCAGCAGACCTGTGACTAGAGTGAAGTGCCCTCAGCTCACAGGACTCCTGATTCAGAACCCTTAACAGTAGTACCCCAGCCACACGAAGCACTGATCCAAACGCTGCTGCAAGTGCGCACCCTTCATATGTGAAGTTGTTGTATTCTCAGAGTTTCACATACTGCATGGCACGTGGATGTTTGATAAATGGCCAAACTTTATTAAGTACGCACTAAGTTGCCTTGATATTGAGAAGTGTTCTGTGCAAAATAAGAAAAAATGACTCCTGTTAGGAATATTTCAGTTCAGGAGACAATATTTATAAATTGAATGGTTTAGACATCAACATTTCATCTCACACCAGTCAGAATGGCAGTCATCAAGAAGACAAATAATAAATGCTGGAGAGGACTGCAGAAAAAGGAACACTTTTACACTGTTGGTGAGGCTGTAAATTAGTACAAACACTATGGTAATCATTACTGAAGCTCCTCGAAAGACTAGACTTGGAACCACCATGTGACCCAGCTATACCACTCCTTGGTATTTACCCTGAAGGAATCAAAGTCATTTTAAATAGAATGATGCATACATACCTGTGTTTACAACAGCACAATTCACAACAGTCAAACCATGGAACCAGACTGAATGGATAAGGAAATGTGGTATGTATACACAATGGAGTTTTATTCAGCCAAAAAGAAAAATTATGGCATTTGCAGAAAAATGGATGAAACTAGAAACCATTACGTTAAGGAAAATAAGTCAAACTCAGAAGGTTGAGTCCTATGTTTTCTCTCATATGTGGAAGCTAGAAAGGAAAAAGGAAAACAAAGGTTGGGGTGATGTCCTAAAAAATCAAAGGGAGATCAGTAGAGGAAAAGGGACCGAGGGTGAGACAAGGAAGGAAGGGAAAATGCTGGAAAGGGACATTGGCCAATTTATATTTATTTCATGCATGTACAATTATGTAACAACAAATCCCATCGATATGTACAACTATAATGCACTAATAAATTTGCCTATGCAAAAAAAAAAAAAGACTGAGGAAGGGTTAGAGGAATTCTGGGAGGTCTGCGTGGAGGAGCTTCCCAATCTTTGTAGCTAGTACTTTGGCTTAAGTAGGGAAAAATGGAAGGAGGCTGGGTGGAGATAAGGGGGAGGGTGGTGTTTCAGTTTAAGGCAGGGCTATTAAAGGAAATGAGCAGGGGGTTGGCATGATTAACTTGATGGGACAGGACAGTTCCTTGGATTGGTGAGAAATCTAGTGGTTAAAGCAGAATTTTTAAACATGTGTAAGTGTACCTTTCCTCCCCTGAAATACTGTACCATCAGCCACAGACAATAGAAACTCTCTAATAACTCCTTAGGGAAAGAAGGATAATACTATATGTATCATGAATGAATCATTAAACTTTAAATGGCAAAACTTGCTGAATTCTTGGTTCTGTGACCTAGAGTACAGGTGCCTTTGAACTGTATGCTGTCCTGTGTCTCCCCATCAGAGTAGTGGTTCCTTTCAATGTTCGTAATTAAATATACTGCTGTGTGAAATTTAATTTAGTGCACAGCACTTAAAAAACTCTTCTATTATTTATGCCTCCTTCTTGTTGTAAAGTATTTGAATTGGCTTCGCTACATAACATACAGACTATAATTTATAGTAAAGGAAAAAAGCTCTTCTACCCTGCTTGGTTGAGTAACTCGGGCCTATGAATCAAATTGATAAAAGGCAGAGAGCATGATTAAAAAAGAGATTTACTTATGTACATATGCACAAGAGTTCACAAAAGAAATGATTCAAGGAGGCAGTTAGAATATGGGGCTTAAGTGCCATCTTAATGGGCAAAAAGTGTGCAAAGGTTGTAGATGAGATTTTCTTGGTCAGGAGCTACTTTTCATTTTCCTTTGAGGAGTTGTATTACAATACTGTAGGAATTGCTGCACTTTAAGTTCAGCATTTGTCATAATAAATAGGAGTGGCCAGATAAAGCCACATGGTACCCAGAATAAAGCCCAGACAGGGTGGGAGAAATGCCTGCTTAATTCTTTTCTCCACCCGGAGGACCTGGTGAGATGAAGTATACACACCTGACTTAAGACATACATTACCTGATTCTAAATTCAAAATCCTGTTGACTGTTGGCATTCTTACATTGCACTTCTTTCCATAATTATAATCTTAAGATATAATAAATATAGCAGTTAAAAGAATTCAAAATTTGATGTTAGTAGATGTAAGGGACAATCTGGAGAAAAAAGGAAGGGAAATAACATGGAACACCTCTGTTTCTAGGTAATTCTAGATGTACACACAGGATCTCAGTTTTTACGATGACCATATGAAGTGCCCCCCCCCCCAGCTTACACATAAAACTGTACCACCTAGCTCTATCAGAAACTCAAACATTGTCCTTTCACTTAACCGTGTTATTTCCCCTGCCCCTCCACTCGAGTACTTTGGCCCCAAGTGTGACACATGAAGAGCTACCTCAAAGAGGCCGCCTGTTGGGGAGCAGCTGCGCACAGCATGTGCCCTGTAAGCATGAGGAGGAAACCAGCTACTTGGTTTCCAAGGACTTTACTGTGATATTTTGGTGACCTCCAGTTTGATTTAAACCATATGTATGCATTTTATATCTTTTGCATTTTTAGTGAAAAGAAAATGAAATTGAATCCATTTGTTTGTTTAAACCATTTGTTTGTCAATCCTATTATGAATTAATAGTCCTAGTCAATGATTCTCAGTATTTGCAGTACAAAGGCCTCCATTTAATGTCCAATTTTCATGGATCCCTACAAGAAAAAAGTATACCCTTAGTACCCTTTATTAAAGAATAACTAGTGACATTCTATTCTAATGAACTGGTATTTTCCTAATCATTGAAATTGATACTATATAAAAGTATACACACACGCACAAATACATAAGACTTTAAAACTACAACATTGACTAAGAATGTAGCTCAGTGGCAGAGTACTTGCCTAGCATGCCACAAGACCCTGGGTTTAATCTCCACCAAACACACACAAGTACACAGACTAAGGCATGTTTTTAGTATATACAGATTTCTATCAATTCAAGGTAGAGCCCATTTTAGGCTACAACTTGACATAGAAGCATCTTGAAAACCTGCATTGTAAAGGCTCAGAATATGATATAGTATCAGACAAGAATGAAATAACATCTGTTAATGTATTTCAGATGGACTTTTGGGGACTTAGCAGCCTATTCATTTACATAGCCGATTTTAGAAGTTACTTTCTTTTCCCCTTGAATTTTGTTTTGGGGGAGGGGGTCCAGCTCATACCCAAGCTATGGCTTGTGTGTGTGTGCGTGCGCACACGTGGCATATTTTCAAGGAGCTGACTTCTGATAACACCAGGATGGAAGATCATAGCTCAAAATGAACTATAAAGAGTGGGCTGAAGTAAATCACATTTTCTCTTTGAAGAACCAATAGAAAGCTCAGTAGTAGCTAAGCCCGTTCCTGAGGGACGAGCCAGGGCAAGCTGTGGCCTGACACAATTTATATACTTTGAGGCTTCAAAGTAACACTGAGGAAAACATGTAACAGGGGCTCTGTCTTCCCATATATGGCCTTGAGATGTGTATGAATGTATCTGTGTATTGGGATTCAGGGAAGAGAGGAATGGAATCATTAGAACTTATTTTTGGCTAACAGTGGCATGAACAATTAACCACCTCTTAAGGCCAAGATAAAACAAATTAAGGTCCCTCTCTAGGAATGTATCTACTTACGGCCTCAATAAGTTATCTCATTTTCTCTCTCCCACTTGATGCTTTTATTAATGTTTGAAAGCACATTCTGATGGATGTAGTCCTGAACACATAGAATACATTCTAAATACAATTTGACTGGATGGCTAAGAGATGTTCTTGCTCATTCATAGTTCTTCTGTTCATCCTGAGATTTTAAGGTATTCAAGATACTGACTTAAATATTTATGTAATAAGTTAAAAATTAAAAGTGCAGAAGTTTTTTTCTGGTTAATATCCAGCATTTAATGTAGCACGTCTTCAACTAATGGCCATAGTAACTTCCCAACCCAACACATGAATAATGTAGTACAAAGATTAACCCGGGGTAACTGATCACATCTACTGTCCCCAGGCCAATCATACAAAGTATTGACTTGCATTAATGGTTAATGCTGTGAAAATGGTATTCCTTCATTTATTAGGGGATATTTGAAAAAGCTTATTCTTCTATTGTAAATAGGCTTGGATTGTAATTGCCTTAGATATCTATCAAGTTTCTGAACAGCTGTGATTGTGAACAGTACAAGCTAAAGACAAACACCCCCCCCCCCCCATCTATTTCAACTTATTTTTGCATCTGCCAATCTACCCCTGAGCCTGGATCATATTTTGTTATGATAAATCTTACGAGGCTTCCGTGGGATAGTAACTGCAGAGCTAAAATATGAATATCCTAATACGTGTGACAGTTTGCTAATCCCATTCTATCAGGACAACTGCATCTCCTTTCAGAATGTGACAAGCAATTCCATTAAACAGCTAATAACTGGAGCAGTTGATTACCTCATGACATGAACATTATCAGAGTCATCCTTTTCAAGACAGGATCTGAAGATCAGAGTTGTCACACAGGAAGAACCTCTTGATGGTTCAGAGACCAGGTAAAGGACAGGGACAATGAGAAAAGTGACAGAGGCCTGGGAAGAAGCTACCTAGGTCTTTACTAGCAAGAATTAATTTGAAAGCTGGGGATGGAAGTTCTGTTAAGGTCAAGAGGAAGTTTAACAATTACAAACGTGTGAATGGAGAAAGTATTGTTAGAGGAGCTGTTATTCCAGGAAGAGTCTGGAATGAAGAGTGGAAGCTCCATGCTTACTGGCCACATGGACTGTTTGGATCAGTTTCCTCTGCAAGGGGAAACAGACCTAGTTCATCTGTTGTTTTAGAAAGAGATGCTAAATATAAATTAGTGGACTAAAGTGATAACAGTAATCTTCTCTTATGGCCAAACCAGCTGAAGGTTGACAACATAGATAATTTACTGTCTAGGTGTCATGAAATGTGGGCAAACTAGAGTGCAGTAGTGGGTGAAATATTATGAATTTTACTAATCTAGTTCCCTGTATGAAATTATACATGTCACTTAGCTATAAGTTCAGGGACAGCACTGTTCAGAATAAAGGAGACTCTAATACAATTTTCAAATTGGCTTCTCTTTTATTGCTGTCATTCTAAATCAAAGCAACAATGTTCCTGAAGGAAGTGAGAAAGCCTTTACACTGGCAACTGGAGGTAGGAGCAGGCTTCTTGCTCGTCTGTGGTTCCAGAACATGACTGCTGAGTTTTGGGCTGGTTTTAGGCAGCAGGCCTTCCCTTAGAGGTACGTAGACAGATTTTAACACCTGGTGCGACTGAGTCAAGAAAATAGTCTTTTTCAGGTATTACTATATCAATCCCCTGGATTTGGGTATCCCAGAATATTCTTAAAAATTGATCATAGATTAAAATAAAAATTAGTGATATAGAAGCACAATTGACAAGTTTTAACAAGTGTACCTATCCATGTAATCAACTCCCCAATGAAGATATAGAATATTTTTCATCACACAGTTTTCATGCCCCTTTCAAGTAGTGCCTACTTCCTTTCACCAAAGGGAATCACTGGTGTTCATGAAGTTAGTGTTGTTCAATCTTGCAATTCATATAAATGTGATCCATGTTTTGTACCGGGCCTAATGCATTTCTGAGACTCATCCATGTTGTTGCATACATCAATAATTCACTCTTTAGTATTGTCAAGTAGCATTCCATTTTACAGATTTCCCCAGCTTGTTCGTCCATCTACCTGCTAATGGATACGTGGATGGCTTCCAGCTTTGGCTGTTTATGAAGATGCCATCAACACTGATATACAGACATGTTACATTTCTCCTAGACAAATACCTAAAAATGAAATGGCTGACTCACAGGGAAAAAGCATGGATAATTTTGTTAAGAAAAAGCCATTCTTTAAAGTGGTTGTAATATTTTATACTCACCAGCAACACATGCATTCCATATTTTCACCAACAGTGAGCATTCTGGGTTTTTAACTTTTAGCAATCTTTGTGTGTAACAGTAGTTTTGGAAAAAACCCTTTATATATATAATAAAAGTAACTTTGAGGAACAAATCCATAAGTTTTAATTCATGTATAGATTTGTTAGAATGAAGAATGTTCTATTACACCCCAAAAGCTCCCTCAACAATACAGTATGTCCACAGTACTTACATTTGCACTAGGTATTTCAAAGAACCTAGAGATGTTTTAAAGTATATAGTAAATACTATGTCATTTTATATAAGGGTTTTGGTATCCTCAGGGGGTCCTGGAGCCAATCTCCTGAAATAAGGTAGAGATTTTTTTTTCAGGGTGTGAGAGATACACATGTTACCTGCAATTTGTTGGAAGGATTATCTTTTTGTATTGAATTGTTGCACATTTGTTGAAAATGAATTGACTAGGTCTATTTGATTCTATGTAGTTCCACAATTTGCGTCTAGCCTTTTATCAGTAGAACACTGTCTTGATTTCCTGAAGTTTTAGTCAGATATTCTTTCTCGTTTTGGCTTTTCCAGTTTCTTTGCATTTACAATATATTCTGGGATTTTTATTAGAATTTGAAATCACTTTGTCAATATCCACAAAAAGGTGTGCTGGAATTGCACTAAATCTATACATCCACAGGGAAGAACTGACATCTTAAATTTTCCAGAACAGTATTTATCTATTTACATTCTTTTTCCTTGATAAAACAAATATATCCGACGTAAATATGCAATGTAGTTCTTTCATGTAAATTTATACCTGTGTTCATATATATTTATACTATTGCAAATGGCATTAATTTTACTTTCCAGATAAGCATGTACAAATAGTTGGTTTTCACATATCAATTTTATATCTTCAGACCCTGATACAATTACCTATCAACCCTGGTAATTTTACGGGGAATAATCTTTAGGATTTTCTGTACGGAGAATCATGTCCTCTATTTCCTTCCCACATCAAGTAGGACCTCTAGTAGAATACTAAATAGAAATGACACCATTGCCTTTTTATCATAGGGGAAAAGTGCTCAGTCTTTCATATTATTTTTAGTTTGAAGACATCCCTCCCATTGCTAGTTTGCTGAGATTTTTTAAAATCATGAGTTATCACGTTTGTTCTGCTTCAGATATTAAATATGGTGAATTGACTTTGCAATATTAGGCTGCATTTCTTGGTATGTCATGTATTGACCATTTCATACATAACAGATTAAAAGTCACTTAAAATACCTGGGTCTGTGTTAATGGGGCATACTGGCCTGTAATGCTGAGTTTTTTACTGTCTTTGGTTTTGGTAACAGGGTCATCTCACCCTCATAGGATGAATTTGGGTAAGATTGGTGTTACTTCTTCCTGAATGTTTGGTAGAATTCTCTTGTATGCCTTCTTTTGAGGAAGAGTTAAATTACAAACTCAATTTCTTTGATGTTGGGCTATTGGATTCTCTGTGTTGGCAATTTAGTACCAGCATGAAATTGTTCATATTATTTAGATTTCTAATGTATTTTTTCACTACACATTTTAGATAATAGGTGACCAGTTTGTGTACAGATTTTAAGGGAAAGAGAAACAACTTTAGGTTTTTACATGGCCTTAGTTGCTCCAACACTCAGTTGTGTAGGTGGTGCTGGGGTTTGAACCTGGGTCCTCGTGCTTGCCAGGCAAGCACCAAAACCGCTGGGCCACCACTCCACAGATTTTTCTATATCTTTTCAAATAAATAGTATTGATTCCATTGCTTCATTGACTTGTGCTGTTTGTTATTGGGCTACTTACTGGATTTTCTATTACCCAGATGCTTTCCTTCTTTGTGCTTGAGTTTAATAAGGTGAAATCTTAGATAACTGGTTTAAACAAACTCTTTTCTAAGCTTTAATGATACATTTTAATTTCCCTTGTGATTTATTAAATGTTAAAAAGATAGCTCTGTTCATTTTTTAAAAATTTTCTCTCCCAGTTTTCAGATTGGCTATAGCTATATATTTGTGTTAAAGTTCACTATGAATTTTTCATTTCAGATGAGTTTTTGTCCTTGAATATACTTAACCGAACTTCATAGAACTTACCAGCAATTTCAAGGAGTTAATTATCATGCTGGGTCATTTTCCTGCTGCTTTGCATGATTAGTAATTATTTACACGTTACAAAGCCCAGATTATGTCAACTTTCTAAAAACACTATTTCTAATCTGACATGGCCAGCTGCCTGGTTTTGCAAATGAAGTTTTATTTCTGTGGCTGCTTTTGTGTAGTAGTGATGACATACGCTGTGTCTCAGTCCGTTTCAGCTGCTATAATGAAATGCTATACACTGGATGGTTATAAACAACAAACTTCTCACAGTTCTGGAAGATGAGAAGTACACTCAGTCAAATTCAGTATCTTGAAATCCTGATTCACAAATGGTACCTTCTTTCCTTCACAGAAAGGGAGTTCTTGGGCCTCTGCTAATACCCAAAAAGATGGTATTTGGAATATTAGGGTATTAAGATTTCAACAAATTGTGGCAGGAGGGGGGCCATAGATATTGTTTACAGCAGTATGGCTCACAAGCCTGTCAAGCTGTTCTAGGGTATGCGACACCTTAAGCGTTCAATAAGGTCTCTCCACTCTGGCTGGTGTGCAACTCTCAGAATTCCCAGTACTGTACAACATCCGGTATCACTGTTAAAGTCCCCGAGCAGATCTCTTAAGTCTTTCTGCAAATTTCTACCTCTCCCACTGCTCTTTTCTTATATTCTAAATTTGTTGCTTCAATAACCCAAACCTCTGCTTCTTCAGCTCAGTAGCCTTAACAGTATCTTTGCCCTCTCTGTGATAATACTGGAAGATACCCCCAATTAAAACCCCAGGATGTTCAATTGCAGGATTAAACATCTTGTGTCTTCCTTTCCTCAAGGATCAGTTTTGTGCTGCTTAACCCCTTCAATGCCTGAACATTCCTGTTCATGTATTTTGTCCAGGTGGAAGGGCAAATCTGGTACTTGGTACTAGTTACTGTTTTACCAAGAAAAAGCTGCTTATGCAAAACCAATTTTTCTAGGATCATTGTTTTCCTGATTATTCTACTCATAGCCTTTTATTCATGATGCCTACTGAGTTTTCTAAGTAAACTTCTGCATGTTAACCATCTTTGGTTCCCTTAACTGTTCCTCACAGTACGAACCAGTCCTCAATCTAGTAAACCCGGCAGACACCACACACATTCCACCCTCCCCTTCGAAATACATCTCTGAAACATGGAGCAGGATGTGTATGGCATATAGATCTAAAGGTAACTAAAATCAGAAGGCTGGATTTCCTTTTTGTTTCTATCATCCTTATCAGAGAAAAAGGAACAAATATTTGGGTAGAATTTATAGCAAACCAAAAGTGTAGAGCAGTAAACTTGGCAAAGGTTATATTTCCTATACTTCATTATAACACTGTATTACGCATATGCTAGCTTTTACCTCTTGGGGATAATATCGTCCATAGAGACTTTGCCTGTGCTCAGTTCTCCTATAGTGAAGTCGTTCGGAGTTGTTTAGTTACCGAGAAGTTCATCCAGTGACAGTGCCCACTTTTGAGGCACCTCACAAACATTGTTGTCTTACTGCCCAACCATCAAATAAGGATGGGATATTTAAGGGAAAAAAAATAATCAGCTTTGCTATGTCTGTTGTTCGTTGGCACGTAGTACAAAGACAATTGAGTTGTAAATATCTGACCAGGGGACAAAGCCTGTCTGTATAGGCTCATAAGATTCACAAGAAGAGCAAATTTTATATATGCTTATTTCCCTTGACAAGTGAAGATCAAGGGCTGGCAAACACTTTCTGTCAAGGCTCGGGCAATAAATATTTTAGATTTTGCAGGCCTGTCACAACTATTCAATTCTGCCTTGTAGCATGAAATCGCCAATAGATAAACAAATGAGCAGACCTGCATTCTGATAACAGGTAGCTAGAATTTGATCCAGACGCTCTACTGCTGGTATAAAAATGTTCATAAGCTTGAAAAAATGATTTCCTATTTTGTAAAATGCTATTTCCTCCAAGTGACCAAAGTGGTGAAAGGCACTTTTACAATATTTTACACATCACTGACTTACATTATTTGCATTCTGTGACTTCAAAATGAACACTCCTTCTCTTGACAGATAAGCACTTCATGTGAAGAGTGGTGAAAGGAGCACTGATCACGGAAGTGGCCTGGAGAGAGCACTGGTCCACGTGCGTGGACGGACATTCCCTGACTTCCAGATATGCTGCTGAAGTAGTCTCTGCTGCTCTCCTTCACTCAGTCACAGCACCTCTACAACATGGGCTGCATGAAATCAAAGCAAACTTTTCCATTTCCTACCACATTTGATCCTGAGAAGCAAGATGAGAGTGAAGAAACCTTTATACCAGAGCAGGAATTTCTACCTAGGATGCCTTCTCCAGTTCAGGTCCAAGAGGAAGTACAGGAACCCCCAGGGCCCAGCACTGTGCTGCTTGAGTATGCACACCGCCTGTCCCAGGAAATCTTGCATGATGCCTTGCAGCAGTGGGCATGCAATAACATCAAGTACTACGACATCCCATACATCGAGAGTGAGGGCCTTGATGCTGTAGGGTGACGACGTTGTTGACCTGTGGATATAGCTGGTGCTAGTTTAAATACATGAAACAGAAGCAAACACCGGTGTGCATAAGTACAAATGACTCCCTGTGGCTATAAAACCCCGTCTATGATAAATATCGCTAGTGTAGGAAAACCTAAGATGAAATGTGTTTTAAGCAGTTCTTTGATAACAGCGATTTCTATCTCTTGGAGTGTGGTCATGAAAGGGTTAAGTAGAGGTCCTGTGGCACCCAGTAATCTGTAGGTCACACTACTTTCTTCCTGAAGCATAACTGCATCACCAAAGAAAAGTGCTCCAAGTTCTAAAAGGTTGAAGTCACTCCTTTAAAATAACCATTTCTGCTAATTTATTCCCCCCCCAAAAAAAAAAAACCCAGATGAAAGGGTTTTTCTCATAATGCATTGGCAAGGGAATGGCACTCAGGCCATGGTGATCCAAAGTGGGTCAAGTCACCCGTTTCTTGACACCTATGACCTAAGATTAGACAACCTGTGTAGCAAAGTTCTACCTTGATCTTAATATATTTTTGTAGACAAAAAGAATAACTACCATCTTGAACCTCAGGGCCTATCTACAGCTGTTATTGAATGATTTAGACTACGTATAAAGCCATCTTTAAAACATACAATTAATACAATGCAAAAAAATGCCATGGCTTTTAAGAGTCCTAGCTTCCTCTTAAAAACAGCAGACGCCTGTAAGATAGAAAGCAAAACCCAGTGTTCATTGTGTATTATACTGTTTCAGAGATGGAGAAGCTGGTACAGGTGGCAATTACTCCCAGGGTTTCTATTGACCAGTGGGGCAAATCCATTCAGATCACCGTGAGACCAGGTAATACATGAGGGCTTGCAGCTGTATTACAGAACACAGCAGCACACTGCTCCAAAGGCAATGCTCATGTTTTAGTAGGTAATACATGTCTGCAAGGTATTTTTAGTCATATATACTATTTTCATAAGTTAGGCTTTTTTCTCTTTACTGTCTTTATGGTTTGAAGATCAATGGTAACAAGAAAGGAAGATACTGAGAAGACAAAACTTGTAGGAAAAATGGAAATGAGTCTCTAGAATTATATTTCACTAGTATTTGCTACAGAGTTTAAGATACACCATTATTGAAATCTAGAAAGGTAGAAAAAGGTTTGTGACAAGATAAATATCTGGCCTTGTTCAGACAGAAAATTACCTCTAATTTTAACAATACTCTGAATTTTCCAAGTTACATGAGCACAGAAAAGGATAACTGAAGTGGGTGACATTCCATTTTTCAGTTGCTTTTGGATACCTGATTATTCAACTTTAATTTCACCAAGTCTGGGATTTAAACTGTGCATTGTACTCACAATCTAGCAAGTTATAAAAGCAATCACTTCTCATACAAAGACCTGAAGACACAGGCTAAGGACAAAAGGTTTTCCCTATTTGGTAGCCCATGAAGAGAAGTTTAGACAAAAACCTAGGTAAGGATGCTTTTGCTGCAGGTCATTTGCTCTTGAAAAGATATCAAGTAAGTCTACACAATAATACTGTGGTAAGAACACAAAACTATATATAAAGCAGTATGTCACTAAATTTTTCAGTATGCGTAGGGGACACAGACTAGTTGGGTTTGGGTCTAACTAAACATGAGTTTCCTCCTTTGCCCCATGCCCCTATTTGCCAAAGGTGCAACAGAAATTTCTGAAAGAGATCCACATCTAGCTAGAAGTCTGATCTCTGTTGTCACCTGCTGTCTGCACTACAGTGGTATGGTTTTATAACCAAGCACTTCCCCAGAGGTATTTATCATCTAAGAAACTTAAGTCTGCTGTATTACATGTCAAGCCATGAACAAGGAACCACAAGGCTTACATAATTAGTGCATCAGTGGGTAAACCAGATAGGAGAAAAGAGTAACAATTTATAATCCATGTGATAGTTATCAGGATAGTTAAGAAATAAGAATTAGCCTTCTCACATGCCTTTATATCGAAACATTAGCTTTACTTCATTTTGAAGGGCTTTCATAAATAATACAACTACTGAGAAGAAAGGAGACCTAAAAAGTGGAATACTGAAAAGAATTATTAGCTACTAGAAAGGATAAAATTTGGGGCATGAATGCTGTAAGGGCAAATGAACTTTTAGCCACACAACAGACCCTCCAGGTGGCAACAGTGGAACCAGATCATCAGGAAACAAGCATACCAATCCTGTATTTACAGAGTCCCACTGCCACTTCCCCAGTAGTCTTACCTTTGTTTTATGCCTTGGATCCTTAGAATCTTCCACTTTTAGTTGCCTTATCAGTTCATTGTAAACTACCTATGGTTGTCAGCAGTTAAAGCACAAGTTTTAAAGGGGACAAAAATGATTATCATAGTCCCAAAGGAATAACTTTGTGTGAAGCTGCCTTAATATAGCATAAAAATAGTATGAAATAACATGATACTCATACATCCTACTCAGAATCACTGGCATTCTATGATATGGTGTGGGAGTGCACATTTTCATTACACATTGTAGAAACCAAAATTTAGAGACATTTAAGTAATGTCAAGGTAACAGTAGTTTAAAAACAAAGCTCTGCTGGGCATGGTGCTGCACATCTGTAATCCCAGTCACGTGGGAGGCTGAGACAGGAGGATCCCCAGTTTGAAACAAGGCTGGCCAACTTAGATTCTTGTCTGAAAATAAAATGGCTAGGAATGGAGCTCAGAGGTATAGCAGCATGACTAGCATGTGCAAGGCCCTGGGTTCAGATCCTTGCACCTCCAAAACCAGAAGTTCTAACAATTATCTGTTTAACCAGCATGTCCTCATCCTGCCTGTATGTGACCAAATATCCATGGCTTCCTTGGAGCCAAGAGCACTGGCTCAGAAGTATACCTACAACTTTATGAAACCCAAGTTTTCTTGGCAAATTCTCCTTATAAGAGTCAGATCTGACAGGATATATTTTTCCCAAATACTTTTGTAAAAATGGTTTTTTTTAACTGTACAATAAAAGTCCAGTTGTAATTAGATAACTAAGTTATTTAACTGAAGCAAGTTTCAAAAATTTTAACAAATTTACATTTTATGTATTGCTAACAATTATAAAGTAAATAAAAGTCTTACAGAAATTTCTTCAATTGAAATGATTGAACTGAAGTGGTTCAATTTAGAAGATTTAAGAATACAAATGTAAACATGCCCAATATCATGACATCTTTACTTCAGACCTGTTCCTGAATATTTCTTCCTGAAGAATCCACATCAAATAGATTAAGAATTGAGCAACACCTTCGGGGCTACTATGTCATCTAGGAGAAGGGCACAGGCCATAATCTTTGATGTCCTTTTTTGTTTTTACACACCTGAACTTCTCTTAGTTTCTAAGGCATTTGGAATGAAGGAGAAGCTAGAATGAGTTACAAAATAAACTGACCTTTAAATTATTATTCTATAGAACTTTGAAGTCCTTACTAGAACACTAGTTCTTACATACCTTAAAATTATTTAAACTATTTTTAACTTCTTAAAAAATAGAACATTTCTTAGAGACTGGAGTTTAATTCCTCATTCTGTCAAATTAACAAATACTGTAAGTAACAATGCCTTCATTTTCACCATAGGAAGGTATTCTGATTATATGGGGGAAGACTAAGGATGAGTTAACATACTAGAGAGATTACCTCATGAGAACTTCTTTTTGACTAAGGTTTCTAATGTTTTATAAAAGGAACTCTTCTGCTATGGTAACCCAATTACTTTAACATATACTCATATAAAGAAGGAAATTCTATGAGCACTACCAAAGTATCTACCAAAGTATCCTCAAAAAGTTTCAGGGTCTTTATTTTTAACTTTTTTGGTACTAGGGATTGAACCCAGTACCACTTAACCACATCTCCAGCCCTTTTTAGTTTTTCATGTAACTTTCATTGCTCTGACACTTCATTGTGTCTATGCTGTTAGGGTTCAAACCCATGTCCTAGTGCATGCAAGGCAAGCACTAACTCCAGCCCCCAACCCTTTTTTTAAAAATTTTTTTTTTTTGAGGCATTGCCTCAAGTTGCTTGGTGCCTCACTAAGTGTTTGAGGCTGGCTTTGAACTTGCAATCCTCCCATCTCAGCCTCCAGAGCCACTAGGATTATTGGTGTGCACCATCACACCCAGCAGGCTATTTTTTATAATCTACATCTGTTTGTATAACCAACTCATAAATCACGACTTACTGAAGTTCCCATTTCAATTAGATATAACAACTTGAGAGTCTCTAGAGAACTGCATTTTCTCATCGTCAGAAATGGGTTGGCAAACTTTTTCTGATAAGGTTGAGAGTAAATATTTTAGGCTTTGTAAACCATACAATCTCTGTTGCAACTACTCACCTCAAAGCAGCCACAGATGACACGTGCAGGTGAGTACAGCAATCTTCAAAAAAAGCTTTATTTATAGACACATACCTGAACTTCCTACAATTTTTAAAAGTCATGAAATATATTTTTATTTCCTTTCCCAACCTTTCAAAAATGGAGAAAACACTGCTAGTGCTTAGGCTACATAAAAAGGCAGCAGGTTGGACTGGGCCCAGGTATTGTGTCGTTTGTCAACTCTTGCTTCAAAGTACACTTTAAAAAGAACTGTCACCTTAAAATTTCAAATCATTGCTTCCCAGAGATTTAAAATAATTATCCAAATCTTCATCAGTAACTTCTTTTAGATTAGCTGGTTTCCATCTTGGACTCTGGTCTTTATCAATTAAAACTGTCAAAAGAAGACACACATATTAGGACATTTCTTTCTGGTACTATCAGCTGAATTACTGAACTGATACAAACTGTCTTGTACAAGGCATAGTTTTCTAAAGTACATTTTTCTTCCTTCAATTTAAGCTTTTGTACATTTTTTTTTTCTTCTGAATTAAACCCTTAAGGAATCTGGTTGGAAGCAGCATACCTTTGATGACTGGTGTGGGTATTTTCTCATGTGCTTAGCTTCATGTTGCAGCTTTAATGAAGCCTACTGAACTAATCCAGTGATTTAAACATTCTCTTTCCTTCTTTAAACAAAATTGTAAATAAAATTTCCATGTTATAAAATAGCTAAAACCAGTGTCGGTATGGGTGAGAGGGAAAGCAAGGGAGGGCATTAAGCCCAGATCTGCCATCTAACCTGTGCCACACTTAGTTTTGGGAGGACAGTAATTATGTAAGGTAGAGAGAAAGGGACTTTATACATAGCTAGATGTGGATACTGCTGTTCTGCTAAATCTTCTAGTTCAGACAACTCTGAATGTAAAAATATCCAACCACTGTCAGGTTATCATGAAGCCTTGTACGTCTCCTATTTCAGTGTATCATCACTTAGCATAGCCACATAATATCCCCACTGGACTGCAAGTATGAGGCAATCCATAATCATCTCTTAAATAAAAAGAGCCATAGCCACTTCCTGGTTGTAGCAGCACTCTGTTATACACATTACCATTTGGGAAATGGAGTGAAAGGTATGCAGGATTTCTATATTTCTCACAACTACATGTGAATCTACAAAAAAGTTAATAATATGGTTGTGGTAGCAAATTTCAACCATGCTTAAAATCTCTGTAATTCTAGTGAATAACAGGATTATTTAAACATACAGGCTCTCCAAAGAACTAGAAAAACTTAAGTACTAAAAGGCTAGTGGAAGAGGCAGTCTGGGGGGCTGGAGAGGTGATGCTGGTAGAGTGCTTGCCTGACATGTGAGGTTGGGGTTCAATCCCCAGCACCATATACACAAATAAAGGAAAAACAAAATATTCAGATGAAAAAAAGCAGCATTGTAGGAACCAAGGAAGAAGCTTGTCTTAGCAGGTGGAGAAAATGAAATATTATATATAATTAAACATGGACACTGTGGAAGGCTTTTCATTTTTGTTTTGTTTTGTTTGGGGGTTTTGTTTTAAGATGGGGTATCTCTGTGTTGCCCAAGTTGGTCTCAAACTTGTGGACTCAAGTGATCCTCCCACCTCTGCCTCTGGACAGTAGCTGGGACTACAGTCAGGTGTGCACCATCATGCCTGGCTAGCACTGGAGGTTGTTAAGGTTTGGCTATCAACCATGGTATTCTGGAAGCAGATCAGTGTGATGTTAAACACCAATGTTCTTATCCCTACCTGTAAGTCTTCTGACCAATTCTACCTACCTCCTTGAAATTCCACTGAAGGACAAAAGAAAAGAGAATACTAATCAAATCTGGGTGTTATTTCAACATAACAGAAATTTTTGCCTAGAAAGAGACTCTTGCCATGTAGGCAGCTTTCAGAAGGTGGTCTGAGATACCATTTAAATTCCATTTGGTAGCTACTTGGCTCTACTAAGATGGGTTTTTATTTTCTTCTATAACTGGATAAGTTTATTCTAGTTAAGAGTAAGAATTTTTAGCAACTTTTCCTAATTTGCTAACATTTTTATAGTTGGCAAATTATAGCAAAAATGCTAAGCAGTCTTAGCCAGAAGAAATGCCGCTTTCTAAATAAAGAGGGTATGGTGAAAGAGAAGGCAAAATATGTTCTCTCGTTTGTAAAGTAGCTTCATAATCACTTGCTTTATGAATTAGAACTCTAATGCTGCTTGATTTCAACTTTTTTCTTAAAATAACCAAAATTATTTAAAAATAATACCTTTGTTTTTGAAGAAGAGCTGTCATAACATATAATGAATACTTTAGCAAAATAACCCAAGTGGTACACAGGTGGTCCTAAAATCAGAGATCTAGGCACTAATTACATGCAGGAAGAATTTGCAGGGAATTAGTGGGAAAAATGCATATTATCCTTGGTTTCTATAAAACAGCTCTGATTCAACTCCATTCATTTTCCAAATGGATTTGAACCTAGTCCTTTTTTATGATGATGTTATATCATGCCAGAAATTAAGAGAATTCTAACAGGAATCAAAGCTTATAGTTTAGAGAACAAAACCTTTTTATTTAGGTAAAAAAGGTTAGTCTGTATAAAGATGACTAATAAAAAAATGTAGATACACAAAATATATGCAGAGAAAAACAACTCATTTTATGCAATAAATGACTCTTTAGAGAGACAAGGGCTATACATAAAAAGGAACCACTCCAAGTTTGTTACGGAAAAAGAATCACTTTACTTGCTTTTTCTAAAAACGCTGACTGGAGATGAGAGACAAAAATGGAGAGCATAATGTCAAAAGCTTTTCCCCCGTAATGTTTAACTGCTCAGGTACTGATAAGGAGGTAGACGGTAGCATGCAACCACGGCTCAATTTAACCAGGCCAGTAACCAAAGAGGAAGAGAAGGAGGAGTGAGTGAACAAATGCGCCTTTCACAGGCCTCAACAGCAGGATGAATTTACAAGCTTGCAAGTCAGTCCATGCGACTGTAAGAGCAGGATTACTTATTATAAATGAGGGAGCAAAGACCAAGTTAGGTAAACTTTAATCATAATATTAGCTTCAAAGATTGGCGTTCCCTTTAGATCCCAGATGGGTATATTTAAAAACATGCAACTTGGCAAGCTTTATGAAAGTTTAATTTTCACTAATAAAACAACTACCGACTTAAAGTAACAGTATGCTCACAAATCCTATTTCCCTGATATCCAAGAAGGAAACACAGCTATTTGTCACTTACCAGCTCTAACGCCTTCATGGAAGTCATGACCTCCCTGAAAGAAAACTGAGGTTAAATGTGGGAAATTTCTGGGCACCCTTATTCCTAGTGATTCCCGTTTTCACCCACTGCAGCCTCCACAACCTGAATCATGACATTCAGTCACTGGACTACCTCTGGTAATTCACTTCCTCATCATCACCTCCAAATCTTGTTTGCTCAAATACGTCCACTGCTATGCATCTTTGGTCTCCCTGAGATTCCCTGATCCCACAACTCTTCCCAACTGGCTGGCTTCCCTTTGCTCTTCAACAACCCCGTCTCCCCAGTCCATTCATTTCCTTCATCTTCCTCAAATCTTTTCTCTTTTATACAATCCTGGCAAAATCCTTGCACCAGCAGAACCTACCACTGCCTGTATTTGAGCCGCTTAATCTGGCTGTACAAAATCATACAACTGAGTGGCCTTGTTTAAAATTCATGATCACAACTCTCAGTTATGGAAAACTACCCACAATCCACAATCTCTTCCCTGTTGTCCAAGATAATGGTTTAAACTGTTCCTTGCTTTCTCAGCCTCTCCCCACTATAGCACCCCTTCTTTTCTTGTATTCTCAGCTAATAACTCCTACTTTATTAAAAATAAGCCCTCTGACATGAACATTCTTAGGTTCTCACCACTGAAACACCTACAGTCAACGCAGCCATCTGAACCTGTCTTCTTTTTCATGACTATGGGGGAAGTGACTATCCCCCTCACAAAGGCCAGTACTCCCCTGCAGTCTAGTTCACATCCCCCGTCCCCTCTCCAGGATTTTGCTTGAGAAAGTCACCCCCTTCTCTCTCTGGCATCGCCAGTGCAATCTCCATAACTGAGTAGGTGAGTGCATGCAGGTCAAGTAACTGCGTTCGCATCCTACTTCTACCACACAGTGACCATGCTATCTTACCTAGTAATTTCTTTAAACCCCAGTTTCCTTATAGGAAATGGCAATATCAGTACAAACCCTCATAGGATTATTTTAATTCATGTTCCAGCATGGTGTCTGACAAATACTAAGTGCTCAGGAAACGTTAACTATTATTAGTATCATCAATATAACCTTTTCTTCTCTACTGGATCATTCCTAATCGTTTATAAACCTATTCTAGTACCTTCCATGTTACAGAATGAACCTCAGTTCCAGTTTCTACCTATTTGTTTCAGTAAGAAAAAGTTGTATACATATATTGTCTCTACTTTCACATCTTATTTACTCATTTCCTCTCCAACTTTCTGCACTCTAACTTCTTCCTCCATCACTCCACTGAAGACCTGACAAGGGTCACCAAATTCAAAGAATTCTTCTGTTCATCTGCCTGATGCTTTGACAGTCAGTCCCCCGAGCTCTCTCTACCCCACATCAAAATGGTGAGAGTTACCTGGGGCTCAGAACTGCTCTCTTGATCTTTCTAGATGATCTTATCATTCAGTACTCAATGCATCAGCCTGAGTGACCAATTCTGCTAAAGATCAGGCACTCCTCTGCTCAAAACCATCCAGTCTTCCATTTTACTCAAAAGTCAAAGATCTTAGAAGGGACCTTCACGGCCCTATGTGCTCCACCACCAGGCCCTCCCTCATGATGTTGCCTCTGACCTCATCTCTCTCTCACCACTACATCCCCTGTCCCTCCCATATGGCCTCTTTATTCTTCCTAGCACAGGCAGCTACACTCTCACCTCGGAGGTTTGTATGTGCAATTCCCTCTGCCTGGGATGCTCTTCCTCCGACACCTGCATGACTCACTTCCTCACTTCCTTTAGGGTCTTCATTCAAAGAGCATCTCAGTGAGGTCTTCTCTGGTTATCCTCACTATAGTTCAACTCTTCTAACACTCTATTCTGTATCTTCCTTCCTGGCTTTGTTTTTTCTCCTTAATATTTACACTCAATAGACTTCGGCTACCATTAATATCCTCAAGGAGTGACTTTAAGACATAGTTTAAAGATTTTTAGCTCTGATTAGATCAAC
Source organism: Aplodontia rufa (assembly GCA_004027875.1). Classification (NCBI taxonomy): domain Eukaryota; kingdom Metazoa; phylum Chordata; class Mammalia; order Rodentia; family Aplodontiidae; genus Aplodontia; species Aplodontia rufa. The sequence continues at coordinate 37,427 of PVKS010000166.1, forward strand.
AAATTTTAATATTTTAGCAGCTATTGCAACACATTAAAATCTATTAGGAATATCTGCTTTCTGGTAATTAAGTCAAATATTCCCTTGACCGTATTATGCTTTTAAAAAGGCCCTCTGTACATAAGGGATGACTGTGCCTTTAAGAAGTCTGTCATATGAAAAAAAAATTATGACTCAAATGTTTCATGATATCAAGACTGCCTATGATTACTGTCTATATTTACAATAGTATTTTCAATGCTAACCAATTAAAATATGTTAACAAATCAATACTTATCATTTATGCATATATCAGCTTATAAGTAATATTCCTCATTTTACCAGTGTAGGAATTGAGATTTAGAGCATTTATGCTTCTTGCCCAGGGTCATAGAGACCTTGCGTGAAAAATGGACAGTTTCTATTTTGAATTCCACATGAGGTTAAGGGGTTTCTTATACTACTTGCAAATGCAATTGCTATTTCATAAAGGCTTCATGATAATATGGGCAGCAATACCTCTACCTCCCCCCACAAAAAAGTAACTGGTCTGTTTTCATACAGTAGATTAATAGGCAGTTTTGGTTTTCTTATTTATCTTTTTCTGTATTTTACATGTTATATACAAGGAACATATATTACTTTCCTAACTAGAATATATATATATATATTTTTTTTTTAATTCTTACCATACATGCTTGACTCAGCCGATATTCCATAGTTAATACATCCTGCAGTGTCTGTGAAGATCCGCTTATGAGGTGCCTTAGTGTGATCTTAAGGGATGTTGGTGACATTTGATTAATTACCTTTTTGGGGAAAAATAGTTATTAGTTGTAGCCAAACAGTTCCTTTACTGTCTATAATAAGCCAGCAGAATTTTCATGTAAATATTATTAAAATAGGCCCCTTAATTTCAAAGTCTCATGAAGGATTATACCTTAGCCTAATCCTGCCAGGGCACCAAACAAAAGTTCTGTTATTAAACAGATGATTCCACAAGTAGGGTACATTCTATAGTTACAACCTAACCTACATTTGGTGGCTGCCTGGCATAAATTATGATCTCAACTATCTAAGCAATGAGGGATTACACTTAAGTAAAGTTGATACGCACATTATAAACCAGTAATATTTTCAGAGGACAACTTTTCTTACAATGTAAAGAAAGCGAATGAGTTAAGAAAGGCAGTAGCTTCTCCTTCCCATTATGCGACTTTGGAAGTGTCTTATCTGAACTCTTCACATCAAAAAACAAAAAACAAAAAAACACCTCCTTACCTTGGAAGTTCTAGAAGATAAGGTGGTCCAAGTTACTACAAGGCGCTCTTCTTTTAGTATTTGAATATTTAATGAAATAAGAACTATAGACTCTAGGATCAGAAAGGTCTGAGCTGGAATCCCAGCTCCACCACTTCCTAGATGACTGACCTTAGTTTCCTCTTTTTTTAAATGAGGGTAATAAATACTATGACAATAAGGATAACACAATGCATCAGAACAGGGAAGGGCTATTTACTGAGTATATTTCCCTTAGCTCTCAGGGAAATATGTTAATGTGTTTCATTACACTCTGAGAAGGGAGGTGGTATATCCACTTTACAGATGAGGAAGACAAACTCTGATACAAATTTGCCTAAGGTCACACAGAAAAAGAGTTGGAATCCAAACCCCAAGGTACTAACTCCAAAGCTTATCTTTACTATGCAAGGCTATAAAAGGAGTCAAGATTGTCAAAAGCTGCAGAGATGGGGCTGGAGCGGTGGCTCAGCAGTTACAGTGCTTGCCTGGCAAGCTCGAGGACGCAAGTTCAAACCCCAGCACCACGTACACTATGAAGTGTCTGAGGAATGAAAGTCACATGAAAAACTAAATAAAGATTGCTTCCTTCTTTCTATCTCCTCTTTCTTAAAAAAAAAAAAAGGTGCAGAGATGTAAAAAAAGACATAGAAGAGGATATCACACAGGTAATGAATAGAAGTGACTAAAAACTTGTGTAATTTTGGTGGTGAGGAAAAAGGCAAAGTCAGGATGGGAGTATGAAGAAAAACAAGGTCAAGAGAAGACTTTTCCATTTTTTTAAGGGTAGGAAAGCTTTGAAAATGGCATAATGTGCCAATAACTCAAAAAAGGTTAACCTGAAGATACTGAGGAAAAGAAATGATTGACGCAATTAGTTCTTAAAAAGGAAGGAAAAGATGGAACACAGATGGAAATGTTTCCTTTGGCAAAGAAGTGAGAAACATGTTAGAGTGACTGAAGAAGGGAACATGAAGAGAGTTAAAGGAGTGCATGACAGCACTGTTAGGACAGACTATTCTGGAAAATCAGATGAACAATTAGGACTCGAATCTTTAGCTGTACCAGAAATGATAATTCTGTATCCTCACAACCCAGTAAACATGCTCCTATTCATTATAAAATACTGGTGAATGTTCCAATCAACTTATCTGACCCCTTTAAAGATTGTATCCTCTACACCGAGGAGCCAACTTCCTTTTTCATTTACTTTTATGAAATAATACACTTTATAACCCAACAATAACATGGAGCATCTACTATGCATCAGATTCTTGAGGTTAGAAAATAACAAATGGTCCTTGTTCTCAAAGAGCACTGTGTCACTACAATCACTGCCTGCTGCACAGAAACCCTTCTTTCAAGACATATCAAGATTTAACAATAAGAACACTCAAGATGTTGTCTTTCTGTCTTCCCTCTCATGAATACCAATAACACATAGTGTCAACAGAAAAACATAATGCAACAAGGACTGATAAAACTAGAATATTCACTACATCTATTCATACAACTCAAATATTCTACTAACCAGGCCTCAAGGTTGACTGAGGCGTACAGGTAAGCCCCTACTTTTCCTCTCATTCACTATGTGATCTTGGAAAATGATCCCTCAGGTTTTTTCATTAATAGATAAGGATGCCATTTGTAACATTCTCTAAAAGTATAGGCTCTGTCAAATTTAATCCTCAAGGAAGGAACCTATTATATTTAATTTTAAGTGTTGTCTCAAGTTGATTACTGATTTCTGGGTATGTCTGGATGAGATGAGCACTGGAATTGGTGAGCTGAGCAAAGCAGATGACCCTTTCTAATGTGAATGGATGACACCCAACCTACTGAGGGACTGAAAAATGAAAAGGATGGATGAAGATTGGGTTAGGCCTCCCCATCTGCCTGAAGGATATCAATCTTTGCAGGCTCTTCATATTTGGGCTTTCATTTTCTCAGGCCTCCAAACTCTAGCACTGGCTCTTCTAGGTCTGCAGTTTGCAGACAGCAAAACACTGCTTAAGCCCAATACCTTATAAAGCACCTCTTTCTAGATATTAAATATATACATTAAACACGTGTGTGCGCGCACACACACACACACACCCACACCAATTTCCTTTTGGTTCTGTTTCCCTGGAGAACTCTATTACAGAATTGTAAAGTTTGGAATTCAGGTATATTTAGATCATTTTACTTTTTAAACGATTTTTTAAATTCAGTTTTTCATGTGGCTTTTATCACTCTGAGACTTCGTTGTGTATGTGGTGCTTGAGTTTGAACTCGTGTACTTGTGCATGCCAGGCAAGTGTTGTAACCGCCGAGCCACTGTTCCAGCCCCCATTTTACTTTTTAAGATGCATTTAAAAATAAGAGTTGATAAATGACTTCCAAGTAGACAGCAGAGGCAAAGAACAGGAAATAAAGACTTAAGAAACTAATTAAAAGATAGAAATTGAAATTGACTTGTTCCTTATGTAAATGTAAAGAATACATTAAGATGTAGTTAAGATGTAGGATAAATATACATGATATAATTTTGCTTTCTTCTGAAGAAAGTTATGGCAAATTTAAAATCTACTAAAATGCTATGAAATAAACTTTGTAATCCCTCCAATAAGAAGCCAGACTCACTTATTTCTAAAAAAACTTTCTCTGAACTGCTAAAAATACCACCTAGAAAATTGTGTGAGTGAATCACAGAAATATTCATAAAAAAAGTAATTACCTATGAAACATTTAATACAGTTTCCACATTACAGAGGTCAGAGGGGAAGTATAAATCTTTTGTTCAACAGTGCAGAACTATTTTGACTAGCAAAATGTTTAAAAAATTGTTTTCATTTGGATGCCCCAGTGTTTCTGTGAGCCATTTATGCCCCCTAATAAAACTCTTTTTGTTTAGACTATCTGGTGTATACTCTTTCCTTTAATTAAAAGTTCTGGCCAATAACAACCTAAAAATATAAAAATGGAAAAATAAAGCATATGAGAATGGTGGAAGGGGAAGAGAAAAAGAAAAAATAGTAGTGAAAGACAATACCACAGGTCCTACAGATATTAAAAAACGTTACGAACCACCTTTCTCTGGCAACTTATATGAAAGTGACATTCTTTACGTATTACAGAAATTTAATGATTTTACACAAACTCTTAACAGAGAAGTGGCAAAAAGGGACAGTTGCCAAGTGGCTTTATGTATTTCAATAATATTCATAAAAAAGAAAATTCTTCAAAATTAAATGCTGATCATCAAGAATTAATTGCTATGGGCTAGGGATATAGCTCAGTTACAGAGCTCTTGACTAGCATGTGTGAGATCCTGAGTTCAATTCCCAGCACAAAACACAAACCTCTGTAATATACCACATTCACAGACAAAAAGTTTTTAAAAATCATATCATCCCAACAGCTGCAGGAAAAGTATGTGATAAAATCCAACACTTATTCAAAACAATAATTACCAAAAAACTTTTAGCTGACTAGAACTAGAAAGAACTTCCTTATAGTGATTAAAGAATATCCACAGAAAATCTATAGTAATTAACAATTTTAATGTTCTTAAAACTTTCCCCTGAGATTGGCAATAAAACAAAGATGACCATCATCATTTCTATTAAACATCTTGCTAGAAGTGTGACGCTGTACAGGAAGTTGGGGAGAACTGATTTAGGGGACACACTCAGAATACGGAAAGGAGAGAGGGACAAGGAAGGGAAGAAAGGACCAGAGGAGGAGGAAGGCAAGAGAACTGAAGAAGGAAAGTATATATACAAATAATTCAAAGTAATCTGCAAACTATAAATGACTCAATGAGTTTGGACAAGTCACTGAATATAAGGTCAATATATAAAATTTTATTTCAATTTTAAGTCTATATATCAACAAATAGAAAATGAAGATTTAAAATGATACCTTGCAAATATATTGAAACCATTCAATATATTTTATCTATATTTATTTAATTTATCTATGGATAAATCCAATGAAAGATGCAAATGCAAGTCCTCTACAAAGAAAATTACATCATTAAGAGAAAATAACAAACCTAAATATCAAGAAATATACCACTTTTGTGTAATGGAAGGCTCAACATCTGCTTTCCTTTTGAAGTCTATTAATTTTGATGTGTGCTAGGCACAGCAGCTACATGTCTAGTTCTCAATGAAAGGCGTGTACACCAGTCTCTAAAGTACTTCATGTGTTCTGTCTCAACCAGGAGCTGGAGAAATTCTACAAGTCCTGTGTGACTCCAATGAAAGAGGATTCTTTGAAACTTGTACCTGGTTTCTTCCAGACTTCATCCTATGCGCCGTTCCCTCTGCAGATTTTGCTTTGTATGTTATCACAACATGATTACAACTATATGGAAGTCTTCTGAATCCTGAAAGTGGATAGCCACACTTTGATGTATTCTTGGGGATCCTTGACACAAAAGACAATAATCTATTGTCTTTTAGCTTTCACTGTTGAAGTAAGTTCCTAAAGTCTTGGTAACATATTATTTGAAAACTTACAGGCATAGCCAATGTTTAAGAAAAACAGGACATAAAAGAACATACCATAAGTGTAGGGAAGGATAAATTGGATTACTATTAAAATTAATTTCTGTTCATCATATGGCACCATTAAAAGAGACAGCAGGCAGGGCTGGAGCGGTGGCTCAGAGGTAATGGTGCTTGCCTGGCATGTGTGAGTACACAGGGTTCAAACCCCAGCACCCATGTACACATGTACACAGCTAAGTGTCAGAGCAACAAAAGCCATGTGAAAAACTAAATAAAAATTGATTCTGTCTTTCTCACTGTCCTTCTCTCTTTAAAAAAAGAGACAGCAGGCAAGTCACAGAGAATGACTAAAATGAAAAAGAAATAATATCACATGTTGATAAGACTAGCACAAACTAGTGCTCAAGTGTAAATGTATACACCATATTAGAAAATTATGTCACAGTAAGAGAGGAATATACACACACCTGATGGCTCTGTAATACTGTGGGTATGTATCCAACAGAAATGTGTATGCTGCCAAAGGACACATACAAAAATGTTCATAAAAGCACTAATTATTTTAATTAAAATATTTTCTTTATTAAAAGCACACACAGCTTTTAATAAAGATAAGATGTAATGCTTTATAATCTAATACTTTTTTTAGAGTTATAATGGGAAGGGGAAGGGAGGGATAAGGGAGGGTAATTGGGGGGCACTCCTGGGGATAATTGCAATATCCAGAATATATACACATTTTATACACATTTTATATTATTTTGTTAAAATCTTGTAAGGTTGCTCAAAAATTAAAAAAATTTTAAAAAAGTACAAAAAGAAACATTAAAAAAAAGCACACACAGCAAGAGCAGTTTGAACATTTTTGTCTTTGTGTGTAATATGACACAGAGTGAGCATCTTTTCCATACCTCAGTCAATTAAAATAAGTCGGATGAACTTCCAATATTTTATCCTTCACACATTCAATACTGTGAAATATCTCGAGTCTCTTTAATGTAAAAATTAATGCCAATGTCAGTTGTTCTGGGATAAATAGCACTAAGTCTTAGAGCAAAAATGGGCAAAAAATCAAATGCTCAACAGTAAAGAAAATAATGTGACACATCACACAATGGAGTATCTTACAGAAATGAAAACGAATTACTGCTATGTAGATACAACATGGATGAAGATCACAAAATGCTGAGCAAAAGCAGCTAGCCACAAAACTGAATAATTTATATAAAACTCAAAGCCAGTATAATGGCTATCCTAGGGGGGAGATAATAACTAGGTTATACAAATGGGACATGTGGAATGCTCTAATTTATTATGTGTTGATCATGCTGTGAAAAAAATGTGAGCTATAAATATTTCTGTATTTTCCCTATTAATACTTCAAAATATGAATTCTAAATATACTCAGAAAAAAAATCACTGAGCTCAAATTCCTTAGTATAAGGACCCTCTATCTAGCCCCAATCATCCTTTTTGGCCACATATCCTGAACGTTATTCCTTGTTCCTGCTCTGATTCTCTAAACATCTGCCCTTTCAGTGTGTGGCTTGCTCCATGTGGGATCCCTTCGCCTCTTGGCAAGTCACTCGTCTTTCAGATTTTGCTCAGGTGTCACCTCCTTGGTGAATACTTTTGGACTCCATCATTTTCTGGATGCGCAAGCCTCTGTGCGAGGAGCTTTTACCATATTGCAACGTAATTGTTTTATGTATGTATTCCACTAGACTGTGAACTCCCTGAGAACAGAGACCAGACTGTCATTTCTGTACTTCAGTGGCTAGAACAGGACCTTACTATTCATTCGGCCATTCACCAGACCTATCATATAAAATGATCTGTGATGAGTGCCTAGAGATACGGGGCCAAGCAATCTTTTCAGGAACGGAAGGTCCACATTCAGTATCACTCAATAAAGGCAGAAGAGGTTGAAGACCAAGAGACACGCAAATAGAGGTGCGCACATTTTTAAGGAATAACACTGCCATTTTACAGTGTTTTACAACATTGTCACCAAAAATCTGTCATGTTTTTGTAAGGCTTAAATGGAAACAGCTCTTAGCTTTTGTCCTCAGTTGATCAGAACTAAGTCAAAAGTGGATTTTAATCCACAAGTAATAAATCACATCATCTATCATTCTAAAACTCAGCAACAAAAGCCCTTTTATAGTCTGTCTGTTAAGCAGGTATTTGATTTTTTTTAACCAGTTTAAATTAGCTATGTTTAAGAGTTATATTCTGCCATGAATTGGGAATATTTTTCTAAATAATTATCTTACATATTATATACTTCTATCTATAAATCTTTTTGAGAAGTATTCAGACAATTTACCCATACGAAAGCTAAAACAAGTCAAAGTTCACTTCATTGGATAGCGCAAGTTCACAAACATTTTTAATATATCTTCACTATTCTGAATGTATCAAAAAACACAACAAGCCCTTTACTTAAAATGTGGCACTACTATTTCTTTCTTTCTTATCTATAGTAGAAGGGTTTAAGCCAGTGCAAGAAAGCCTTTTGAAACTTGACCTTAGACTTTCGGTAATTTCTTAAATGTATCAACAATTTAAATGTAATGGAAAAGCTGGTATCTACAGATGCCAAGTACCACCTGCTTCACTATATCTTAAACGTTTATGACAGTGCTTAAGAAATTCAGTGGCTAATGTCCATCAGCGGATTGGAAAACTACCTACATTAGGCAATGTATCTTCTCCGTAGGATTTCAGGTACACTTTCCCAGAGGGCACAATGTATCCATCAACACTGTCATTAAGTTGCTATTAGCAATAAGTGGTATAGTGTAACAGTTACCTTCAGTAAATATAATATATATTTCTATAGATTGGACTGCTTTTGTCATTAAAAATAGTTTTACGAAGATAAAATTTACAAATAAAACTCACTTAAGTGCATAGTTCTGTAAGCTTTTCTATTTGTTTTTAAGTGTATGTGAGAAAGTTGATTTTATTTTTTCTGTAGTTTTTGTTCTTCTGACATAGTTGTATATGCGGTGCTAGGGTTCGAACCCGGGTCCTGGCACATGCCAGGTAAGTGCTCTATGGCTAAGCCACTGCTCCAGCCCATGTAAGTTTTAACAAATGTAAATTTGTATCATTACCCCTATAATCAAGATATAGAACATTTCCATGTCTCCAAAAATTTCTCCTTCTCTCAAATCTAACCCCTGGCAACTGATCTGCTTTTGCCCCTATAACTTCGCCCTTTCTTCATTTCCATAAAAATAAAATCACACAGTCTGCCTTTATTCATGTGACTTACTGCCTCGAAGGCTCATCCGTGCTGCTTCCTAGATGTTGCTGCATCCACATAGCCTGTTCTGCTGGAGATGAGTGATATTCCGGTTTATGAATATTATCACAACACGCTCATTAATCCGGCAGCTAATGGGCATTGAGTTGTATCTTTTTTTTTTTTTGGCTATTATAAATAAAGCAATTATGAACATTTAAGTTTAAGCTTGTACATGAAATTATGTTTACATTTTCTTGTATAAATTTCTATGAGAGGGATTACTGGGTATTTTTTAAAGTGTATGTGTAACTACAAGAAACCACCACACTGCTTTCCTGTGAGCCACGTGTGATTTCTAGGTGCTGTACATTCTTACCAATACCTGAAGTTGGTATTGTCAATCTTTTTAATTTTTGTCATATTAATGGGTGCCCAGTAATAGCTCACTGTCTTTAATTTTCATTTTCCTAATGATTAAATCTTGAGCATTTTTTATGCTCTTACTGACCACTGATCTTCTTCGGCAAAGTGTCTAAATTTCCCAATTTTTAATTGTGCTGCTTATATTCTTATCAAGTTGTGTAAGAGTATACATATAGTGAATTAAAGTCCATTCACCAGATATGTATTTTGAAATTATCCTCATTTTCTTGACAGTATCTTCTAAAGAACAAAAATATTTAATTAGAGATCATCTTACTAGGGCAGTATATGTAGCTCAGTGGTGGAACATTCGCCTAGCATGTGCAAGGCCCCAGGATCAATTCCCAGTACTGCTAAATAAATAAATAAATAAATAATAAAAATAAAAATAATCTTACCAATTTAGTTTTGCTGTTCATACTAATGCATTGAAAAAAATCTTGGCTAGTCCGGATTCACAACGGAATGCATTTGTTTTCTTTGAGAAGTGGTATAATTGTAGTTCTGACATTCAGTTGTACAATCCAGTTTGAAATGCATACGGTACAAGGTAAAAGTTTTTTCCCTTGCTTATGGATACCTTATCATTCCAGAACCATTTGCTGAAACAATCATCTTTCCCTCACTGAATTACCTGGGAGTCCAGAGCAGCCTTCACACTTTAGTGTTAAATAGTGAAGCTTCTGGCTGATGGGAAAGTAAACTCACCCTAGACCCAAATGAGCACTGTTCCTGATTCAGCCCACTGCTTTCCTATGATTTTTTTCCTGTCTTGTGGAGTTTTACCTAAAACATGTACAGATCAATATTTTGGAAATTCCTCCAGAAAGCAAGCTGATGCAACCTTTCCCTTCCCTTCTCTCAGGGACATAAATAGTTGTTTCATATATTTTGTCCAGTTTTCTACCTGTTTACAGCAGGAGAAAAATTCCTTTCACACTTAATTCTTCATGAATGAAAGCCTGGCACTTCATGTTAAAACAGTATACTATATGAATCATTCTCAAAGTTTATTTTGCTTTTTCTTAAAGCTATAGTATATATACACAATGGAATTCTACTCAGCAATTAGAAACAACGATGTTGCAGCCTTTGAAGGTAAATGGATGGCTATGGAAGAAATCGTGCTGAGTGAAGTTAGCCAAACCCAGAGACTCAAAGGTCGAATGTTTTTCCTCATTTTTGGAGGCTGGAGCTAAACCCAGGCTTGGGTGAAAGGTTGTCAAACTCAAGTATTGGACCCACAAAAGGTGTAGCAACATATAATCTGGGGGAACCATAGATAATTGTGCAGGGGAGGGGGGTGGATAGGGAGGGATCTAGGGAGACAATCAACAATGTAGCATAATCTTTATCCCCTGAGAATCCAAATAATATTTGCAATCATTTAATTCTGGAAAATTCACAATCTAAACATTTATATCGCTTATACGGGCAAAATAGCAAAGAAACAAGAGACTGGGTGTGGGTGATGTGGGGGTAATTCTGGTTCATGAGCTAATGCATATCATATTGTTACTTTTTATGCATTTATGATTGTACAATAACTCCTTAACAAAAAAAACAAAACCAACCCTTGCCCAAATAAATCTATGTTATGGTATAATGGCTAATGTGAATTTTCAGCTTTATTAGATTAAAAGGCTAAGATTAAGAGTCTTCAGCGTGTGTCATCGAGGGTGTTTCTAGGAATGACTGACGTGTGGGATAGCAACTGAAAGCAGAGACCCCCACCTTAAGTGTGGGCAGCCCTGTCCAATAGGTTGGAGGCCTGGATGGAATAAAAGCCAGAAGAACAAGGAAGCAGCTGCAGATGCAAGTCTGTTTCTTCTTGACTGGGTTCTTGATTGCTTCTGTGATCTTCTGAGGATATCAGACTCCAACTCCTTCACTCTTCCCAAAAGCACTCTGCCCAGTAATTTTGCAGGGAGTTTCCAGGCCTTCGGTCCAGACTGGGATAACTTCATTGATCCCCTTCTTCTGAGGGCTTCAGCATCCTGGACGACACAGCTGCTGGTTCTCCAGCTCTCCAGGCTGCAGGTGGTCACTGTGGGACTCTCCAGCCTCTGGTTGTGTAAGCCGATCTGATAAATCCTTTCATGCTGTTGATTCTGTTCCTCTAAAGAACTCCGACTAATACACCTGGCTATCATTCTCAGTTTTCCTATTTCCACCCTTGTTTTTCAGTATATAAATTCTTTAGTCTTCTCGTATTCCTGTACGCTATCTTCTTGGACTACAAAACCGTTTCTTTTACTCTTCACGAAGTGGGTATTTTAAGATCAAACAAATACATAAATCTCATATTGCTAACAAAGAAGACATCTTGAAGAATTATGGGTTTTCTAGTACTAAAAAAGGAACTTATATGCTCTCTAAGCCTTAAACACAACAGGTCACCCATACCGACAACAAAGAAAACACTTAATTGGATCAAAGACAACAACTGCTTTCTTGGACATTCACTCAGGACCACCTTCCTGGTTATAAAGTGAACCTGCTGCTGCTCTCTGTTCTTGTTTCTCTGTCTCTCTACACGGACTTCGTAGCCTAGCCCTCCTAAGGACTGGAAGTCCGTTTAGATCTCCTTTCTTGGCTTAGTGTTCTTACGAAGGGTCGAGGAGGTGGACACACTCTCAATTTCTTCTGTGCATGCTCCTTTGTTCACATTGCTCATGATTCTAGGAAATGGACACCAAGGAACCTTCTTTACACTGGCAAGCCTGCCAGTCTCACCACCGGAAAGGGAGAGTCATAAAGGGCATTTAGTAGTAGAGTGCTTGCCTACCACGTGCAAGGCTCTGCTCAGTACTCAACACTGGAAAAAAAAAAAGGGGCGGGCAGGCAGGGGGCAATCTGTACAACTCAACACGAAAGAAACCTGAAAGCCCAATTAAACATCAGCAGAAGGCTTGACAGTTATGCAAACAGGACATACAAATAGCCAACAAATACATGGAAAATTGTTCAAAAACACTAATCACTAGAAAAATCCAAATCCAAACTACAATCAATAAGCTATCATCTCATAACCATTCGGATGCCTACTATCAAAAATAAGTAACAAACAAGTGTTGGTAAGGAACTGGAGAAATGGAACCTTCATATTGTTGGTGGCAACTGTATGCAAAACAGTACACTGACTCCTTGAAACAGTCAAAACACAACTACCATATGATCCATATGAGTATATATCCAAAAGAATTAAAAACATGGCCTCAAAGAGATACACCCATGTTCACAGCAGCATTATTCACAATAGCCAAAAAGTAGAAGTGATGAAGTTATCCATAACAGATGAATATGTAAACAAAATTTGATATTATCCAGGCAATGGAGTACTATTAAACCCTTAAAAAGGAAATTTTAGCACCTGCCACTACATGGATGAACCTTGAGGACCTTAAGGCCAAGTGATAAGGCAGGAAAAGTTCTGTATGATTTCACTTATGTGATCACTAAAATTCATAGAGGCTGGGAGTGGAGTGGGGATTGCCAGGGACCATAGGGAGAGTGAAAGGCAGAGTTGTTGTATAATGCCTATAATAGAGTCTCAGTTTTGCTAGATACAAATGTCCTAAAAGCTGACTGTATAACAATGTGAATATAACCATTCAGAGCTGTGTACTTAAAATGGCTAAGATGGTAAATTTTATATTATACATACCTTATACATTGACATACATATAGCCTTTAAGTCACCCACCTTATATCAGGGCACTTAAATCATCCACTAGCTTACACTGATTGCTTGGCACTAAGAACAAGCTACATCAAAAAAGAGGGATTACAAGGTTTGAGGAGGGCTGGAACGATGGCTGGGCAGTTACAGAACTTGCCTGGCATGCACAAGGATGTGGGTTCAAACCCCAGCACTACATACACAACAGAGTGTTGGAGCAGCAAAGGCCACAAGAAAAACTAGAACTAAAAAATGATTCTCTCTCACTGTGCCTTTCTCTTAAAAAAAAAAAAAAAAAGAAAAGAAAAATAAAAAAGGTTTGAGGAATTTCAACCTTAAGTACTAAAATAATAAATGTATAGTGGGACTTCAGAGAAAAATTCAAGAAAATACATTATTAATCATAAAATAAAGTTCTATGAAGATTCCCTCAGCTATAAAAAATTTATAGCTTACCTATATTTGTTACTTTTTAAACCTCATAACAAAAATTTTAAAATGTTATTTAATAATTAGCAAATACACTGTAAAAAAGGGTGTCTTCCACATAGACAGTTTTAAAAACAAAGGGACCGTCAAGAGACAAGAGTACATGTTGCAGCTATCTACCAGTTATCCACTAGACACAGACTAGATCCTTGGGACCTATAGAAGAAAGACAGGAATCCTGGAAGGCCAGCTGGAGTGACAAGCAATCCCAGAAGTTTACAGACAGAAGGGTTAGAATCTCTGTAAACTTTGTTCAAACATTTGATCTGCAAACATTTGAACAGATCATCAACAACTGTTTTTCACTTCAAAGTTATTTATTTTTTGCTGTGCTTCTAGCTCACATAATTAAAATGAGTCCTGTAGCTAGGCTTTGCCAAGGAAGACTCAGTGAGAATATTTTGATCCCCACATCATGTCGCTACCAGCAGATAATAATATTTTGGAGTCACATTAAACTGAAAATCTATGCTTCCAGTGACAGTGCTCATGGGGATCCTAGCTGTGGTCGATGGCTTACCAAGCACTCTTCTGAATAATATGGCCAGAGGAACAGAAAGAAAATTGAAAGACCACTTGGTTCCTATCTTTTGGTTTTGAGGTAGGCCAGTGGTTTTAAAATAACACCGTACGGGGCTGCAGCAGTGACTCGGCAATTACAGCGCTTGCCCGGCATGCACAAGTACACAGGTTTAAACCCCAGCACCCACATACACAACTAAGTGTCAGAGCAACGAAAGCCATGTGAAGAACTCAATAAAAATCGATTCTCTGTGTCTGTCTCTCTGTCCTTCTCTCTTTAAAACAAAAAAATAAACAACACCTTACAACATCTCTGTACTGCTTCAAGATGGTATCATACAGCCCAAGGTGATGTGCTACATGCCTCTGTTCAAGTGAAGTGGGTAAAAGCAACTTAAATGCCTAATGTACTTAATTGGGTCCTACTGCTGGGAAGAAACAGCAAGAACACTGGTTGGCTGTTTCACAGTTCTGGGGATAGAACCCACTGCCTCCTGTGTGCTGGGCAAAAGCTCTATCACTGAGCTATGCCCCAGCCTCAGGAATACTACTTTCTATAGAAAAGAGAACTAAGTTAAAATCAGAATCCTTGAAATATAAAATGATTATGTTTATGCAAAAAGTCCTAAAAGTTGTTAATATGGACAATATGCTTTTGAGTTAGGGAAAGAAATGGATGGTGTACCTACTCTAACTTATGCCTATCTTTGAAAGTCAATAAAATTCCAGTACTGAATAGGTCCTAAGAGACAAAATAAATTGGGGATTCAACTTTAAAAACACTACAACAATGAGGAAGTGTTTTCATCTTCACAAGATTATTAAGAATTTTTGACAATAAGATTCTTTAGAATTCAAGTGCTATCACTAGTTCCATAAACAGAAAGATACTGCCAGATAAAGACAAGCTAAAATACCTTTTAAGTATAAAAAATATATTTTTTCTTTCCTCTTTCTAGAAATCTGAAATATTCCATGGTTTATAATCACATGGTAGGTCCAAGAATGTCAATACCCAGTATGCATACATTTATACCCAAACGGCTTTTCCCGTTTTCAGAGTCCTTAACTCAGAAACATTACTTCAGACTTAGCTATATAATAGATGGAATCTTACTAATTTAAACTGTTAAGTTTCATATTAAAGAGAATTAATCAATTAATATCATGATTTTGATATTTCATCAGCTGACTATTCCTCAGCAACCCGACTCTTCTGATAAAAAAAGGTTGGTGGGACTGCAGACTAGTACAACCACTCTGGAAAACAATATGAAGATTCCTCAAAAGACTAGGAATGGAACCACCAGCAACTCAAAACAGCATAACTAGAGCAACACAGCCACAGCAATGTTTATAGCAGCACAATTCACAACAGTTAAAGGACAGAATCAACCCAGATGCCCACCATTAGATGAATGGATTAAGAAATTGTGGCATTGTACTCAGCTATTAAAAAGAATGAAATTATGGCATTTCCTGGGAAATAGAGAATATCATGCTAAGTAAAATTAGCCAAATTCAGAAACTCAAAGTTTGAATGTTTTCTTGTATATGTGGAAGCTAAAGTGCAATAAAGGAAAGCAGGAGGTAAGGATAAGATTACATAAAGAACCAATCACAGGGTCTGGAGTAGTAGCTCGGCGGTTAAGGTGCTTGCCTAGTATGCACAAGAACACAGGTTCAAGCCCCAGCACAAGGAAGTGTCAGAGCAAAAAAAGCCACATGAAAATCTAAATAAAATTGATTCTCTCTTTAAAAACCAACAACAACAACAAAAACCCAATCATATACAACTTAGGAGAAGCTAAAAGAAGTCTAGTAGAGGAAAAACAAGGGGAGAGAGGAGGAATGGTGAGATGGGGAGCTCATGAACCAAAACTGATTTCCACACATGTACAAGTGTTGTTGGGATGAACCCAACAACTATGGATACTCACAAAGCTCTAATGAAAAAAAAAAAGTTCCTAAAGCTTCCACCATAAGATAAGAGGGACTATTTGGAAATGAAATATGGTAACTAAAGTCCTTATCTGTTACATTCAAAGGACATAAAACCAGCTTGGCTTTGCCCTTAAGAGATGGCAGGTGGACTCAGCACTTGTGTTTAGGTCAGTGTTTTTGGAACTACTTCCTGGGCATTACCACCACAGAGCACTGATACCCCTTGGAGAGACTTCCCCATCCTAAGACTTCACTATAGTCTCAGAAGAAAGAATTCATACATTACCTTCAACTGCTCCAGGGCAAAAGGTGAACCATCTTGCCGTAAATTTTCAATAATCTGTTCCACAGTGTTCGCTGAAAAACAACTATAAAAAAGGAAACATGGGTTCACCGATATGCAAGTGATTTCCCATTTCCAAGTTAACAATCTGCACACAAGCTTCCTCCAGCCCCATCCAACAATGAAGAATTCTCCAACTTATCTTACAGGATGCTATAATAGAACATTACTTCCCTGGGTAAGAGCTTGCCATTCTACCATCACTACTGCATAACAAAACCTGAATCTTCTCTTTTCCTTTGCTTTCTTATCTTTTAAATCCATGGTATTTATATGTATATAAATATCTCAATTGAAGGAAAACTGATGTTTCTAAAATGAAGAGATGGATATATGATTTTTCCAATAGTTTTTTCTTATTTCCTTAAGTCAGTCTGAATTTCTCAACTCACTACACAAAAATCTTGCTGAATTTAATAAGACCTTCAGAGAAGATGAAAAAAGATAAGTCAGTTTATTATTCTCTATCCTTTCTTCCCCACTTTAAAAAAAATACACATTTTGCACTAAACTGAATTAGCATGGAAGATTAGCTAAATATGAATTATTATTCCCTCTTAAAAGAATGGACAAGAATTTATTTTCAAATGTAAGTAAAAATAAAAGCACTATGCTATTTGATCACAGAATTCCGTGTATTACCATATACAACATAATTATAGTGTTGACAAATTCAATTTAATATAGTCTTTCCAAAAGCTTGGATATAATTGAGATGTCTTTTTAAGTACCTGTTTATCCTGTCCACATGTTCCTCAAGTATAAAAGGCTTGCCTTGATCAATCTTGGACTGTTTGAAAAGAAATAATTCTGAAGTAACTCAAATCTTTTTAAAATCCTTAAAACTTACATTATATTTAATGATATGCTTTGTGACAGAGGCTCAGGCAAGAGAACTGGGAATTCAAGCCCAGAGTCTGGGCAACACAGTGAAACCCTATCTTAAAAACAAAATCACAGCAGTCTGTTTTTCTGCCCTACTCCACACTTTGATCTGTCTTCTTCCAGTGCTGGGGGTTGAACTCAGGACCTTTAGCATGCTAGGAAAATGTTCTACCACTGAGTTATAGCCTCAGCCTGTAACCCAGTCTTCAGAGGGCAATGGTTCCTTTGATAGGGTCTATAGCAGGAATCAGTTACTTCTTATTGACCTCCCACACTGAAAGATGATTTTAGCGTTCTCAGGTCTAAGCTAACCTGATGCTTGTGCTTTCAAGCACCCATATGTTGGGCTGGGGATGTAGCTCAGTGGTAGTGTTTGCCTGGCATGCACAAGTCCCCAAGTTCATCCCTAGCACCACCAAAAAATAAAGAACCCTAGAACTCAAACTTCCAGAATGTTGACTTCTTTTGTCTACCACTATTTCCTCTTCTATGCCATTTGACTGTGGATTTATGCTTTTTTTTTTTAAATTCCTCTATTACAATGTTAGTGGCATTTCAGGAAGAAGCACATATTTAATCAAGAGGTGTAGATTTGTATACTGCTTTCATACTCTTGGCTTTTACAAGGAAATTTAAATTAGATTACTTAAGAATTAAATTGAACACTATATTACTAGAAAGATATATTTAGCAGCTCCACAAAATAGTGTGAACACTGAACCTCCATCACAGAAATGCCACATTGTGTTGTGAAAAGCCCTTGCAAGGGTTGATCACAAGGCCATGCACTAAGGTTCTCCATGCAGTTCCACAGTAAGAAGTCATCTATCAGATGGCTGCCCAACTACAAAGCACTGGTCCTCCCAACAAGCTTTAAACTAAATCAATCCCCAGTACATTTATTCACATCCTCAAACTATAATATTTACCAACTGCTAAATTTTTTAATCACTTCACTTTCCCCATAAATTAAAACCTATGGTAAAAACACTGCAAGATTACCTGCGTATGATAGGTTTCTAAGACATCAGCGATATCTTTCTTTGAAGGAGATTTCAAAGCTACCAAATCTTCCTCTAACATGCCTACCTAAGGGAGGAAATAAAAAGGAAAACATATTTGAAACCCCACAAAAACAGAAAGCTTAAAAAAAAATAACTCTTGTTCTCTTTTAGAATCCCTGTCTTAAAATTATGATGCTCTCTTAAACTGAGCCAGAAATTTTGCCTGAAGTTGAATGCACACACATTCCCACACAGCAAATGTTACCTCAGAAGGAATACACAAGAGACAGAAGAAAGTAGGAAGCACTTGAAATGCGGTACAAGTTGAGTATCCCGGATCCAAAATCCAAACACTTCTAGTCCCAAGCATTTCAGATAAAAGAGACTCAACCTTGATTGTAACCAAAGATCTAATTTATTAATCTTACTTAAAATTTTAAGTAAGATTGCCATACTTAATTAGTGGCTACTGCTGTCACTGCCACTTAACCTCTCCATCTAGTCACTTACATATCTGTCCACAGCTAAATGGGACTTTTTACTACTTGCAAAACCTGGCCCTGTGGTGTATTTATTTTATTTGTTCTATTTGCCTTTTCTTAACAACACTCACCTTAAGGCCTTTATTACAGGCATGTTGTTCTTTCTCCTTCCAATCTGTTGGGCACTTCCTTTCTTTGTAGATATCCTGTTTTTACACTTCTCACAATTTATACTGCCAGATGAGACAGATGGTTATCTGCCCTCTGTGTCCACTTCTAAACACATCTTTGATGTGTATTACTCATTTCTATATCTTCTATAGGTCCTAAGAAGGGCCGTTTGAGCTGATATAGATGTGACTGTCAGGCAAGCTAATAAAAGAGGGCAAAGGCTGCACACCAGCTCCCTCTCCTATCCTTAGCTAAGTTCCACTATTATCAAAAGTGTCTCTTCCAAAGTGGACAATGGAGTGCCCATGCTCAAGGGAAGGATGAGACAGATGCTTACTCAGTGTGATTAATGATGCCACAGCATGAAGATCTGAAACTTCAACCAAAGGTGATGGAAAGGCCCTCCTACCAGTGTAAGGGACAAACTTCAATTTCATACACTTCATATACTTTAGAGGAACCGTAACAGGGAAATAAGACCAATGTTTACTAACAAACATTTTCACAGCCAATTTATAAAGTTAGTGAAGAGAATTCTAATTAATAAGCAAAAAATACATTTTACGCTACCAACTGGTTTACATCAATGGCTGGTAGGTCAGAGAGGATGCGTGACATTAAAGATTTATCATATAAATTGTTAACAGTCCTTAGGGATTTGTACAATCCAACGGTCAATGGAATCTCTGGTATCAGTGCCCCAAACAGAATGTTAGAAAGTAGATACACAGGTACAGTGGGTCATTCTGTGTAAAACAAGAGATTCTCAATGAAAATTCTGGCCATCTCTTTAAAAAGAATACACACAGATATTAATAGTTAAAATTTGAATGCTTACTACATGTCAGTTACTGGACAAATAAGCATGCAACACAAAGTTTCTAATTTAACTTTTATAACATTCTTTCCCCTGTACTTAAACACCCTTCTGTCAGATCAGATATTCATTTGAAGAGCACATGCTTCCTGGGAAATGGAATTCACTCCCCAGCTCCAAGGATTAAGTGCATTTCCCAGGACAGACTGGTTGGCCAGTGTACACACATCCATATGCTCCAGGGGTGAGATAATCAGTTCAGTCAGAATGAACTAAGCCAGCTGAAGCAGAATAAGTCCTAGGTCTCTTACTGAGAATTCTAGAATAAAATCACCTCAAATTGTTTCATTTTTGTTTGTTCCATGTAACACAAAGAGTTTCAATAATTGTGGAAATGCTATCATCCCCCTTTTGCAGATGGAAAATCTAAAAACCAAAAAGACCAAATTCAAGTTAGGATTTAAACTCAGGCTATTTGCATAGTCTTTGTTACTGCACTATTCTACACTAAAAAATTTGGCCATACTATTAAAAAATTAAAGATAAGTAAAATATATTCCTTGTACAAGGCAGATATGTTTAAGAAGTCAAGACAAGGGCTCGGGATGTAGCTCAGTGGTAGAGCACTTGCCTAGCATGTGTGAGGCCTTGGTTCAATTCTCAATACCACAAAAAATATATATATAAATGTCAAGAGCATATTTTACAAATGCAATTATTTTTAATGCACTAAGGAAACCCAAAACCAATGAAATCCTTAGGAAATGTCTTCATAAAATAAAAGCTGAGCTGATCTTTAAATTTAGATTTTATATAATTAGACTTTCTTTAAGTAGGTGTTATTTTTTTTCTTTTTCTTTCTTTTTTTTTTTTTTTTTTTTTTTACACACTCTATTCATTAAAAATTATCCACTGAAAATGCCAGGCAAAACAGTCCTGAATCTAGATATTATTATTTCCATTTTACGTGAGGAAACTGAGAATTGGAAACCTTAAGCACCTTCTTCAAGGTTGATGTTATGATTTAGACACGAGGTATCCCCCAAAAGCTCTGTGGGAGACAATGCAAGACCTTTCAGAGGTGAGATGATCAGATTATGGGAGTTATCCTAATCAGTGGATTAGGATACTAATCTATACTGATATGGATTAACTGGGTGGTAACTACAGGCAGTTAGGGTATAGCTAAAGGAGGTGGGTCACAGGGGACATGCCTTTGGGGTTTATATATTGTCCCTGGTGAGTGGCACTCACTCTGTGCTTCCTGGTTGCCATGTCCTGAACTGCTCTACTCTACCAGGCCTTTCTGATGTGATGTTCTGGCTCATCTCAGGCCCTGAGGTGTGGAGTTGGCTAACTATAGACTGAACCTCTGAAATTGTGACCAAATTGTCAGGTCTTTTGGTCACAGTGACAAATAAAGCTAACTAAAACAGTTACACAGCTGTAAGCAAGAAATCTGGATTAACACCCATATCTATCAATATCCTATTATCTCAACTATTTACAGTACCTCCGTATACAAAGCAAACATCCAAACAATTACCTTTTCAGAATCTACAAAGTGCGTAGCAATTCCTACTTTGTACACATCTCTTCCTTTTAGTCTGAATCCTGTCAATGCAAGGAAGTAACCCAGTTTTCCTTCAAGTCTTGGCAAGAAATAACCTCCACCCACATCAGGGAACAGTCCTGGAATTAAACGTAACAGAAAGAGATAACAATGATTCAAATAAGTGAAGAAAAAACCTTGTTCCTTTAGGGCACACAGCCATTTCTGTCTGGAGTGTAGATCTATACTAAAACTATTAAACTGAGTATTAAATGTAATCAATGTCACAGAACTCATTATAAATTGTGCCAACTTATTTGGGTATTTTCAAAATCTTTGTGTCTCATGTCTTGTGTATTTGAAGTACTTAGTAATTTTCCTGCCACCAATTTACTTTTTAAGAATCTCCAAAATACGGGCTGGAGCGGTTGCTCAGTGGTTACGGTGCTTGCCTTGCATGCGTGAGTACGTGGGTTCAAACCCCAGCACCACGTACACAATGAAGTATGTGAGCAATGAAAGTCCATGAGAAACTAAAATTGATTCTGTCTTTCTCTCTCACTGTCCTTCTTTTCCACTCCTGGGTATCTTTCCAGGGGATTTAGAATCAGCACATTATAGTGACATAGCAATATCTATGTTCATAGCAGCACAATTTACTATTGCTAGGCTATGGAAACAACCCAAATTTTCCCTCACTGGATGAACGGATCCAAAAACTGTGGTACATTTATACCATGGAATTTTACACAGCAATTAGAAACAATGATATTGCAGCCTTTGAAGGTAAATGGATGGCTATGGAAGAAATCATGCTGAGTAAAATCAGCTTAACCCAGAGAACTAATGGTCGATTGTCTCCACTCATCTGTGGAGGTTGGGACAAGACCCTGGCCAGTGAGAGAGTTGGTCTATTGTCATGTGTTAAATACAGATAAGATATAATGCTATACAACATAATCCTTTTTTAGAGATATGGGGGGAAGGGAGGGATATGGGTGGGTATTTGGGGGGGCACTCCTGGGGGTAACTGTAATATCCAGAATCTATACACGTTTTATATTATTTTGTTAAAAACTTGTATGGTTCTATTCGGCCATTAGAGAGGATGATATTATGGCTTTTGAAATCAAATGGATGGAGATGGATAGAATTATGCTTAGTGAAGTCTCCCAAGCTCAGAGACTCAAGGGTCAAATGGTTTCTCTCATCTGTTGATGCTAGAATTTATGGGGAAGCACTAGGGCAGACGGCTAATCTAACAAAACTTCAAATTGAATGACTTTCAGAGTAATAGGGGGATGGCTCTCGAGGACACTTGGAGGTGTAGGGAGGGGGATGGGGAGGGTATATGAAGAACTCATAGGAGTCTGGAGATTGGGAAGATGGGGGAACCATCCCAGAAGCCGATGTCATTCCTCCACAAACTACCCATTTAACGCATGAGTTCTTCTGGGGGAAACTGCAACAGGTGAAACCCAAGGTGGTTTATCTATGCTTTGGCATTACCCCTGGATAACAAAGTTTATATACACTGATTGCTACCGTTTTGATAATGTTTCCCCCTCAACTGTATCTCTATATACTTCTAATAAAAAAAAAACTTGTATGGCTGTTCAAAAATTTAAAAATGAAAAAAAAAAGAATCTCTGAAATAGATAAAAATTGAAAAATATTTTATTTCCAAATGATAAGTGTACAAAAAATATACATAATCCAAGGGCTACTATATTGTGGGAAATTCATGATTACCATTTAAATCATCTGTCAAACTTAATTGATTATTTAATATTTTAGACATTTAAAGACTGATATAACCATTAGTCCTATTAAATAAACAGTATATAACTGATAAAATCACATGTATTTACTCTTTTCTTAGTCATCAATATTTTTAAAATTCCCTACTTGTAACAAATGGAAATAATACCTATACAAAGAGTTGCCAAGATACTACTTTTGGGTGTTTAAAAACTCCTTCAGCAACTCAGATGCTCTAATTATTTAATCCACACAGCTATTCTAAGTTTGCTTAATTTAATGAAGTTGAGATTTAAAACAAACCCTCAAAAATTCTTTCCAGCTACACATGGCAAAGAGTTACTGAATTAAAAGAATAAGCAGCGAACTATTGAGAACAGAAGTATCTGTTATCACACCAAACCTACTAGGTCTAAAGTTGAACTGCTCTCCATTCCTGTCATCACCCAATCTTAATAAAGGGAGCAACCATTCACCCTGATACCGTCTCTCAGCCAGGGTGTTTTTCAAACACAAATATTGATCAGAGTCTTGCACTCTACTCCCTAAAAAACCCTTCCACAGTTGACTTATTCTCTTAGATGAAAACAATCACCTTTATCAAAGTCCTTCAGGGCCCCTGAACACGTTTTCAATTCCATCTCGTACTAGCCACTAAGCTCTGGCCTACTCTCCTTTGCTCAACATTCTATCTCCTTCCTGCCCACAGCCACAATGATATTCTGCCCAGATGAAAGCACCCTCCCGTCCTGGATCATGTTCTTCCCTTCCAGGACGACACACACACACAGTCCCCCTCCCCCCAGACCCCCAGTGGCTGTGTCTTTCCAGTCTCCCTTGTTTCCTTTGCTTGACTTCTAAGTGTTGCAGAGCCTGGGCCTGATGTCAAGCTACATCCCCCTTACACACGAAACTCTCAGAGCTCTAGAGTGATATCTTACTGCAAAACTCATCTCTGTGGTCCTCCATTCTGCAAATTCTAGATGCTGTGATCTCCCTAGCCTCTCAGCTTCACTTGGCCAAATGAGGGACCACGCCAGGCCTACACACTCAAGGTGTTAACTGGAACTACCATAAGGTTTACTTTGCTTGTGTTCTTGCTTGCTTTCCTTTATTAGCGTAATAATTCACAATAGTCCCAATCTTTCTTCACTGTTGTATCTCACACAAGATTCCATTAATTCCTTCAGCAACAGTATAATCTTACAGATTTCAAAAGAAAGTGACTCAAAGTAATCATTAAAAATTTATTTATTTATTTACCTACCTATTCCTGTTTCTGGCATTGCAAAAAGAGACTTTTCAGTAGCCACTCGGAAAAGTCCATGTACCGATAAACCAACTCCCTACGGAAATAAGGAAAAAAATTTTGTTCAAAAAAACTGTAAAAATTGAAAGCATAAACACAAATAATATGAAGCAAGTAAATTATGTTCACAGGAATTTGTTTTAGGCTATAGGTTGGATGGAAGCCCCAAATCATAAAATGTCAAAGGAACTTGTCAGTCAGAAATATGGGAATCCCTGATATCCAAAATTAATTTGTTTTTACTTACATATTTTCAATTGGTATTCTTGTATGTTTTCTTCCCCAATTCATTTCAAAACAGATGTGGCAAAGATGCAGCATTATAGAATTATCTATTTGTGTCTTGGTCCCTTTTCTATTACTATAACAAAACCTGAGACTGGATAAATCAAAGAATAGAAACTTAACTAGAAGCTTGGAAGTACAGTAACATGGTGTAGCAACTGCCTACTGGCTCGTACAAGCCAGAAGTGGTAGTACAGGTAGTACACAGCAAGACAGTCCACACTCCATAGCTTGGATCTCTCTTCCTCGTCTTATAAAGCCACTAAAGCTATCATGGGGGCCCCCATCCTCATGACCTCAACTAATCCTTATTTCATTCTTTTTAATAGCCTAGAACAACTCTGTGTGTGTGTGTACACACACAATTTCTTAATCCATTCATCTAATGATGGGCATCTGGTTTGATTCCATAATTCAGCTATTGTGAGTTATGCTGCTATAAACATTGATGTGGCTGTGTCACTGTAGTAAGCTGATTTTATACTTCTGGGAAAATAGGAGTGGGATAGCTGGATTTTCCACCCTAATTTTTTGAGGTAATTCCATACTGGTTTCCAGAGTGGTTACACCTGTCCGCAGCCCCACAATGTACAAATGTTCCTTTCTCCCTACAACCTCACCAGCATTTCTATTATTGACCTTTGCCATTTGCCATTCTGACTGATGTGAGAGGAAATCTTAATGCAGTTTTGATTTGCATTTCCCTGTTCAAAATGTTGAACATTTTCTCATGTTTACTGCCTTTTTGTGATTCTTCTATTGAGAAATTTGTGTAGTTCTTTATTGATCGGGGTTTTATGTTCTTTTAGTGCTTTGTATATTCTAGACATTAATTTCCTATCACAGGGGCAGGTGGCCAGGATTTTTTCCCCCTCTGTAGGCTCTCCAGTTTTAAATGCTTCCTTAGCTGTGCAGAAGCTTTTTAGTTTAACGGCATCCTACTCAGATTGTTGGTTTTATTTCTTGTGCTTTGGGGATCTTGTTAAGGAAGTCAGTGCCAGCTCCATCATAGAGGAGCTACGTTTTCTTCTAACAGTTGTAAGGTTTCTGGTCTACATCCAAAGTCTGATACACTTTGACTTGAGTTTTGTGCAGGATAAAAGATAAGGATCTAATTTCATTTTTCTGCTTAAGGCTATCCAGTTTTCCCAGCACCATTTGTTGAAAAGGCTGTCTGTTCGCCAAGATAAATTTTGCTACCTCTGTCAAATATCAGATGGCTATAAGTTTGTGGATTTGTCTGTCTTCTATTCTGTTCCACTGGTCTTAATGTCTAGTTTGATTCCAATACCATACTGTTTTTGTTACTACTCCTCTATAATATAATCTCAGATCAGGTTTTGTGATGCCTCCTGCTTCACTTTTTTGGCTTAGTATTGCCTTGGCTATTCTGGGTCTCTTATTCTTCTAAATGAATCTAAGAATTGTTTCTTTTTTCTATTTCTGTGAAGAATGCCATTGGTATTTTGATGAGGATTGCATTCAATCTGTATAGCACTTTGGGCAGTATGACCATTTTGACAATATTAATTCTGCCTATCCATGAGATGTTTTTCTATGTTTCCAGGTCTTCTTCAATGTATTTCTTCAGTGTTTTATAATTTTCATTGTAGATCTCCTTTACTTCCTTGGTTAAATAAATTCCCAAGTTCTTTTTTTTTTTTTAAATAATCACTGTTTTCTAATAAAAGGGATCAGGGCTGCCTTGGAGTATCAGCTGGTTTTATGACTAGGAATGAAATGTATGAGTCTGAAACATTCTTTTCCAAAAAGTAAAGCAATGATGAAAGATCTCTGAGGCATAGGAAGGCTTTTTATCCACCCCCCTCGCCCTTTTCAGTGGCAGAGATCAAACCCAGGAACCTATACAAGCCAGGCAAGCAAGTGCTCTACAACTGGGCTATATTTCCAGACTCATGAAGGCTTCCAAGACAAGTCCTCTCTTCTTATCTATCTCTATCTTCCTGGTCCTTCCCCAACCGCCCCCCACCCCACTACCTTTATGGGTTTCTTGCTCTGTCCCTGACCAATAAACACTGGTGTATTTTAGAACTCCATTCTGGACTTATTTTTGTCATCACTCTATTTCTGTCACATTTCCATGTATAATTCTTTTGCTGACAAATTTTTAATATAAGGAATCGCTACTGTAACATGAATTTCTAAAAAAAAAAAACCCTCATGTTCTATAAAACTGCACAGAGCTTACAAGAAAAACAGAATTGGGGAATCTGCTCAGAACCTAAGCAACTTAACTTTAGTGCTAGAGATAACTATAAAAATGGTCCCAGGGATGTAATTTAGACCACATAGTCAGGCATCTCCACCTAAACAAAGATTGCAGCAGCAGATATTTAAAACACACAGAAATAAAGTACTTATATCAGAGTAGAGCCATCAGGTGCTGAGACAAGGCAGGAAGAAGTACAGCTGTGTGCTAGAGGATGGCAGAACCTGGCCATTCAGCCTATGGTGGAAGCTGCCCCAGGAACAGGCATTTATTTTCTTAAAATATAAACACAAGAATTCCTGCTCATAGTACAACTAAGCCAAACAAATTTCCATGTTTAACTAAAATTATGTATCTATTTGCAATATCCTACCTCCCAGTGCCCAGAAAACAACTATATATGAACCAGTAGGACTTCTGCATTATTCTAAAATCATTTCCCCAGTTACCAATCATTTATAAGTTAACTCATATTACAAAAGCATTTACTATAAAGCACAGGATACCTACAGGAGTCCCAAAGTAAACACTTCCAGCAACCTGTCAGATTTGCATGAACAAGGAACTATTGTTCAAAATAACTCCTCCTCCTGAATTGCCCACAGGCATCTCTCACTTAATCCCCAAATTAAATTCAGCTCCCTTCAACATCACCATCCCACTCCACAGCACTCTTCCTCCTAGATTTTAGTAAACAGTGCCATCATTCACTTCATGGCCCTGCCTAGAAAACTGAAGCCACCGCCTCCTCTTTTTTAATTTAGAAATTTATTGTTGTACAATCACACAAGCTTCTAATGAAATAGATTCTGAAAATTAGATTTACCCCCAAGAGCCCCCACAATTACCCACCCTTATTCCTCCCCTCCTCTCCCCCAAAACATCTCTAAAAAAGTATTACTTTGTATGACATTACACCTTATCCAGATTTAAAACATGACACTAGACCTCCTTTCTCAACGGCCAGGGTCTAGCTCCAGCCCCCACAGACGAGTGAAGACATTCAACCTTTGGTTCTTTGGTTATGCTGATTTCACTCAGCATGATTTCTTCCATAGACATCCATTTACCTTCAAAGGCTGCAATATCATTATTTCTAATTGCTGTGTAAAATTCCATGGTATAAATGTACCACAGTTTTTGGATCCGTTCATCCAGTGAGGGACATTTGGGTTGTTTCCATAATTTAGCTATTGTAAATTGAGCTGCTATGAACATAGATATTGCTGTGTCACTGTAATGTGCTGATTCTAAATCCTGTGGAAAAATACCCAGGAGAGGAATAGCAGGATCATATGGTGGGCTCATCCCTAGTTTTTTGAAGATTCTCCACACTACTTTCCAGAGGGGCTGTACCAGTCTGCAGTTCCACCAACAGTGTGCTAGTGTTCCTATCTCTCCACAACCCCTTCAGCATCTATTAATGTTTATTTTCTTCATTTTTGCCAATCTGACTGGCCTAGGGTGAAATCTTAATGTAGTTTTCATTTGCATTCATCTGATTACTAGTGATTTAGAGCACTTTCTCATGTATTCATTGACTTGATCAATGTCCTCTGTTGAGAAGTTTCTATTTAGCTCTTTGGCCCATTTATTAATTGGGTTGTGTTTTTGTAGTTGAGGTTTTTGAGGATTTTGTAGATTCTGGATATGAGGCCCCCTGTAAGAGGAATCACAGTCCATGATTCTCTCCATTTCTGTAGGAAACCTCTTGACTCTTGATTAATTTTCCTTGGTGGTGCAAAAGCTTTTCAGCTTAATGGCATCCCATTCATGGATTTTTTACTTTACTTCCTTCACCTTAGGAGACATGTTGAGAAAGTCTTTGCCTACTCCCAAATGCTGAAGTGTTGGACGTAATTTGTCTTCCATCAGTTGCAAGGTAGCTGGTTTAATTCCTAACTCCTTGATCCATTTTGATTTGATTCTCATGCAAAGAGAAAGATATGGGTCTAATTTCAACTTTCTGCAAATGGCTGTCCAGTTTGTCCAACACCATTTGTCGAAAAGGCTGTCTCTCCTCCATGTAATATTTTGTCCCCCTTTGTCAAAAATCAGGTATTTAAAGATTAGA
Source organism: Aplodontia rufa (assembly GCA_004027875.1). Taxonomy (NCBI): domain Eukaryota; kingdom Metazoa; phylum Chordata; class Mammalia; order Rodentia; family Aplodontiidae; genus Aplodontia; species Aplodontia rufa. The sequence continues at coordinate 66,433 of PVKS010000166.1, forward strand.
GGGTTTGTTTCAGGCCCTGCCTACAAAACTGCAGCAGCCACCTCCTCTTAATCCTTGACATACAATTCATTAAATCCCACCAAATCTCCTCCTAAATACCTATTTTAAATCTACCCCATTTTCTGCCTCTTTATTACTTCTACCCTAGCTCAAATCACCATAACCTCTCACCTGGATTCCTGCAAAACAGCTTCCTGCCCTATCCCAATCCATTCTTCCCACAAGGAAGTTATCTTTCTAAATGGAAATCTGTTCTAGTCAGTGCCCCTACAAAAAACACGTAAATGCCCCCCAAGTTGACATCAGTACAAACCAGTTAACATATCTTATATAAGAGGATTTATCTGACTTCTTATTTACCTCTCTAGACTCAGAATTCATAATTTCTATGAGCTTTATACTCCAAAATTTGAGCACACTAAACTTTCCCCAAATTAGCATTCTTTCATCTCATTTTCATATACAGTATTATCTCTCACTCGTACATTTACCTTCTACACTATATCAAACTCTTACACACTTGCACCAGTTATACTGCAGTCTTCTACTCCTAACTTGTTCTTCCCAGGCTAATTCCTCTTTCTGTAGGTCTCAGCTTAAACCTAACTTCCTCCATCATTCTACCCCTACCACATGCCCACTAAACTGCTCACACTTGCACACACTGCTGAGGCTGGCACTCTCATGAATTTCCAGACCACCCTGTATCACTCTGAAAGCTCCATGATGAAAGAAAACACATTTGCCTTGCTCACTATTTTATCCCCAGAACCTAACCATAAACAGTAAAAAACAGTACACAGCCATAAAGTTTTGCTGCTTGGGTAAAATAATTAATAACAATCTCAAAAAACGGCTAAAGTCCCCCTCACTCTGAGGCCCCTTGCCCCCACTCTGGGAGAAGTGTACTCTGCTCCCTAAGCTTTGCATTCTACTATGTTATTTTTTTATTTTTATTTAATTTTTCATGTGGCATTTGTTGCTCTGAGACTTAGTTGTGTATGTGGTGCTAGGGTTTGAACTCATGTACTTGCACATGCCACGCAAGCACCATAACAGCTGAGCCACCTTAGCCCCTGCATTTGATTATTTTAAAATAAAATATTTCTGCTATGCTTGCCATGGCCTCCCTAGGGTTTCATTCCTTCTGACTCTGGGAGGACACTAGCCAAAGGGCATCAAAAGGGTCTTTACAGATGTAAACAAGAGAGAGGGAGACTGGAGCAGCTGCAGCAGGAGAGTAGGAAAGTAGTGGGACCCACAGTACTGCCTCTTTTGCCTCCTCATCCTGTTGGAAGAAAAGCCCAAGGAGGGAATGAAAACAGTGAATGACCACATCAACCTGAAAGTGGCAGGGCAAGATGGCTCAGTGGTGCAGTTCAAGATCAAGAGGCACACCCTGCTGAGCAAGCTGATGAAGGCCTACTGGGAGAGGCAGGTCTTGTGAATGAAACAGATTAGGTTCAGGTTTGATGGGCAACCAAGTAGTGAAACACACACTCCAGCCCAGCTGGCGATGGAGGATAAGGACACCATTAATGTATTCCAGCAGCAGACAGAAGGCGTGGCCTGCAGAGGGACCCTCCCCACACCCTGCTACCATCCTTGCATTTGCTATTGAATGATGCGCAGGACAATACTGATCACAGAGTCAAGCCAAGGACAGTAACTGAAATCATCCTCTGGACACACTTCAAATGCAGCTCAAAACTCTCTTCAGGGATGAGTCTACAACTTACACTGGGCCAATCACACTGCTCTCTTTGTTTAGGTGAAACAAACTAAGGTTTTGGATTTGTTTTCGTTCTCATTTTTGTTTGTTCCCCCTCCCAAAACATTTTTTCCCAACTTGTGGCCAAATGTTGGCTCTGTGGCCAGACTCTCACCTTAGAGTTGAGGTCACTGCTGGAGTTGCTTGTCCTGATCATAGAGAGCTTATGTTCACACAGCTGTGCACCTGTGGGAGAGTGTGGGCCAGAATTCCACTATTTGTTGTTCGGCATGGGTTATTAAAATGCTAAATATTTTAAATTACAAGCTTTGTCAACCCTAAAGAAAAGCTGAAGGCAAAATACTGGAATGCTTCTTAAAAGGTCAAAAGGAAAATCAGTCCTTCAGTAATATGGCTCTGCTCCTGAGCATGTGCCCTGTATACCCATGGCCCAGGGTTCTGCCCTCCACGCAGTGCCTGGGAGTGGGCATGTGGCAATGACTGCCACAACCAAAACCAGCCTTTACACTTTTCAACACAAAGGAAAATAATTACCATGATTCTCATTTGGGAACTGTATTGTGGCCTCAGATTTACTGCTAACAAATAGTTACGGTCTCTATATAAAAAGATAAAATATCACTGAATTTGCAGTTACGTTGTTGTGTAAAAGAACCATTTCAAGGTGTGGTTGCAAAAGAAACCCATGGAAACATGACTTGGTGTTTTTATGAATATGTACTGTTTCTAAATATGTGTTGAAATTATGCATTAGTATGGTGACTCCGGTTCTAAGGTGTTTGGAGATCTATTCCAATTAAGATGTCCATAGTTCTACCCGTTGTCCCATAAGGATTCATTGCTGCTTGGTAGCCATTCTATGCCTTTTATAGTCACCTGACAATGATCTTGCTTGCTTGAAATCTTGCAAAAAAAAAAAAAAAAAAAAAGTTGTGATTTTCTTTGCTTTGCTTGGGTGGGATATCTGTTGGCTCTTTTGTGTTTGTTCACCAATTTGTACATTATCTGTTGTCCTTTACTACTGTAAACAGTAAATATAGTTTGGTGTTCTGTCTTTTGGCTTATATTAAACACTGCATTTAAAGATTAAAAAATAGGGAGCGTGAGAGAGAAAGAGAAAAATCTATTTCTTCATCTGGTTTTTGTTTCTACAACACTTTGTTGAGTATGTGGTGATGGGGTTTGAACTCAGGTCCTCACACATGCCAGGAAAGTGCTTCAACCACTGAGCCACTGCTCCAGCCCCTTCTTTTGTAATGGTCAAATGTTATTTTCCATTCTATGAATGTTAATACATTTTAATCTATTTATTAGTCAATAAGCATTTGGGTTGTTTCCATTATTTGGACTATTAGGAATGCTATTATTATAGAAAATTCATTTACAAGTTTTTATGTGAACATGTTTTCATTTCCCTTGGGTATATACCAAGAAATAGATTTCTCTACACCTTTACCAAAACTTGTTATTATCTGTCTTTTTTATTATAGGCATCCTAATGAGTATGAAATTGTACCATCTTATGACGTCAAACACTGTTTTCTATGTGTATTTCTTTCTTAGAGAAGTATTTATTCAAATCGTGTGCCCAATTTGCAATTGGTTTATCTGCTCATTGTAGTTTAAGAATTTGTGGGTATATGGTACTGGAGACTGAACTCAGAGCCTCGTAGATGTTAGGAAAGATCTCTAACAATGAACTACATCCCCAGGCCCTTTTTAATTTTATTTTGAGACAGGATCTTGCTAAATTGATGAGGATGGACTTGAACTTGCAATCCTCCTGCTTTAGTTTCCCATATAACTGGGATTATAGACAAGCACCACTACAACTGGTCAGACTTTATATATTCCAGATACAAGTATCTTATATATATGAGTGGAGAGAGTATTCTCCCATTCTGTAGGTCATTTTATCACTTTCTTGATGATGTTCTTTGGGGCACAATTATGGTAAAATGCAAATTCTCTAAGCTTTCTTTTCTTAGTTGTGTTTTTTATGTTATATAAGAACTTTTTTGCTTTAGTTTTTATATCGATCTGATCCATTTTGAGTTAATTTTTGTGAGTATATGAGGAAGGACTCTTAAGTTTATTCTTTTGCATATGGATATCCAGTTTTCATTTTTCAAAATACTTCTCATTTTAATCAACTACAACCATGTATTTTTAAGAAACTAAGGTCCTAGAGTTCATGAAACCAATGCTCACAAGGTCCTATTGGCTATACTGGCTTCATACCTGGCTCATAGGGCTCCCAGACTTCCAGATCAGTATAAAAGTTTGTTTCCTGGCAGCCCTAAAAATCTTATAATATTTGAGAGACCTTAAGAATAAAGGAAAGTCACTCAAATTTATATTGAGAGAAAGGCTAAAATCATAATGAGCCCTAGTTAATTTCAAAACTCAAATGATAATATACCCTTGGAAGAATGAGCTTATTTTATAGGCAAAAGGTGCTCCCCTCCTCCTTTCTTCTCTGTGAAGTAGCTTGATGCCTCATGAGGAATAGAGCCCTCTAGACCAAGTCAACATGGGGGGTTGGGATTAAGAAAAAGTGAAAATGGCAGGGGTGGGGAAAAGTGCCTGCCATGTGACCTAGAACATATAGTACTTTCACAATCAAGAGCAGAATGAACCAAAAACCTGACTGCTATGGGGAAGGGAAAAGAAATACTTATAGATCAGAGAACCTGCAAACATGTTAATGTTATCAAGAATATCCATACTTCTAGAAAGTCAAAGTTCTATTTACAAGAATTCAATACATTAAAATGGGGAGTAGGGGCAGTGAAGTCCAGTTCTTCATAAGGAAATGAAAGCATGCCCCAAATCTGTACTTAGACATCCCTGGGCTAAAAGGGAGTGGGGGATAAACAAAGAGAATAGAGTTCTATCAAATAAGATAGATAGGTAATGAGATAGAGTTAAAAATCACACCTGAGGTAGAGTGCCAATAGCATAGGAACATCTGTTAGACGACAGGTATAGGAAGGGGGAAGAAAAGAAGAAACAACCTTTAAATTTTACATTGAGAAATTCTGCAATTAAAGGAAATCCAGATTCTTCCCTAACAAGACAAAAGCAAATTTCAAGTAGAGAAAATTCCAGTGGTGGATTTCTCTCTGTGAAGAAAACAGAAGATCTCCATCCACACTTGGAGAAAGTTCAACAGTGAACATCAATTAAAACGAATACACAGAAACTCATACCTTTTGCATTTAGAAATCCAAGGGAAATTTCTACTTTTTCCTTTCATAGATCCTTTTTTTTTTTTTACTAACAGTTCAGTCTTTAAGGAGACTCTATTCATACAGAGTTTTTAAATGATTTCTTAAAATATATTTAACAGACATGAGAATGGGAAGAAGGAAGGTATACTCAAAAGCTTCTCTAATCTTTAGTTTCTGGTTAAACACTAATCCATTAATCCTGGGGAAGTTTACAGGGAGATAAGGGCTCTAAAGAATATAATGAAGTCAGGCACTATGGTGCAGGCCTATAATCCCAGCAGCTCAGGAGGCTGAAACTGGAGGAATGCAAGTTCAAAGCCAGCCTCAGCATCTTAATGAGGCACCTTCTCAAAATTTAAAAAACAAAAAAACAAAAAGGGTGGGGGATATGGCTCCTGGTTAAGTGTCCCTGGGTTCAATTCCTGGTACCAAAACAAAGATAAATAAATGAAGTGATAATGAAGGATCTAGAGTAGGGAAAAAGGCTTCTTCCCTGACCTCCAATCTTTAGGTGAGAACCAAAGCAGTGATTTTGGTTGTAAAGTAGAAGAATGTATTCATAAGACCATCTGATGAAATTCACCTGTGCAGTAGCCCGTACATTGCCCTTGCTTGTAGGTGGAGTGTGGCCCTCCAATGTATTCCAGCTTGCCAACACTGAGGAGTGCAAGAAAAATAAAATATCCCAAACCTTTCCATTTAGTCCTCCAAGTTCTTTCTTTGGGCAGTAAACAGTTTTCTTGCGGTGTTTGCAGCCCTGAGGTTGAATGTTAGTTTAAAAATTATTTTTTCTTTTCTTTCAGGTTTCATTAAGCTCTCAGTTTCCACTAAATGGTGTTAAGAAAAACCCAGAACTTTATTATGCTACAAAAAGGTTGCTCAAACTGTCATCTTTTCAATTGTCACTAACAGCAGCAAAAAAAAGACCTTTTAAAACTGAGAAAAGAAGTATCTATTGTATCTAATAGACCTTTGCAATATATTAGTATAATCTTTGAGGACTATTCTTTTCATAAAACAAGGACATGTCTCAAGTGACAATTAATTATCAGTAGCTAAATATGATTCAGTAGCTCCCATTTAACTGAGCAGTCAACGTTCCACTTGCATAGCCTGTATTCTAATAATCTCATGTGCTCACTATTTCTATTTCAATTCCCACTTCTCAATCACAAATATCCTTTCTAAAATACACGTAAAACTTTTAATGTTCCATGATTGACCACGGAGTGGAGAAAAACCACTTTCTTTCTATGCCTCTGAGTTCTTAGCTCGGAGCCTGGCAACAAAGGACAAATCAAGAGAAAAACAAGTATGTTCATAAGAAAGATATACAGGGCAAAGTTCTCTAAAAGATGGGCTAGAACTATACAGTCTTCAATAGACAGATACAGGTGAGGCACGTGATGAGATGATGATCGGAAAAAGCAAAGAAAACAAGAGTAAACTTTGTTTTACAGACTTGAGTTGATGCCTTCTGCACTGACAGGAACCGCTGTGACTCAGTCTTTCTCACTGTTTCAGACAGGGAGACACCTCTACACATGGAGACTACCTCCTCCATGTGAATTTCCTAAGAAATGGGTAATCTGTAGAGTTTTCAGGGCTTCTCCAAAAATAATACTTATTAAAATAAATAAGTACAAGAGAATAATTCTGTTTCTCAAAGAAATATTAAAGTGGCCTATTCAGGACATCATATCTGGTCTCCTACAATCACAAAACCCTTCTGCTAGCAGCATCTTAAAGGTACTTTGGGAAACCAAAACATAATACCCTATCCACCCACATTTTTTAGTTGGCCTGAAGAAGCCAATATTGTTTCTACTATAAAATGAATGAGTGAAGAAAGCAAAAAAAAAAAAACCCAGCTATTCTTCAAATCCACTTCACCTGGGAAGAGAAACAGGAATGGTACTATGTGTATGGAATAAAAATTTAAGGATTCCCCTTTCTATTTTTAGAGCATTACAGTTATACCTACTAGTTGGGTTCACCTCAACAAATTCATACATGCTCGGAAATCAATTTCAGTCCATGTCACCTCCCCTTGCTTTTCTTCCTTTATTCCCTCCCCTCATTCTCCTTACTTTACTGATCTTTCACTCATCCATTTTTTATTCTTTTCACTTATAAAAATGAAATTCTTAGTGGTATATACATATAGCATGTTCTAAAAAAATTCATCTCCATTTCCTCCCCTTTCCTATCCCTACTTTCTCCCTGTCTCCCTCTAATCTATAGACTTTCCCTATAACTTTATGATATCTGATGCTCCGCTCCTTTTATTTTTCTCTAGCTTCCATGTGAGAGAAAGCATTCAACCTTTGATTTTCTGAGCCTGGTTTCATTTCACTTAACATGATGTTCTCCATTTCTATCCATTTACCAGCAAATGTTGTAATTTCCTTCTTTGTGGCTAAGTAAAATTTCATTGTGTGCATATACCAGTTTCTTAATGCATTCAACTATTGATGGTTATGTGCTCTGATTCCATAATTTGTCTATTATGAATTGTGCTGCTATAAACATTGAAGTGAACAGATTATAGTATGCTGATTTTAGTTCTTTTGGATAAATACAAAGGAGTGGGATAGCTGGGTCATGTGGTGGTTTCATTCCTACTTTGAGGAATCTCCATACTGCTTTCCAGAGTGGTTGTACTAGTCTGCAGTGCCAACAGCAACGTGTAAGTATACATTTCACACCACATCCTCAGTAACATTATTGTTTGTGTTCCTAATAATCGTCATCCTAACTTGAGTGAGATGAAATCTTAGTGTAGTTTCGATTTGCATTTCCCTGACTGGTAGAGATGTTGAACGTTTTTTCATACATTTGTGGACCATTTGTGATTTTTCTTTTGAGAAATGTCTGCTTAGTTCTTTTGCTCATTTATTCAGTTTTTGATGTTAAATTTGAGTTCACTATATATTAATCCCTGTCAGAAAAGCAGCTGGCAAAGATCTTCTCCCATTCTGTAGCCTCTCTGTCCAATTTCTTAATCATTTACTTTGCTGAACAGTTTTTTAATTTGAGGGCACCACACTCATTTTTATTTCTTGAGTTTAAGAAGATTTGTTAAGACTGTGCCAGCAATAATATGATGAAGTGTTGACCTACATTGCTTCTAGCAGTTGCAAGGTTTTTGGTCTAATTCTTAAGACTTTGATCCATTTTGATTTGACTGTTTTGCAAGGTGAAAGAAAGGGATCAAGCTTCATTCTCCCATTTGGCTATACAATTTTCCCAGCACCACTGCTTAAGCAGCTGCCTTTTCTCCAACAAATATTTTTTGGCACCTTTGTCAAGTATCACATGGTTTTAAGTATGTGGGTTTGTCCCTGTGTCTTCTGTTGTGTTCCACTTATCTTTACGCCTATTTTCATGATAATACCATGCTGCTTTTCTTGCTATTGATTTCAAGCTTCATTCCATTTTGATCTGATAGGATGCATGGGATTCTATCAATTTTGTATTTTCTAAAACTTACAATTGAAACCTAGAATACAGTTTATTTTGAAAAAGGTTCCATGAGCTGCAGAGAAAGTAAATTTGGCTGCTTTGGTATGAAATATTCTGTAGATGTCTATTACGTTTGATTTATAATATTTAGATTGGAAATATCTGATATGTTTTGATACCTACTGGTAATAAGGGTGTGTTGAAATCACCTAGTATTATTGTACTGGGATCTATTTGAGATTTAATGGCAAGATTTTTTAAAAATATATATAATTTGGAGTGCTAAATTAGGTACATTTAAATTTACTATCATTTTATCTTCTTGTTGGATTACTATATTTACCAGGATGTAGTGGCCTCCTTTGTCTCTTCTGATTAATTTTTGCTTGAAATCTCCTTTGTCAGATAAGAAATAGCTACTCTGGCTTGTTTTCAGACTCCATTTGCAGGAATGGATTTTCATTTTTTATATTTATTTTTGGCTCTCTAACTCTTGGGTCAAGGGCTGGGGATTGTTAAATCCATTGTCTTTGTTTCTCACCTAGCTGTCAGACAGGCAGACCGCAAACTGCTGACAAATTGTGAAATCCTTCAGCAGGGGTGATGCAGAGTTCTGCATTAGAAGTTTTGGTAATTGGAGTTTAAGACTAAACTTCTTGGGTGAATTTTGGAACTTTGCTAGTGGGTATTTTAGATTTGATCCATGCCCCATATTGCTGGCAAAATGCCAGTCTCTGCTGGATGTCTGGATCTACGAGATTCCTTGAAAAACCACTTTTAGGGCATAGGAACTAACCCTCCACAAATTTCACCTACACTGTTATGAATGTGAAATTTCAGGTATCTGGTATTTCTGGAGTGCTGTAACTCCTGGGTGGCCACTATAGGCATCTTCCCAAAAGTTATGGTGAACCAGAGACAAAGGGAGATTTCTCTCCTTGGTATTAGGAGCCTGAGTCAGGTATAATTTTCCTTGTTGCTGTTTCAGTCACTCTGGTTCAGCACACTCTGTAGGTCATAAAATGCAACTTGTGGCTACATCATGTGTTCCCGACTTGTCACTGCTGGCTCCCACGAAGCATCTATAGACATTTCCTGCACTGTGTCTATGGTCATTTTCTGGGCCAGTGATCTCCATTTTCACTGAACTCTTCACCCCAGGGATCCAAGCAATTTTTGGTTGGTTTCACTGAACCTGTTTCCCTACTGATTCTGTTCATGAAGATCAGCCTCCCTCTCTAAATCACAGGTTCTGTCTGTGACCCCTCCCTTTCTCCTCAGTGGCAGCTACCAGCCATGCTGGTACATCTCTAATACTATTTCTTATCTGCTTAAAGTTTGAGTTTCTATGTCTCTATGATTTCTTTTATGGTTCAGCATTAAGTTTCAGTGAATTCTCTTTGTTATCCACATCACTGAGGAGCAGTCTTCCCACTTCGTAAGTTTGCTGCTGAGGAAGTACTGGGAAATGCATCCTTCCTCTAAGCCATCATTTTCTTTCCCCCTCCCCTCTCTTCTGTACCTATTCAAATTTTAATCTTTATATAAACTTTCCTTCCTGTTACGATTAGCACGAAAAAAATATGACCTCATGGATCTACAGGACAAAATTTAAATTTTTTTTCCCTTCAGAAACAGAAAGAACTATTATTTCCAATATATATTTAAAAAAAAAAAAAAACCTTTCTGGGGCTAGAACGGTAGCTCTGTGGTTAAGGTGCTTGCCTGGCATGCAGAAGGACCCTGCTTCACATCTCAGCACCACATTCACAAATAAGTGTCACATCAATGAAAACCAGATCAACTAAATAAAGTTGATTCTCTCTTTAAAAAAAAAAATGGTTAAACTGTTTCTTTTTGTTGTTTCTGTTGGCTGTTTTCCACTACCCTGGGCTCTGGGTCTCACACATTCCAGACAAGTGCTCTACCACTAAGCTATACCCCCAGCCCCCAAACTTTTCATCTCTCCTCAGATACTGGAAAAACAATAATTTTACATAATTTTGATCAACTATTTTTATCTTACTACACACTGAAGTAAATGTTTGAATTTCCAAAAATCTGAAACAAAATAGAATTTAGCTATCTTTTCTGCAAAATCCTATACCACTCTTCATGGTATGAGACAGTGAAACTGTCATTTTCCACGCTGGAAAAAAAAATAACTTTTATAGCAAAAAAAGGAAGGAGATAAAAATCAAGCTCTCTGACACTATCTTTCAGATTGTTCAAATTCCTAAGAAAATTCTTTCTTATAGCATCAGGGGAAAAAAATGTATTGACCAGAATCAAACAACTACTTTTCCTAACAGTTTTTCTTAAGCTTCACTTCCTCCATCTTATTCTCAGTATTGTATTAGATTTGTTCAATTAAATAAGCAGAAGGTCACTGGCCTGAAAGTGTCTCTATACTGAGAGTTCTTTTGTAATAAAGCCCAACCTTATTACTTAACCCCAAACCTAATTGAGGAGTATATGTTAGTAAAACACTGATGACTTTCAGTCAATCGCAGGCAAACAATTGATAATACTATGCCCAAATAATGCAAACTTTGCTTCTGCACTCAGCTTATACAAATTTCCTGCTCATGCTGCCAGGCAGAGCTCTCAACCTTTTCTGATGCTACGTGCTAACCAATTCATGAACTGTTCCTTGCTCAAGTAAATCTGTCTAAAATTTTTCTTTTAACCAATTAAAAATGTATATGAGTACTATGTACCACAAATTCTAATGAAAATCTTGAAAATAAAAGCTTTTGAGCTTTTATATTTGAACTACTCTCCATGTCTTATAGAAATGTTTCCTAAAGTGACCACCCCAGCATTATCATCATCTAAGAACTTGTTCAAAAACACAAATTCTCAGGTGCACTCCAGACTGACTAAACTGGAAATGGGTTGGGGGTGGGGTGGGGACAGAATTTGTATTTTAACAAGCGGGAATATGAGAAAAAATGTTTTGGGGAATTCACAAAGAGGTCCAGGGAACACTGAACCACACACTAATTAAGAAACTGTAGATCAGTGGTCCTTAATCTGATCTTCACATTGGTATCACCAGGGGGCTTTAAAAATGAATAGGTTGGAGGGAGGAACATGGCACCCATGCCATCAGCTGTGATAGCCAAACACTCGTGAGCAAAAGTTCGCACTGCAGGATTTGGACTTGGTATCCAACAGTGGGATCAGGTTCACTGTGTGTGGGAAGTTTTTCCCCCTAATTCTTTAATATTAAAGGAAAAGAATTTTGCATTAACAAATTTAAACAGCAAGTTTGTCCTGGATTGCTGCTGGCCTCAAGGTGGTGGTGGGGGCGGTTATCTGGGTGGGGAAGAAGCAGGGCATAAGTAATTTAACTTGGACCCAGCTGGGAATGGCCTAACAGACTCCTGCCCTCCGTTTGTAACAGCTGATTCTCCAGCACTGGGGAAGATAATAGCTCATAATAGCGAACCTACACCTATTCCTCCCTGCAATTTAGCAGGCAGGCTCTGCCCCGCCATTTTTGAGATTTCCCTGAGGGCAGGGCTGGTCACTCCTTCCTCAAAAGTGAAAGCACACCCATTGTTTACCTGAGGATCACAGAACTCAGTCTCCAGGAACAGAGAAGCAGTGGTAAGCACTCTGTATCCTGGCCATCTGCCCAGGGTGCTGTGTGGGACTGGGAACCCCCTCTCCGGCTCATGTGACATGCAAGTGGGGGCTTTCTGCCTGCTCTTACACCGGAATGGGAGGAGTCTGTGACCTGAACTTGGTTCAATAGGACATATTTACCCAAGGTGGCCACTTGCTGCAGCTTCTTCAAAAGCTGTTCCTAACACATAACGCATGGACTAGGTCCAGCCTTAGGTGGGAATGGGCTTTCTTGCCCCCTAGTGGTTGAAATTGAGAACTACATAAACAATTACCCAGTGAGGCTGGAGCCTCCTTCATGCCCCTCTTCCCTGCTCTGGGACTGTGACAACCCCACAGAGGAGCTCTTGGGGGCCTCTGAAGATCACAAGACAATCAAGAGTGTGGCAACAGAGAATCTGGGGAAGCTATCTTCAGGCTGGCCAACCTACTTGGAACAGTCAGAGTCACACACATCTACATCAGGAGCTACTAGACTCCCTACAGCTCCTACGTCTGCAGATGAAGATCAGGAGTTCGTTCAGGCAGAAAATAATCTGCCCAGGAGTACATCTCAGGTGGCGCTGAACTCTATTCTCATAAGAAGCAGGGAAGTGCAGAGTCTTCTACCCCTCTACAGCAGAAAAATTTGGTGAGATCCTCTAGGAAAACCTACGGCCATCAGAGATTACCAAGCTTATTCCCCTCCTGGACAAGCTCAACTGAGAAGCATATCCAGCTACATGGCAGATATGAACACATTCCCCCATGGTACACACTGACCTAGGGGGGAAAAAGCTCAGAAAATTCCCAACTCTCTTTTGTTTTGTGGTTACTGTTGCTGTTTAATATTTTTAACTTTTATCTTTTTAAAGTCTCTTTTTATCTTTTTAGGTCTATTCTTATAACTGCATTTGGTGTTCTTGGATGTATTTTGTTGTTGTTGTTCATTTGTATATATTGGTGGTTGGTTTCTACTGTCATTGTGTCTTCTCAAACTCGACTGCTGTCTCCATAGCATTGGAATCTGAACAGGGAAACTATTCATGATAGCAAACTAGTTCTCAGTCTCCTTGGGTCAAAGAGAACCACAATCCATACTAACCTCTTCTTCCATGTACTCCATCAATTCCTAAACTGTATAATGTTCTCTCTCATCCTCAGTCTCTCTACCCCACTTGCATCCCATTTCTACCTTTCCCTTATTCCTAATTGAATAACATACACCATGCTAAAACCTTGTAGCTCATGATTTTAAGTCATGAGTTCTAAACTACCTCACTACCTCACTTCCTTGGCTTACTTGACATTGCTTATCCCTACCTACAGAGGCCCTGCTAACTTAAGAAAAGGACATCCTTCAAAACGGGTAATTGTTTGCTATCCTAATATATTGTGAGAGCTCTCATGGAAGAAAACTCCTCCTATAGGTGCTAATCATCATTACAACTGTTTTAGTTAAAACTGTCTAGTATATGCACCTGTAGGCGCTCAATTCCTCACTGATTGCACTGGCTACTAATGATCTGTGCTTCCCAAATAGCACCCCATCCCAAAGAAGCAAAGTAATAAATTCCAATAACCCCTTCAAGAGTAATACTCACATCTGGTCTTCAAGACACATCCACTGTATCTAAAAATGAGGAAAAGGGGAAATAACTCCCCTCTTCAAACTCATAGCTTACCATCCAAGGACTCCATGGTTGGGGTCCTAGATGAAAATCTAGAAAAATGTATCAACATTATGATTAGTAACTCAAAGAGTTGAAAGAAGAATTAAGGAAAGAGACAAGAGACCAATTTCGGAGATGAGAGAGACCACTTATATAAAGAGATACGAGAACAATTCCAGGAGATTAAAGACCATATTTATAAAGAGATAGACGCCATGAAAAGAGATGTAGCAGAGCTCTCAGAATTGAAAAATACTGTCAACCAAATCAAAGGTTCATTGGAAGATACTAATACCAAAGTAAACTCAACAGAAAATAGAACCTCAGCTCTCGAAGAATGTATATCAGATAACAAACACAGGCTGAGCAATGTCGAGTTCAAGGACAACAGACAAAAAAAGAAACTTACTGTATATGATCAGAATTTCCAAGTAATATTTGATGAGAGGAGAAGAAATAAAATGAGAATTGCGATGGAAGAAAACATTGAACAAAAAATAATGGGCATTAAGAAACTTCTAAGTGAAATTGCCAAGGAGAATTCTCCTCATATCAGAATTGACCAAGAATTCCAAATCAAAGACACCTACAGGACATCAAACAGATCTAACTAAATGAGAAATTCACCAAGATATATCATACATACAATGATTAACAGAGAAATTAAAGAAAGAATCCTAAAAGCTGCTAGGGAAAAGCCCCAAATCATATTAGGAGGCAGACCAATTAGGATCACTATAGATTTTTCAATTCAGACAATGAAGGCCAGAAAAGCTTGGACCAATATTTTTCAAGCCTTTCAAGAAAACAGTTATCATCCAAAGATAATATACCTTGCAAAACTCAGCTTTAAATGTGATAGGGACGTTAAATACTTCTGTGATAAACTCATGAACACAACTTTGCGCTACAGAATATTCTCAAAGACATTCTTCATTAAGAAAATGCTAATAATACCCTAAACCCTTAAACAAGTGTCAATAACCACATTACACACCAAAAGATACCCAAGATGGCTCAAAACTCAGCAATAGTCACAAAGTTTGAGCCTCAGATTCCCATGTCTATTCTAACTCTGAATATGAATGGTCTCAATACCCAATTAAAAGACACAGATTGGCTTACAGGATCAAAAAACAAAAATCGAACAATATGTTATCCACAGAAGACATACCATAATCAAAAATAGAGACAGAACGAAGGTGAAAGGTTGGCAAAATGTCTACCAGGCCTGTGGTCCAAAAAAGCAAGCAGGCATTGAGATCCTAATATCTGATAAAGTTAATTTCCATCTGAAACTAGTCAGAAAGGACAAAGATGGACACTACATCATACTAAAAGGGAGATATAACAATAATTAACATTTATGTCCCCAATTATAACCCACCCAAATATATGGAAAAATACTCAACATTAAACCCCTCAATGATTTTTTTTTTTTTTTTAAGAGAGAGGGACAGTGAGAGAGACAGAGAAAGAGAGAAACAACTTTATTTTTTCACATGGCCTTTGTTGCTCCAACACTCAGTTGTGTATGTGGTGCTGGGGTTTGAACTCGGGTCCTTGTGCTTGCCAGGCAAGCGCCGAAACCGCTGAGCCACCGCTCCAGCCCCCCCTCAATGATCTCAACATAATAATACACCATTATCAACACTAGACAGATAATCAAAATAAAAAAATCAATAAAGATATCTCCAATCTGAACAACTCTATTAATCAATTGGGCTTAACAGACATCTACAGAATATTCTATCCTAAGTTGGCTGAATTTACCTTCTTCTCAGCAGCTCATGATCCTTCTCTAATATAGACCACATCCTAGTCCACAGAGCTAACCTTAACAAATACAAAAAAGTTGATATAGTTCCATGTATCCTGTCAGACCATAATGCTATGATCTTAGCAGTCAACAAGAACAACAACAGAAATTACTCAAATACTTGGAAATTGAGTAACACAGTCTCTTAAACGAAGAATGGATAAAAGAGATAATGAGATCAGAAATCAAGAAATTCTTGGAAATGAATGAGAATGGTGAAACAGCATATCAAAATCTCTGGGATACTATGAAGGCATTCTTAAGAGGTAAATTTATAGCACTGAGTGCCTTCATAAAAAAATCGGCAAAGAGCCCAAATAAATAGTCTTATGCTCCAACTCAAATTCCTGCAAAAAGAGGTACAATTCAACCACAAATCTAATAGAAGACAGGAAATAACTACAATCAGAGCTGGAATCAATGAAATTGAGAGCTAAAAATCAATACAAATTATCAACAAAATGAAGAGTTGGTTCTTTGAAACAATAAACAAGATCGACAGACCCTTGCCAACCTCACCAAAAGGAAGAATGAAGTGAAGCAAATCAACAAAATCAAAGGCAAAAACAGAGACCACTACAGACTCAACCAAAATCCAAGAAGATTATCAGAATATATTTTGAAAAATTATACTCTGCCAAGTTTGATAATCTGGAAGATATGGACATATTTGGCCACATACAACATCCTCACATTAACACCAGAGGACATTGAAAATCTAAACCAGCCTATCTCAGCGAAATCGAAGCAGCAATCAAAGGTCTTCCAAAAAAGAAAAGCCAAACACCAGATGGATATACTGCAGAGTTCTACCAAATTTTCACAGAAGAGTTAACACCAATCCTCTGCAAGCTTTTTCATGAAATTGAATGGGTTGGAGCACTCCCAAACACTTTTTATGAAGCAAATATTACACTGATACCAAAATCCAACAAAGACACATCAAGAAAAGAAAACTACAGACCAATTTCCCTGATGAACATAGGCGCAAAAATCCTTACTAAAAGTCTAGCTAATCAGATCCAAAAGTATATTAAGAAGATAATACATCATGATCAAGTGGGTTTCATTCCCGGAAAACAGGCCTGGTTCTACATATGCAAATCAATGAATGTAATTCACGACTTCAACAGAATTACAAACAAAAGTCATATATCATCTCACTTGATGCAGAAAAGGCATGTACAGATTTAATGCTGTCCCCATCAAGATACCAATGTCATTCTTCACAGATATAGAAAAGGCAATTCTCAAATTCGTATGGAATAACAGAAGACCCAGAATAGCGAAAACATTACTCAGCAAGGAGGAGGAAGCAGGTGGTATCTCAATTCCTGACCTAAAGGAAGAAGCAGAATCATCCTTATTCCTATGCAAGATATCACACCTTGGTCTGTTTCACTACAATCTTTTTTTTTTTTTTTTAAAGAAATAAATGAAAAATCCATTGCTGCTTCATATTATTAATGTGTGGAAACACACCAACCAACATCATGACAGTCAAAAGGCACAGCCAGTGCTTTCAGGTAAAGTGTAATGCAATGATTCTTCCAAGGCTTCTATAAAAATGTGGACATTCTGCCCTTAATGGCACCAAAGTACACTTTACCAATATCATATCAAAACTAGCCTGTTTTGTTTGCTTTTTGTTGTTGTTTGTTTTGGTGCTGGGGATTGAAGCCAGGACCTCAAGCGTGCTAAACACACATTACCACTATTATCCGTTGTTTTTTTTTTTTTTTAACATTGTTTTGGAAAAGTTCCTCAGGTTTGTCTTCCACAGATACAACTAAACTATTTACAATATTCAATTCAATGCCTTCTCACCTATTGCTTTCAAAATGGAAACTCAGTTTTGCTATTGTATTTTAGTTCCTCATCATCCTTCCTTATGTAACTTTTTCTTTTCAACCAGAAGCCCTTTCATCTGAGCTTGCCATCTCCTTACAGGGTATCCTTCCTGTTTAACTGGAGCCACATTTCATCACATGCCATTTTGTATACCTATTGCTTTTTAGTTTTTCTTGATTCTCTATATTCATGGGCAGCTCTTCCTCAACACTTCAGATTATGTCCCTTTCCCTTGTTTAGCAGTTTTGTGTTTTTAGAGCTTTATTTTCCCCCAGATTAAACCTCCTTGACAAAGTAAACTAAACCATGCTCAGTATCAGCTAACAAGAAGACAGCATAAGACTTCCCTTGATCCTGCTTTCTAACTACATAGCCGCTAGTGGACCCCCCACACAACCCAAAAATGATGTGCAAGATCTAAGCAATTCCTGGAACCCAAGAGGCTTTTCTTTTTTAAGGTGGTCCTTCAAGAATAAGAAGGGAGGTAGACTTCTTATATTTCAAATAATAATGTCTTGTTTGGAAAATTGAACAGATGGATTTATTTTTTAGTACTGGGGCTTGAACCAGGCCAACAGTCTACCAATGGCTACATCCCCAGACCTTTCCCAATTTTTTTTTTAAATTTTGAGATAGGGTCTAAGTTGCCCAGGTTGACCTCAAACTTGGAATCTTTCTGCCTTAGCCTCTCAAGTCACTAGGATTACTGGAATGAACTACAATCCCCAGCTAACAGGTAGAATTTTTGAAATTCCACTCTGGCTTCCTACTACTTACCTTCCCATCTAAATTCTATCTGTTGTTGGGGTTCAGAACACATATCCCAGGAGGTCATATTTTACACGTCACTCTGATTTCCACCTTTCTGTGAGAGATCTAACAATAAAGGAATTCTCTGAATAACCTCTCCTGAAAGTACATCATGAGACTGTCACGTGAGAAGCATCTTACATTACAGCCTGAAGAAGGAATGCCACACAGAGAGGCCAATGAGAATCTGAGGAAACAGGCCTTGCTAAGCTCCCTGCAAGCTCCACACTCCATTTGTATAATCGTATTTTCTCCAGACCATCCAGTCTGCATCAAACCCAAATAAAAAATACAGTCTTCCCTGGGTCTTTGGGTCTTCAAGACTTCTGGATAATGTAAAACTTAGATTACATAAATTTATTAAGGTTCTCTCTTGCTAATCTTTTGTTCTAGGGTGTCACCCCTGACCCTTGCAATTGGGTAAAGAAAAAGAAAAGACATTACTTTTTCTTCCTTATTCTATCCTTCTAGGCCAAGTGAAATTCATCGTCTTCAGTATGATGTCCCTTTTCTGCCATGAAGATCAATTCTGAATCCTTATTCCAAGATTTGTCTTTGTTATAGTCATGACCATATGATTTATTAGTTCCACTGTAATTATTTCATATTTACTCCAATTCCATATCCAATTACTCAAGATCAGTTACATTTCAGACTTCTTTATAATAGCACAGAGACAAAATAAACATGTGGCAACTTCTAGAAATGCAGTTTTAAAGAATTTCATGAAGGTTTTAAGTACTTCCATTAAGGTGAAATTTTGTGCAACAGATACCATTTAGTCAACCACATCCCCATCACTGAGAGTCTAAAGGAAAAATTACATTCCAGTTTTGCTTTCTGAAGCTGATGGAAGCAAGCAAATGATTTAAGTAGAAAAAAAGGCTCGCCTGTGTGTGCTCTCTATTTCTCTCTCTCTATATATATATATATATACACACATATATATGTATACATACACACACAAAAAAAAACTGCAATCAGTTTTTGTTGCTTAAGAAATCTCAGCAACTCGGGAAGCTGAGGCAAGAGGATCACAAATTTGAGGCCAGCCTCAGCAATTTAGCAAGATCCTGTATCAAAATAAAAAATAAAAGTAATGGGGATAAGGTTCAGTAGTTAAGCACCCCTGGGTTCAATTTCTGGAATCAAAAAAATAAATAAAATAAATAAATAATGGGGCTGGAGCGATGGCTCAGTGGTTTCGGCGTTTGCCTGGCAAGCATGAGGACCTGGGTTCAAACCCCAGCACCACTTACACAACTAAGTGTTGGAGCAACTAAGACCATGTGAAAAACTAAATAAAGTTGTTTCTCTCTTTCTCTGTCTCTCTCACTGTCCCTCTCTCTTCAAAAAAAATAAAAAAATAAAAAATAAATAAATAATGAAATTTTGCTTACTCAAAAAATTAAAACCACATATAATACATTTAAGAACATAAAATATTCTTTTGGGTTAAGACAGTCTAAATACGCTATAAGCAAATACTATGCACAAAACAAATCTGCAAGGATCCAAATTCCAATTCAGAGCATTCTACTGTATTTTCATCACCTCACTTCTATTTAATAATCAACTTATTTTTAATACAATTCACTCATATCAATGAAGAGAGTAAAAAGACTACTTACCCCACCCATTGTAATTCCATCAATAAGTGCAACATATGGTTTCTGGCAAGAAGCTAAAAGAAACAAAGGTATAATTTTAGTTGCAAAAATATATTCACTTTTTGAAAATTATGTTATATAGACCATTTCTTCCTAGGAAATTTTTGCAAGAAATATTTAAAAGGACTATTATAAGGCCTATAAAATATATTATTTTTTAAGTGCCAATCCAAACACAATCCTGCTTAGCAATTCAATTTGCAATTTGAAGCAAACTGAATTGTTTCTTGTAGGGGTTGGTAACCAGGGATTGAACCCAGAAGTGCTTAACCACTGAACCACATATCCCCTGCCCATTTTTATTTTTTATTTTGAGACAGAGTCTAAGTTCCTCAAGGTTTCACTAAGTTGCTAAGGCTGGCTTTGAACTTGTGATCCTCCTGCCTCAGCCTCCCAAACCACTGGGATTACAGGTGTGTACCACTATGCTTGGCAACAAATTGAATTCTTATGTAACTCAGCTATTAAGAAATATAATTAATATATGTCTTTTAAGTCACTGATGTTTATGTACACAGTTATATTTTAAAGAACATATTTGTTTTCCATACGCCTAAAGAATCTGGATATATACAAAGAAGTATAGCATGCAAGATAAAGCATGGACTGGGAGTTAAAAGACACATGCTATAGACAGCTGTGTCATTAATTGGCAATTCAACTAGGTATTAAATGACATAAATATGAGTACATCTATGCCATGTACATATGCATGCCAAATTAAGAGTACATTATATGTAAATTTCCTCACCTAAAAATAAGACTTAACATAGGCTTTAGATGTCCTTTCCCAGTTGAAAATTCTGTTAATTATATGAACTTTGTCATTCATTCCCTCTTATGCTTTTCCTGAGAAAGTTGGCCAGAACAAAAAATATACATCACTGAGCTTCAATTATAGCTTTTTGCTATTATTATCTTATCAAATGCAATATAAAATTTCAGCATTTTGATTCATGTAGCAATTCTTGAAGATGACAAATCTAACACAAGTAGTCACGACAAAGATGTGTAGAAAAAGAACAGTATTTAAGGGAAGAATTTGGAAACAAAGTGAAGGTGTATAAATTCTATGACCCATCCATGCCACATAATTATTTCTAGAGAAACTTTAACACATGGGCATTATAAGGTTACAATCATCTATGTTAGAAATAACTTAAAGTATCCACAAATGTAGAACAGATAATAAGGGTTATAGTCATAATATCAGGTACTATAGAACAGTTAAACTTTGTTGTTAAAAAACAATTTATGGGGCTGGAGCAGTGGCTCAGCAGTTTCGGCGCTTGCCTGGCAAGCATGAGGACCCGGGTTCAAACCCCAGCACCATGTACACAACTAAGTGTTGGAACAACTAAAGCCATGTGAAAAAAAAAAACACAACTAAAGTTGTTTCTTTCTGTCTCTCTCACTGTCCCTCTCTTTAAAAAAAAAACACAATTTATGGAACAGCATATAGATGCTCCTTGACTTAATGAATTTTCATCCAATAAAGCCACTATTAAGTTGGAATTATTGCAAGTCAAAAAAGCATTTAATATACCTAACTCAAACATCACAATGGCTGTTCACCCTTGTGAACTCATGGTTGACTGGGAACTGCAGCTTACTACTGCTGCTGCTGATCAGTATCATGGGAGAGTACTAAAATGCACAACTCCAGCCTAAAAAAAGATCAAAATTCTAAATTTGAAGTATAGTTTCTATATAATGTGCATTGTTTTCACACCACTGAAAATCTGAATGACTAAGGTAAACCACCCTAAGTCAGGGAACACTTATATATGGTAAGAATTTATGTAAATGTTAAGACACAAAGTGATACTTCATTAGCAGGTAGTAAAATTATAAATTATGACATAAGTGGATACACCACAAATTAATGACAATGTTTGTCTTGTGTGTGTCTGTGCATGCTACTGGGGAATAAACCTTGTGCACACTAGACAAATGCTCCACCAATGAGCCACATTCCCAGATTTTTATTTTGAGACAGGGTCTTGCTAAGCCCCCCAGACCAGCCTCAAAGTTGCTATCCTCCTACCTCAGTAGTTGAGATTACAGGCTTGCATCACTGCACCTAACCAATGGTAGCTTCTAGAGAGAGAAAGGAAAGACACTAAAGAAAACTACAAAATGGACTCAACTATATGACTTTAAAAGAATTTTTTTCTTTTAAATAATTTTTTTCAACATCAAGCAAAAACAATATACTAATATCTGTTATTCCTGGACTGGTGGGTACATAATATTTGTTATTCCTTGAAATTTAACTTCTGAAACCACATTTGATAAAGTAAATACTGCTTTGTTTCCAGTAAAACCTACAACCTTGACTATAAAATTTTCATTCCAGATTTCCTTGAGAATTAGGAAATGGTACTTCATTTTATATAGAAAGTTGGGACTCAAGTTTTTTGTTTACTAAGAAAGCTACCTATATGGTCAGATCCATGTTTTCAAATTGATTTTATGACAAATTGCAGTTAAGTGTAGCCTACAAATGTTGAAGTGTAATTGTTCTGTAATAAGCAGTCAGAACACTTAGATCAACTTTACTTATGTCCAACACATAGTATATAAAAGTTTCAGTAAGTCAGGAAAGGTAGCACACACCTGTAATCTCAACAATCTGGGAGGCTGGGGCAGGGGGATTGCAAATTCAAGGCCAGTCTCAGACCTTGGTGAAGTCTTAAAGGATCTAGCGAGACTCTGCCTCAAAATAAAAATATTAATGGCTAGGAATATGGTTCAGTGGTAAAGCACCCCAGGGTTCAAAATCCCTAATACCCCCCCAAATCTTTTTTTATAATATCTACTGATTACATCTTGACAAATCATACTGCCCCATTTTCAAAGCTCTCTGGGGAACACACATACCAATGGCATTGTTTAGTGTATATTCTTCTCTGAAGAAAACTTCAGCCAATTTCTGTTTTGCCTTTGCAGCTTCTGAGATTGCTAAGAAAGGAGGAACAATCACAAATCAAAAAAGGTTGTTTTCCAGTCAACATGTTGATATATTAAAAATACTGTGATAATTAAGGACTAGATGGGGGAGACCTAAAATGGTTTGCTGAAATTAAAGTTGACCATGCCACAGAAATATTATATTTAGAGAGCCACAGTCCAGTGTCAAAACTTCAAGACAAAAATTCTTATTCTTATTTAAGTTACTTTGATATTATGAAATACATATATTGGTTTCCATCCACAATTCAGGCTTCATAATTCCTTCTCCAAATCAGGCCAGAGACAGTAGAACTTCTCCTCCCAAAGCAGGTCACATACTCAAACCTTTCCCTTACCTTTCTGTCTTGACGCTGGTCATGAAGTTCCTCTTTGACCCACTTTGTCTGACAATAGATAACAAGACCCCATTTGAGAAGTCTTGCCCAGATCTGGGAGGGAAGAATACTACAGAAAGGCCAAGCAGCAGCTGAACAGACAGGTCTGGCCACTCAGTCCATTAGCATTAGATCATGCCCTTTTTGTCCAATCACATTTCCACACAGCTGTCACGCTTCAATACTGCCTTTTAAAATGAAGCATCCATAAAAACACAAAAGCACAGGGTTTGGAGAGCTTCCGGACAGTTGCACATACTTGAGGGTAGTATGCCCTACAAGGGCTTGGAAGCTCCACACCCTGTTCCTTGTCCTATGCATTTCTTCATCTGTATTGTTTATAATATCCTTTAGAATAAACTAGTAAATCTAAATATTACCCCAAGTTCTGTAAATCATTTGAGCAACTTAACTGAACACAAGGAATGGGTTGTGGGAACCCGATTTATACCTGCACATAAAACAACCAAGGGCTCACAACTAGCATTTAAAGTAGGAGGTAGGGGCAGTTAGAATCCAACCCCTCAACCTGTGGCATCTGATATTATCTACAAGGAGGTAGTGTCAGAATTGAATTGAATTGAAGGACACCCAGCTGGTTTATGTAGAACTGACTTCTTGCTTGGCACCTAGAGAAAACCCTCATACATCTGGTGTCAGAGGTGATTTGTGTTGTGAGAATATAGGAGTGATTCAGGGATTTTGAGATGAGGCTGGATTCTCTGCTACTGCTGGTGAATGGAGTCTGGGCCGACTGCAGATCTCTGAGGCCAAAGCAGCCCATTTCTAGTGTTTGCAGCTATTCCTAGTTAAAACTGGGAATTTGAGCTGGCTGCAGGTTTCTGCAATCAAAATAGTGTTAGCAGCTACCCAGCTAAGAGCTGGGGATTTCCCCACTACTGTTGGGTGGTGTGTTGCAGCTCCTGGTATGGAAATAAACTCCAGGAATCTGGCGTCAATCTTCCGAGTTCTTCTCTCACAAATTTGAAGAATAAAATCCATGGACAACCACAGAAGGGAAGAGTAAAAGGAGTAGGATTTATTTAAGGAAGGAGAGCAGAGTTTCCACAAAGCAGAAGGGTACCTGGAAGCAGGATACTGTCTTATGTGTGTTATACCAGGATTTATATTGGTTTGGGGTATGAGCCTCGATTAAGATCTGTGTAAAGCAGGCACTGAGAAAATCACCAACACCACTGGTTAAACTCTATGTAAAACAGGCATTGAAACTAGGCACCAAAACCATTGGTTACAATCTATGCAAAGCAGCTAGCAGTCCTGCCTGGTTCCCATCTGTGTCCACCCCCACTTCTCAGCTTTCTAGCGTCTGGGACCCAGGAGTTGCTCCCACAGGGGAGCCTCGTGTCATTTGCATTTGAAGGCCCTGAACCTCCCAGTTAATCCCTCTCTACAGATTAGCTTCTAGGTGTGGTTGAACTGGCCCCAGGTCCTGACCTCCTAGCCATTTTACTATCTCTCCTAATCTGTCTCAGGAGGAGAAACTGAGTTTGAGAGTTTTTCTTTCTATATTCACAGACTTACCATACTCTTACTGTTCTTCTTAGAAAACCTTATATTTAAATTAGAAATTATTGCTACAAACTGCACTTTCTCTTGACAATTTTTCTTCTAGCACCTGAGTTAACATTTACTGAAACCTCTTTGATAATATCTTAACACAAAGTACATGTGTGTATACTGTTACAGTATATTCCACCTAGTTTAATTTTTCTGCCATATTGATCACCACAAAACATTTATTGAGCATCTACTGTGTACCAAACACAATTAAGTGCTTTGACAAAACAGCAAAATTGTGACAGGGCTTCAACCTTGGCCTAAGACAAGCCATTTTTTTTTTTTTTTTTTAAGAGAAAGGGACAGAGAAAGAAAATCAATTTTATTCAGTCTTTCATGTGGCCCTCGTTGCTCTGAGACTTCATTGTGTAGGTGGTGCTGGGGCTTGAATTTGCATACTCCCACATGCCAGGCAAGCATGGTAACCACTAAGCCACCACTCCAACCCCAAAAGAAGCCATCTTAAAGCATGAAATAAAAGCTGTAAAACGGGAACTGTTGACACAGTATGCACTCTGTGACAATTTCAAGAAAACAAGGTGTAGCTTTTTGCTTCACTGTTCTAACTGCACAGTTAGCTTCTGTAATTACTCTTGCTTCCCACACCTGCAGATTTTTGCCTTTATAAGACCCTGCGAAAAAGAGGGTTAGGACTGCTCTCTTCTCTAGCATTTTGCTGAGGGCCAGCTAATAAAGACTTTCCAATTTGGACTCTGGGTCATGGTCTTTTCTCTGAGGGGAACCTCATAACTGCCCTGGAGTTCAGACTAATGAAAAAGACATGACTATTAAAATACACTCTCAAGCACAGATAAGAGTGAGGTGCTATGGGGATGGAAACAGGAGGGGTGTGATTAAAGATTGCTTTGAAAAAGAGGTAAGCATGAGCCAACTATGAAAAGATGGGTAAGAAGTTCCTGGGAAATGACAGAAGGAAAAGTTCTGAGTAGAGGAAGCAGTATCCACAAAGGTACAAAAGCAAGGATGCAAAGAGTAAGAGCAAGAATCAAGTTGTTTTAAAAGGTAAAGTGAAATGGTAAAAGATGAGGCTATAAAAATGGAAATGTAACTAACTTCTCAAAGACATTGCTATAGCATTCTGCTGCCTGATTCAATACATAAGCACTCAGTAGATTTTTGCTGAATAATGAACACTATCAAATAATTTCATTTCTATTACAATTTTCTCTTATCCAGAGTTCTCATCTGTGTACCTACTACAATCAATCTCAAGACTGATTTCAAAGTTTTCTATTACAAACTCATATGCTTTATCCTATCCTCAAATTCTATGAGAATTATCTACTAAGTCATAAATTAAAAGTACTTGAACTGTATATACATTTTGTTTTTCTCTTGCATTCTAGGTAATTCTAGGCAAGCCCTGTACCACTGAGCTACATCCCCAGCACCATTTTATTTGAGACTAGAGCTTCTGTGGATTTTGGTATCTTGGGAGCAGGGTGCTAGAACCAATCCTCTGTAGATACTGAGGGATGACTATCAATAGTCTCAAAATTAATCTCCAAATCTAGTCAACAAAATCGTACATAATACTTCCCAATAGAAGAGGAAACACGAATGTGCATGGAACCACATACCTGTCTTCCTAACTACTCAGGAGGCTTAGGTAGGAGGAGCGCAAGGACGAGCCCAGCCTACGCAACTTAGACGGTGTCTCAAAATAAAAAAAGACTTGGGATGAGGCTCGTAGTAGAGAGACTGCCTGCTATGCAAAAGGCCCTGGACTTAAGGCCTATCACCAGAAAAAAATGAATAAAACAAAATGGCATAGTATTTGCCTACAGCTCATACACATCCTGCCATACATTTAAATTGTCTCTAGGTGACTTCTAATACTTACAGTATAAATACCTATAATCCCAACAACTCAGGAGGCTGAAATGGGAGACCTGAGTTTGAAGCCAGTCCAATGAGGCTCCATATCAAAAACAAAAAGGAAAAAAAAATCTGTACAAATTCAGTACAGCCACAAATATTTTGTCCAAATATTTTTAATCCATAGTAGAATGAATCCACAGATACCCAGATACCCACATCTGTGGGATGTGGAACCCACAGATACTTAGAGCCAACTCTACCTTCCTGGAAAGTGTTTCGTCAATTGACTTCTTTTCCCGGTTTTTAAAAGAAAGATCTGATCTCCAACTTAGTTGAGGCTTTCAATGAGATACACCTGGGGGGTTAGGAGAGACCCTATCTGTTGTCCCTTATTCAATCCTTATCACAGCTTATGAATTCTAATACATATAATTGTACTACCCTTGGAATGTCAAAAACCTCAGATTTTCTTCTAATCTTATTCAATTGTAATTCTTAATCAGTTTCATATAAAATTAAATGAAGCTCACACTTTTAAAAATTTTTCAGTACCCACTTAATGCCTTAGAATTTCCTAGGACTAAATTCATTATTTTATACATGTAAACTAGAATAATTCTAAGACTTTTATCTGTTTCCAAATGGCAATATAAAGTTAGGCCTGTACACCAAAGTAGCTTACAGTCAGAAAGCAAATGTTTCTGACAAAGGCTCGACTCCAGAGGAAAGGCCACCTCCAAGGTAAAAAATAATGTAAATAAAAATATTCACACTGGGGCTGGAAGAGTAGCTCAGTGGCAGAGAACAAGCATATGAGAGGCCTTGGGTTCAATCCCTAGCACCATACACACAAAAAAATTTTGTAGGTAAAACAAAAAAAAAAAATTAACAAATCAGTTTAAGCAATCAAAGTATCTATCAAACAGCAATTTTAAAACTCAATTAAATTCAATAGGTACTTAAAATTATATCTTGAATACAAATTGTTTCTTCCTTTTTCTTTTTTTCTTTTTTTTTTTTTTTTTTTAAAGAGAGGATAGTGAGAGAAAGACAGAATCAAATTTTATTGAGTTTTTCACATGGCTTTCATTGCTCTGACACTTAGTTGTGTGCGTGGGTGCTGGGGTTTGAACCTGTGCTCTTGTGCATGCTGGGCAAGCACAGTAAACACCGAACTACTAGGCCAGCCTGTTGCTTCCTATTCTTAATGTAATGATTTTACATAAACTTGTAAATTTGGTAAACAAATCAACCTAAAGAGTGTTGCCTTATCACAATACAAAAACCAACAAATATACAAAATAAAAACACAATGGAAAAAACATCCCTGGATCCTGCCCACTCCACAAGAAACAAAATACAAACTGTAAAAACAGTTTCCTATACATGTATATCATATATGGACAATGAGTAATTATAACAGTAAGTACATGACTTTTATCCTGAGAACAAATATTTCTTCTCTTTAAACAGCTAAATATATACGGATTTTTATTTATCTCTGTACATTTAAACACCTGTAAATATATAAATATATACACACACAATATAATAGAAAAAGCTATTAGTACAGAGAAAGTGCTTGCTGTGGATTATAAATAGTAAGAAAATGTGAAAAGTTACGGGAATGTGAAAGTTGGTCATATTTGGAGAATGGTAAGTAACTCAATGTGACCAGATTGTCAGGTTACTTAACAAACAGAACTACTTAATATCAGCTATTCTAAAATACAAAGTGGACCCACATACCGAAACTGGATATTCTGTTTAGGTTAATTCAAAGAGAGATACAATATCTAAATTTCCAAAGGGCAAATGTGCAGTGAAGAAAAAAAATCTCTATTCTCATTTTCTACCTATTCACAAAAGGTTAGTATCTAAAATTTTCTGAATTTTTAAGAATATGTAACAAATTTTTTTTTTAAATAAGTCAAATTACAAATTATCACAAAAAAACTTGCCAATACTTCATCAGTTCTAGTGGAGAGGAGGGGCGGGCAGAGTTTTTACCTTTGATATCACCCCCAGCGCAGAAAGCCTTTCCTCCAGCTCCCTTTACAATAATCAGGAAAGTTTCAGGATCTTGTTCCCACTTCTATCCAAAGGTAAAAGAAAATAGTATAAGTACACTGTAATGCAAACTCAAAGATACACACTCATATATATACATGAATATATATATATATTCTTTTATAAAACATATCCAGAGGAATGGATCCCATTCATTCTATTTCATCATGGAATGAACTTGATATTCCTTCTCTCAGAAAAAGTAGAGGGTACTTTAATAAGGATGCTAAAGGAATACATTTTGTGATCCAAATTTCATGATAGCCTCTGAAATATCTACCATAACTTTGAAACCAAGATGAATAAACATGGGTTTAAAGATACTGTTACATAAACTTATAAATCTGGTGAACAAATTAATCCAAAGATTGTTGATAATAATCTTTGTACTGCAGTAAAATAGAACTCTTTCTACTGAAAGATTTGCAAGTAACAAAGTAAACTACTTACACTATTGACCAAATATGCAAGTATTTGGGGGTTGGTAAGACTGCTAATGATTAAGCAGGATACAGCACTGAGGTTGTAGTTCAGTAGTAGAGCACTTGTGCTTAGCATGCAAGAGGCTCTAAGTTCCATCCCCACCAACAACAATAAATAGAATAATAGAATCAAGAGCCAATGGAAATTCAAAGGGTTAGAGTAATAGTCAAATGAAAATTAGAAAAACTAACAGGGCTTCTATAAACTCTACCCTAGAAAATAAGAAAAATAAGTGTACAAGGAAGAGATGTAGCGAGACAGATATAACATTCAAAAGAACAACGCAATTCTGAACTACAATTATAAAAATACTTTTGTAGAAGTCTCTACTTTCTTCCACTCTGGTCCAACTCTGATCTGCAATACTTGGATAATTTCTGTGTATCACAATTTAGGACATTCTACAAGGTGTCCCAAACAAACTCAAGAATGAGACAGACCATGACATGAATTAAGGAACCAAAGTCCGGGAGAAAACTAATATTCATTCAACACCTATGCGGCAGGCCATATTAGGTACTTCCAAATACTATTTCACTTAATCTTTACAAGCATACAATGAAAGATCATCATCCCTATTTCACAGCTGAAGAAAGGGAGGAATAATGAGATTAGTTTTCCCAACATATGTGGTTAATAAGTAGAAATTTAAGTTTCAACATTAGTAATCTAAGTCCTACATTTTTCTACTGCCCTATGCAATACACTTAAGAGATGTTTACGGTCTTAAGAAAAGCCAAGCCAGTAAGTGCAAAACAGCTATTATTAAGCCAAAAGGCTATTACCTTGAAGCAGATTAGATTTGTATGCTTGTGCTCTATGAGGCAGAGCCAGTAACATGGGTTCAAAGATCAGAGAAACAAAGACAAAACACAAAAAGGAACTTGTGAACAATCCAAGCTATGTAAGAAGTGGAAGGGACTGTCTTGTAAGGCAACAGACTTCCCATCACCAAGGTCCCAGGGATAAGCATGCAGGAAAGTACCAAAGCCTTGAGAATCATAGGAGCTTGGGTACAGATCCAACAGAGTCCTATGACTGTAAGGAATAAAATCTTTATAACCACATTCAGAAAGATTCTTCAGGATAAAATATTTTGTTATGGTATGCTTTTATAAGGATGAATATAAATACTTTCAGAAAATTACAAACCTTTAACTGTGAATAAATCTGCCGAGTCATATTAAGATTCAGTGCATTCAGGAACTTTGGTCTGTTTAGTGTTATCACTCCTGCACAACCTTTTCTGTCCATAAGTACATCCTCTGCTGCTTCTGTGTGCTTGGACATTCTCTGTGTAAGCAAAGAATAACGTTACGGTAAAATTCATTTTTTTATTGCAAGTCTACATCAAATGAAAACCTTTCAAGTTAATGATAACCAAAGGAATGAATAACTAAGGATGTCTGAGAAAGACTTCTAAATG
Organism: Aplodontia rufa; assembly: GCA_004027875.1. Lineage (NCBI taxonomy): Eukaryota > Metazoa > Chordata > Mammalia > Rodentia > Aplodontiidae > Aplodontia > Aplodontia rufa. The sequence continues at coordinate 97,047 of PVKS010000166.1, forward strand.
TAGACTCTGTAGATGGACAAACCCCAAAGTAAACTGCACACCCTCCTGTATTAACTTATTTCTAAGTGAACTCAACCAACTGATGTATAACAGAGCCTAGAACAACAATTCCCTGGGTCAAATAGTCTTAAATCTTTTAAATTACTACTGTTTCTCAAGCTGTGTATTAGCCGCTGAGAAGATAAAGCTTACAAGACAAAAAAAAAGAGGGCAAAGACACTACTTATATACATAGCTCCCCCCCCCCCAAACAAAAGGTAGTATCTGCGCTGGGTAATTTTAATGTACATTGGGAAAAAGGAAGTAAGAATTGTACCTAGAAGGAACAGCACATGCTTAGCCATAAGCAATAAATATTTGGAATTGTGGAAATGTTAAAAATGAGTGGAACAGGGCTGGAGCCATGGCTCAGCAGTTACAGCACTTGCCTGGCATGCAGGAGTATGCGAGTTCAAACCCCAGCACCTCGTACACAACAAAGTCTAGGAGCAACAAAAGCCACATGAAAAACTAAATAAAAAATTGTTTCTCTTTCTCTCACCATCCCTCACTTTAAAAAAAAGAGTGGAACAGCGCTGGAGCAGTGGCTCGGCAGTTACAGCGCGTGCCTGGCATGTCCAGGTATACAAGTTCATACCCCAGCACCACGTACACAGCAAAGTGTCAGAGCAGTGAAGGCCACATGAAAAACTAAATATTGATTCTTTCTCTCACTGTCCCTCTATCTTTAAAAAAAAAAAAAAAAAAAAAAAAAAAAAGGAGTGAAACAGGGCCAGGTATGGTGGCTCATGCCTGTTCTAGCTACTTGGAAGGCTGAGGCAAGAGAATCTTAAGTTTGAAGTCAGCCTCAGCAACTTATCAAGACCCTGTCCTGTCTTTAAACACACACACACCCTGGGGCTGTATGTGTGAAGCCCTCAACAAAGCCCCAATACCACAAAAAAATAAAGGTAGAACAATGACCAGTTAAGGGAATTAATAATTGATAGAAGGCAAAAAAAAAGAAGGTTGAGGGCAGATTATAAAATTTCAGACTTCCATGTTATATAGTTGGGTAGAAATTACCTATACTTCTGGGATTTTGTCACAACACACAGATATCAGGGCTCACAGCACCACCTTTTTCTTTTTTAATTGGTGCAACATAATCTTACATAGTAAAGGGGTTCATTGTTACATATTCATACATTCACACATAAAAACAATGTAACTTGAATCCAGTCCTTACCTAGGAATCCTCTCTTCCCCACTGCCCACTCTCCAGTTTTGTACCTCCCCTGCTTTCTCCCCCAATTAAGATATTAATGTATATGTACATATGTAATTTTTTAAATTTCTAGTTTTAAATGCCTATATGAGTACTATTTAGCTTCTTGTGGGAGTAAAATATACCATAGAGTATTCAAAGCCCCACTTTTCCCTCTCCATCCCCCCAACTTCATAACTAGGCCTCCCTCAGATGTGTTATTCTGACTTTGGTGAGTCTATTATATAAACTTGACTCTCCTTCACCATATCCTTAGTTTTACTCTAGCATCCACATGAGAGTAAACATTCAATCTTTGAGTCTGAGTTTGGCTTATTTCTCTTAACCATATTTTTTCCATTTCCATACATTTACCTGCAAAAACCATGATTTGGTTCTTCTTTACGGCTGAGTAAAGTTTCACTGTATATATGTACCACAGGTTTTGGATCCATTCATCCAGTGAAGGGCATCTGGGTTGATTCCACAATTTAGCTATTGTGAATTGGGATACTATAAACATTGATGTAGCTGTGTCACTGTAATATGCTGATTTAATACTTCTGGGGAAATATTCAGGAGTGGAATAGGTGGGTTATACATGTAAGATGTATGTCTTTTCTGTCAAACTTGAAAGATTGTGATGTATATAACCTACTACCTCCGTTTTAAACCCCCTCCCTTTGAAGATAGTAACTCCCTCACCTGTGTATGCCCACCTCTTTCCAAGGACCCCTTCTGGTACCCAGCCATCCTCTTCCAATGAACTTTGAATCACTATGACCCCTCGCCATGTGTGCAGTGACACCCACCCCCACTCTCTCCCAGTCGCCCTGCTTCCACCTAATCACAGCCAATCATGCAGACTGTGCATCTGAGCTCCTCCACTTAGAGCAAAGGGCAATACTGCATCAGGTTGGAATTAAAAACTCCTTACTTCCTTGCTGGGCGCTCATTCTTTCTCCCTTCGACCGAAGTAAAATTTCTGCCTTGCTCACCCACACTTGACCACATGTTTGATTTCATTTATAACACACAGTGGTTCCACCCCCTGTTTTGGGGGGTTTCCCTTTTTTTATGTTTACTTTTTTAAATTAAGAGTTGTTTTACAATCATAAATGTGTATAAGGTAACAATATGGTATGCATTTGATCATAAACCATGATTAACACCTCATCACCCACACCCCAGTTTAATTCTTCTATTTTATGCCCCTAACAAATATAATTGACATATGTGTGTGTGTGTGTGTGTGTATGAATGATTGTGAATTTTACAGAATTAAATGATTGCATACATAATATTTGACTTCTCAGAGGGGTAAAGAGTATGCTATATTGTTGATTGTCTCCCTAGATCCCTAATTTCCCTCCCTCTTCCATCCCCCTGCTTCTTCCAATACATGAGTTTGACAACCTTTCACCCAAGCCTGGATTTAGCTCCAGCTTCCACAAATGAGTGAAAATATTCAACCCTTGACTTTCTGGGATTGGCTAACTTCACTCAGCATGATTTCCTCTAGTGCCATCTATTTAAATTCAAAGGCCACAATATCATTGTTTCTGATTGCTGAGTAGATCGTGTGTGTGTGTGTGTGTGTGTCTCTCTCACAGCTTTAGGATCCATTCATCCAATGAAGGGCATCTGCATTGACTCCATAATTTAGCTATTGTAAATTGAGCTGCTATGAACATTGATTTTGCTGTGTCACTGTAATGTGCTGATTCTAACTCTTCTGGGAAAATACCCAGAAAGGGGATAGCTGAGTGGTACAGTGGATCCATCCCTAGTTTTTTAAGGAGTCTCCACACTGCTTTACAGAGCAGCTGTACCAGTCTGCAGTTCCACCAACAGGGTACTAGTGTTCCTATGTCCCCACAACCCCTCCTGCATCTGTTACTGTTTATATTCTTCATCTCTGCCAGTCTTACTGGAGTGCCAGCCCTTGTTTTTTCAAGGAGTCTCCATACTGCTTTCCAGAGTGAGTGTACTAGTCTGCAGTTCCACGAACAGTATGTTAGTGTTCCTTTCTCCCCACAACCTCTCCAACATCTGTTGTTTGTATTCTTCATCTTTGCCTTTCTGACTAGAGTGAGGTAGAATCTTAGTGTGATTTTGATTTGCATTTCTTTGACTGCTAGAGGTGAACATTTTTTTCCATATATTTATTGGCCTTCTGTATTTTTTGTTAAACAAGAGGGACAGTGAGAAAGAATTTTATTTAGTTTTTCATGTGGCTTTCGTTGCTCCGACACTTCGTTGTGTACGTACAGGTGGGGTTTGAACCCATATCCTCCTGCACATCAGGCAAGCGCCTTAACTGTTGAGCCACCACTCCAGTCCCTTCTGTATTTCTTCTGATGACAAGTTTCTGTTTAGTTCTTTAGCCCATTTATTTATTGGGTTAAATGTGTTTTGGGTATTTTTTGAGTTCTTTGTATATTTAAGATATTAGCCCGTCAGAGGAGTAGTTGGCCAAGATTTTCTTCCATTCTATAGGCTCTCTTCACGTTGACTAATTCCTTAGCTGTGCAGAAGCTTTTTCGTTTAATGGCATCCTACTCAGATTCTTGGTTTTAATTCTTGTACTATAGGAGTCTTGTTAAGGAAGTCTATGCCTACATCTAAATGGTGGAGTATTGATCCTACTTTTTCACCTAACAGTTGTAGGGTAGTTAATTCCTAGGTCCTTGATCCATCTTGATTTAATTTTTATGTAGGGTAAGAGATAAAGATATTTCATTTTTTTGCATATGGCTGTCTAGTTTATCTAGCACCACTTGAACAGGCAGCCTTTCCTCCAAATTATATTTTTGCCCCCTTCATCGAGTATCACATGGTTAAAGATTTGTGGATTTGTCTTTATGTCTTCTATTTTATTTCTCTTCATGTCTGTTTTGATACCAATACCATGCTGGTTTTGTTACTACAGCTTTATAGTATAATTCCAGGTCAAGTATTGTGATACCTACTGCTTCATTTTTTAATTTAGTATTGCTTTGACTATTCTGGGTTTCTTATTCTTCCAAATAAATTTGAGAATTGATTTTTCTAGATCTGTAAAAATTGTCATTGGTATCTTGATGGAGATTGTGTTCAATCTGTACAGCACTTTTGGCAGAATGGCCATTTTAGTTACGTTGATTCTGCCTATCTAAGAACACCATCCTCTCAGGTATTCAATTTCTTTCTTCAGTGTTCTATAATTTTCATTTTGGAGGTCTTTTACTTCATTGGTTAGATTAATTCCAAAGTATTATTTTTTATATTATTGTGAATGAGATAGACTTCCTGATATCTTCTTTGGCCAAATCACTGGTTGGGAGTATAGGAAAGCTCTTGACTTGGGGGTGTATATCCTACAGCTTTGCTAAATTCATTTATAAGCTCTAGAAGTCTTCTGGTGGAATTTTTTGGGGGGGTGTTTTAGGTACAGAATTATATTATCAGCAAATTGAGATAGTTTGACTTCCTCTTTTCCTATTTGTATCCCTTTAATTTTCTTCTCTTGCCTGATTGCTCTGGCTAGGGTTTCAAGGAATATATTGAATAAAAGTGGTGCGAGTGAACAACCTTGTCTTGTTCCAGAATTTAGTGAGAATTCTTTCAGTTTTTCTCCATTTAGTATAATGTTGGCTGAGGGTTTGTCATAAATAGCCTTTACAAGGTTAATGTAAGTTCCTTTGTTCCATAACTTCTCTAGTGTTTTGAACATGAATGGATGTTGGATTTTATCACAGGCCTTTTCTGCATCAATTAAGATCATCAGTAGTTTTTGTCTTTAATTCTGTTTAAGTGATGGATAACATTTATGGACTTGCATATACTGAACCAGGCTTGCATCCCTGGAATGAAACCCACTTGGTTGTGGTGTATTATCTTTTTGACATGTTTTTGAAAGTGGTTTGCTAGTATTTTATTAAGGACTTCTGTGTCTACAGTCATCAGGGATACTGCTCTGATGTGTCTTTGTTGGGTTTTGGTATCAGGGTTATGGTTGCCTCATCAGAAGTGTTTGGGAGGGTTCCATCCCTTTCAATTTCATGGAATAACTTAATACAAGTGGTGTTAGTTCTTCTGTAAAGATCTGGTAGAACTCAGCTGAAAATCCATCAGGTCCTGGGCTTTTCTTTTTTAGAAGGCTTTTAACTGCTGTTTCAACTTCATTACCTGACATTGGTCTATTTAGGGTTTCCATCTCTGATGTGCATGTGTGAGAAAAAGAGAGATTGGCTAGTGCCCTGTCAATTTCATTTTTTCAAAGAACCAGCTCATTTTATTTTTTTGTATTTTTTTTAATTATCAATTTCATTGATTTCAGCTCTGATCTTGATTATTTCCTGTCTTCTAGTTTTAGGATTGAATTGTTCAGGTTTTTTCGTAAGGACTTGAGGTGAAATGTAAGATTAATGTGGGCTCTCTAGATTTTTGATGTAGGCACTCAGTGCTATAACTTTTCCTCTTAGAAATGCTTTCATACTATCCCAGAGATTTCGATATGTAGTGTCCGCATTCTCATTCATTTCCATGAATTCCTTGATTTCAGCTCTCAGATCCTCTTTGATCCATTTTTCATTTAAGAGGGTATTATTCAGTCTCTATATATTGATGTGATTTCTGTTATTTTTCTTGCTGTTGATTACTAGCTTCATTCCATTATGATCTGATAGGTTACATGGGATTATATTAGTTTTCTTTGTATTTGCTAAGACTTTGTATTATCTGATTTGGAAGAAAATCCATGTGCTGCTGAGAAGGTAAATTCAGCTGTTTTGGGGTGGAATATTTTATAGATGTCTGTTAATTCCATTTGATTTATAGTGTTTAGGCTGGAGATATGTTTTCTTTCTTACTCTGTCCTTCTCTTAAAAATTAAAAAAAAAACCTAAGGCTTTCTTAAATCTTTATTGTACATTAAAAGAAAACAAGTTCGTATTTATTTCTATTTTGAAAACGTTTTAAGGAATTAGATAAAACTGCTTATTTTAACATTATTTTAAAATTTTTTATTAAGGAGTTATTATACAATCACAAATGTGTATAAAGTAACAATATGATATGCATATGTTTAACATTCTTAATGCTTTCCATGGGCACATATAAAACTTTTCACTTAACTCTCAAAATTATCAAAGCTTCAGAGATTTGGGGGTGGGGAGGCAGGTCAAGGGTAGACCTGGAACGTCACAGTACTATCACAAATTAGTCCTGTTTCATAACCCTGCCTGCAATATTTCCATCAAGGGCATACGTCCATCACTTGAAATAAAAAGCATAGCTCCAGTGGGGCACACTTGTAATCCCAGCTACTCAAGGAGCAGAGGTAGGAGGATCACAAATCTGAGGGCAGCCCCAGCAACTTAGACACTGTGTCAAAAAATAAAAAGGGCTAGGTATTTAGCTCAGTGGTAAAGCATCCCTGGGTTCATTCAATCCCCAATAGTCCTCTGTCCAAAAAGAAAAAAGAAAGCATGACTTTACCGGTTCTCTTAGAACGGCCATGGAAGGACTGCTTGCGATCCTCTTCATCCCTGCAGCACAGTCAAAGCTCATACTGCAACCCAGAACCACTAGTCCTCAGCCCCTGATGACAGTCCAGTTTATCTTCCTTCCCTCAAACAGGGACAATTATATCCCATGTCACCTCAGTTCCTATGTGATCTGGGTGTCATGCCTTATTCTACCTGTATGTACATGTCTAAATGTGAATCACTACAGTGATCTAAGTTCTTTTTTGAGGAAACTCCTCAGTCGCAATGTTTATTAACTCACTAACCGACAAGGATAGGAAGGCAAAGTCTAATCTTCACACCCCCATCTCCACTTCAGCATAACTTCGGCACACTTTGTAATATCTACGGGAGTGCTGACTCTTGTCACAAGCTGTGCAGTGCCTTAGGCAAGTCAAGAAAGCCAGACTTCCTGGATTCAAATCACATCCTCAACTTACTAGCTCTGAAAAACCAGGCATGTTACTTAGCCTCTCTGTCCCTCAGTTTCTGATTCATAAAATAGGGATGAGGCCACAATCCCTTAATTCAGGAAAATTTCCTAGATTTTAAAAAGTAGCACAGAACATACTATACACTACATAAACCACCCAAGTGAACCCTGGCTCAGCACGTTATAATCAGATCCTTCTGTGTTTCTGCACCAAACCATGAATATTCACATCAGTTAAGATGAAAACAGAAAGCTTCAGGTACACTCAGGTCAGATTTTGCCACTAAATGCATTTCCCACAAACAAAATCGTTTTAGTTTAGAGGCTTTAAAATTGCAGTAAACCCCATAGGACTATAAGAATTGAGCTAATAAATATCAAGTACCAGGCATACATTTGGTGCTACAGCAGTTATTTTTATAAATTATTTTTGTATGCAAGATACTTGTCAGTCTATACAAAGGATGTAAGAATGAATAAAAACAATTTCTTCCTTACAATATGATAAACTAAGGACATTTAAGTTTGCAAAGTCTCAGTACAGTAATTAACTTATAAATTGATTATATGTCATGTACCATGCTAGATTTTAAAATTTATTTTCTATCATTTATGAGCATTCTAAGTTAAATACTATTACACTGACTTTAAACATAAATGCATGTCAAATGATATATATCAAAGGTGCGTGTATGTATATGTGTGTGTGTGTGTGTGTGTGTGTGTACATCTCAAAAGAGGCTGCAAAATACCAAGTAATCTGCCTAAAACGAAGCAGTAGACCCATTATTTTAGCCCAAGCATTCAGACTTACCCATATCCTTTACCACAACCTTATGCCACCCTACCAAGTGTGTATGTGTGTCAAGTCTTAACATGAAATTGAGAAAAATCAGGTACCAAGGTCAAGGAAATCTTCCAGGCCAATATTTTTCTACTTGCCTAAATATGACATATTAAGTTATACATCACAAACTAATAAGGCCAGCAAAACAAAGGCCAAACTTACCAAATGTTGCAGAATGATATTTGTTCTTCTGAATGAATTAAACCTGAAACAAACATAGAATGTAATGAGCAGGATAATGTGGATAGTCATGTCTCAATGCCATATTGCCTTTTGCTTAAGCCTCTTCTAGAAATTAGAAGAAAGAGTTAATAAAGATTTAACTCTCATTTGTTGCTGATAGGTAAAGCAAATCAAACGATACAGCCATTTCCAAAAAATTTGGCAATTTCCTACAAAATTAAAAAACTAAGCACATTTTTACCACATGATCTAGCAATCTCACTCCTTGAGTCTCACCACGACCTCCCTCTTCTCCCCCTCCCTCTCTCTCTCTCCTTGGGATAGAATCCAGGGACATTTCATTCTTAAGCTACATCCCCAGCCCTTTTTGAGACACTAAACTGCTAAAGCTGGTCTTGAACTTACGATCCTCCTGCCTCAGCCTCCTGAGTCACTGGGATTATAGGTATGTATCACTGTGCCCACCTCCACTCTTGAGTCTTACCACAGAGATAAAAACTTATGTCCATAAGAAAATGTACACATGAATTTGTTAGTTTCATTCATAAATTTCCAAACATGGAAGTACCAAGATATCCTTTAACGGATGGAAGACAATCCAACTTTGGCACATCCATGAAATAGAATATTAGTAGGCAATAATAAACAGAAATGAACTATTTTGCCACCAAAAGAAAAAAGGAGAAAACTTAACTGTGTACTTGCCGAGTGAAAAAACTATATTCTATATGATTTCAAATATATGATATTTTGAAAAAGACAAAATTATGGAATGAATAGAAAGATCATTAGTAGCCAGAGGTTTGAGAGAGGAAGGGAAGGATGCATTGACAGAAACAGGAAATGTTTAGGGCAGTGAAAATAATCCGTATTACACTGTAATGCTGGGTACACAGCATTATACATTTGTCAAAATTTTCTGCTCAAATTTTCTATAAATCTAAAAATGCTCTAAAAAATAGAGTATTAATTTTCAATACTTTGGTATTAAAAGTATTTGGTGGGGCTGGAGTGGTGGCTCGGCAGTTACATGCCTGATATGCACAAGGACGCAAGTTCAAACCCCAGCCCCACATACCAACGAAGTCTCAGAGCAACAAAAGGCACATAAAAAAACTAAATAAAAATTGTTTCTCTCTTTCTCTCTCACTGTCCCTCTCTCTTTTAAAAAAAAGTATTTGGTAAGGAAGCAATAAAATAGGTATTCTCAGGCACTGCTGAGAGAAATATAAATTGCTACTGCATTTCTAATAAGCAGTATGGAAATGTAAATCCAAAGCCTGTAAAAAGATCAGCTGGGCATGGTGGCACATGCTTGTAGTTGCAGTACTCAAGAAGTTGAGGCAGCAGGATTACTTGAGCCCAGGAATTCAAGATAAGCCTAGGCAATACAGAGACCGCAACACTTTAAAAGAAAAAAAATCATTCTCTTCCACCTAGTAATTCTACAAGCATTCATAAAGTTGGATTTAGAAAGATGTTCACGACAATTTACAAAAAGGGAAAACTGGAAGCAAAGAAAATGTTTTTTAAATTGTGTCATCTATATACAAACACTACAGACACTAAAAGTGCTTAAAAATATTTAAACATCATGGTAAAACAATTGTGATGGAAATTATATAAAGGAAGCATGGTACAAAATAATAATCACAAGGGCTGGAGCAGTGGTTTAATGGTTACGGTGCTTGCCTGGCATGCATGAGGACCCGAGTTCAAACCCGAGCACCATGTACACAAGGCAGTCTAGGAGCAACATAGGGACATGAACACCTAAATAAAATTCTGTCTCCCTCTTTAAAAAAATAAAAATAATAATAATAATCACAAGACATTTCTAATTTTGCTATTTTAAAAGTGTTAGGTAGGAATACAAAGCTAATCCATAGCTTGGTAAAAGTAACCAATAAACCAGGTGCAATGGTGCTCACCTGTAATCTCAGCAATTTAGAAGCTGAAACAGGAGGATAGCTAGTTTAAACACCAGCCTCAGCAACTTAGCGAGGCCCTAAGCAACTTAGTTAGACCCTGTCTCAAAATAAAAAAAAGGGCTGGGCATGTGACTTAGTGGTTAAGCACCCCTGAGTTCAATCTCCAGTACCAAAAATAGAAAAAAGAATCGATCAATAATAACTCTTGTAATAGCAAAGGGTGGGGAGAGCTGGCCAAGATGCATGAAGAAACATCTAGTATTGAAAACTATCAGATACTGGTTACAGAATTGCATACACAGGTAAGTTCACAACTATAAACCTCAGATTGGTGTGTTTAAGCACTTTATGTAAATCATCATTAAGACAGTACAAAGCCACATGGAGGAGGGCAGTGACTAGAAGGGACGTGAGGCAGGCTTCCAGGACACTGTTAATTTGTTGCTTGATTCAGGTGGCAGTGATTAAGACATGCTTAGTTTGCTAAGAGTCATCAAATTGCATCTTAATCCTCAGGGCCTTTTTAAAAGTTTCCCCCAAATCATAGCTCTTGCCCTTGAGAAACTCACAATGTAATGACAGTGCATATAAAAATACTGTACTTAGAAAATATGGAGAGGCGCGCTTCTTGTTTAAGAAGTTAAATTTAAGATATATGGAAAGGGGCTGGAGTGGTGGCTCAGCAGTTATGGAGCTTGCCTGGCATGCTTGAGGCCATGGGTTCAAACCCCAGCACCACGTACACAATGAAGTGTCGGAGCAAACAAAGGACAGATGAAAAAATTAAAATTTATTCTCTTTCCCACTCTCTCTGTCTCTAGACACAGAGAGAGTGAGACAGAGAGAGAAGTCAAAGCTGAAATCGGTAGCCAAAGCAGACTGAGAAGGGCTATGCATATATGCAGAGACATATATTAATGGAATAAACTTCCAGTTTCCTACTTTCAAGGATATTTGAGATTATATGAGGAACAACAGCCTGAGGCTTAAAAAAAAAAAAAAAAGACTATATGATCATTTTTCCCACCTATAACCACATCCGAAGATGACTGAATTTATAAAAATATTTATAATCCAAGTGACTATTCAGAATTTACATTTCCTTTCCCTTTACATTACATTCAATTGAATCAAACCACAAAACAGGGAAAACTGCCTATTTGTTTAAATCAGTCACACTTCATATTCCTGGACTAGCATATTTTGAATTTGCCTTACCCCAAATATTCTCATCCTAGTCCAGTGACTCCACAACTTGTTTTTACAACAGAATTACCTGGGGACTCTTGTAAAAATTCCAAAACCCAGGTCACACCAAAGACCAATTAATCAAATTCTGGAGGTGGGTTACAGGCACAGGTATTTTGTTTGAAGCACCACCAAATGACTGAAGTACAGACAAGTTGTCATTAAAATCAGTAGTTGATAAAAATTAAAGTGAAGTGATAGATCCCAGCATATTTAGGAATATTTTTTAAAAAGAACTTCCATACATTTTTAAAATCTGAACTACTTTACCCCAGCACTGGATTTCTAATTATTTTTCAATTTGATTCAACTTTAACTTTTTGGAAGTTTTAAGTAACAAAAGTTTAAGAGCTGCACATACCTAAGCATACACAAGGTCTTAGGTTCAATCCCCAGTACCACCAAAAAAAGAAAAAAGAGTTAATTTCTTTCTATATAAAATGACCTTGAAATCCTTAATGAGGTCAGCACACAAATGTCAGCTCAAAATTAAAATTAAGGTACTGTCAGATTGGCAAATCTAAGTAACAATGTAGCTACTATCTGCTGGGGGTTGGGGGTACTTGGAGAGGTGGCTTGGTGGTAGAGTGATTGCCTGGAATGCAGGAGGACTGGAATTCTATCTCCAGGACCACATACACAACTAAGTGGAGGAAAAACAAAAAACAGATGAAAAATAAAATTGACTATAAAAAAAAATTAAACACTACCTTCAGCACAAAGGAAATTGGGGAAACAGTTCTAGATTGAACTCAGTTTTGAGACAATTTTATTTTACTCTAATTTTACATAAACCTACAAAATCCAAGTGTACAAAGTGCTATGCAGAGCATTTATAGGTCACAAATATCCCTGGACCAATAATTACAGGGAAAAAAAATCAACAAAAAACTAAGCACAACTAAATTACTTACAAGATTCTAGATGATCATATTGCTTCCATTTAGTCCAATTTATATTCAAAATACTTAAAAATCTGGTATTGGGACTGGGGATGTAGTTCAGTGGAATAGCACTTGCCTCACATGTGTGAGGTCTTTGGTTCAATCCCCAGCTCCACAAAAACGTAAAATAAAATTTGGTATTAGCTTTATTATTGCAAAACACATACTTGAAAACTTAAGAGTCCCCAAGTAATTCCAAATTTATGGTTTTCTCTTTTCCTTCTACTGGCTCCAAAACTGCCATCTAGTGGAGAGGAGAGGCTATGCACATCTCAGACTTAATTCATTCTATCAACAACTGAAGGCTTACTTCAGTTCCTTCAGATGAAGTCAACTTAGTTGTTATCAAAGTGTGGCCCCTGAACCAGCATCATAAGCCATACACTGGGAACTTATTAGAAATGCAAATTATCTGACCCATCACAGAGCTACTGAATAGTCAACTGTGGGAGTGGGACCCAGAAAATGCTTAACAAATTCTCCAGGTGATTATGATGCATACTAAAGTATAAGAACAACCGTCTTACAAGGATGAAAACTTTATCATTTACACAGTTAGCCAAAGAAACAATGCTACATGAAACTATTTAAGCAAGAATATAAATATGATGAAAGTGGTGCTTAAAGATAACCAGAAGTAGGCAAGATGTGAATATGGCAGAAAATCAGGTCTAAGTGATTCAGGCAGGACCTGATGAAGGAGAGCAGCTGCAGAAACAGAAAAAATGATTTACTGAGTTATGAAGTAAAAACTCAAAAGACGTCAAAAATGACTCCGAGATTTCAAGTGAGGGTAGCAAGGACACTACAGGTACTGAAAAAATTGGAAAGGCAAACAGCTGGTTTGTAAGATGAAATGTGAACTTGATTTTTTTATTTGAATTTGAACTAAGCAGAAGCATTCAAAAGCAAGTGGAGACAAAACGCTGGAGCCTGAAAGAAACGTTTAGGACTAAAGATATGAAGACACATGCACAGGCCATCATGACGGCATCAAAACCTCTCAACTATCTATATAAGAAATAAGAAAGCTGCAGTTGAAACTAGTGGCCAGAAGGCTGCCATCTCAGTCTGCAAATGTCATTGCTTGTCATTATCTTTGCTGTTGTTTTTTCCATTCAGCAGTGTTTCAAAACTATACATATTTAAAAACATCAAAAGATTTCACCTAAAAATTCAGTTTTCCAGCTTTTCCAGGAAAAAAAAAAAAAAGGTAGTTATAGAACCACTGGATCTACATTTTTGCAATGGCAACAACGCAGCTCACCAGTCCCTGACTGGTTGCCACTGCTGTCATCTAGCCAGAATCACTAAACATGTCTTTTCAGCCTCTACAATTGTATTCGTGCCTTCTAGCACGGTGGTGGTAGTCGGGCGAGGGACATAAGAACAGCATCAAAGATTGAGCTTCGGAACAACTAAGTAAAAGAGAAAAGAGGCAGCCAAAGAGCAAGAAAAACAACAGACTAGCAAAGCAGATGGAAAAAAGAATGAGTTACTATTAACAACTTAAAGATCAACCCCATGAAGAGATTAATTTCCTCTAAATCTGGCTCTCTCATATCAATTTTTTCTTTAAGATGTTTACCAGATTTGGTTACTAAATATCACTTTCATCTAATCATCTGTTTCACATCTGCTGACCTTGCGGACTTTAAGGGCCTTGCACAAGGAACACTGGCTACAGGAAAATAGAACTGCCTAGAACACTGTCATCCCACAGCTAGAATAGACTTCAGAATACTGTTATATTCGTGAACTAAACTGAAGCCAAACCCTGAAAATCCAGGCTAGTAAATTTTTATTCAAGTCCATTAACAAAAGGGTATTTGAGAGCTTTTGAGCAGAAGAATGGCAGGCACTGAAGTAAAATTTAGTAAGACGATTCTGGCAGTCATGCATAGAACCTACTCAAACTGGGAAGAGGATAAGTCTAACAATTAAGGTTCTGCAAATTCAACAAGTGATAAACCTTGAGTCAGCAGGAAGAGATAAGGTTTTCGAGTATGGCAAAATTTATATAACTTTGAGAATGTGATAGTGCCAAAAAAGATGAGGTATAAGAGTTATAATTAGGAGGAAACATATTTGGAGGGCAATCAAAACATTCAGATGGTTGTAACTAGCACAAGAGGTCAAGATAAATCAATTTAGATACATTTAAGAATTATCTTCCAAGATGTGATTTGGGGACAAAAAATGTTGAATGGCTGAACTGTCACTGGGACAAATAGTGAAAGAGTTAGTAGGACCATAGCACAATGCTAGAGAAGCCAAAGGCGACCAGAGTTCAAGTAGGATTGCCCAACAATACCAACCTTGGCACACAGGCCTTTTCACCTCTCAAACACTCGGGGCATCCTATTGTATTCCCTTATGCATTTGTCAGTTAGGCCACATTAAACAGATGACCTTGACCTCAGTTCCTGTTTTGTTACGGTAATACCCACTCCAAGGCTGGATCTGGAAAAAGCATCTCTAAATAAAATCCCAAAACTAGTCCTGGCTTCACCTAATGAGTCTGCATCTTGAAATGTAGGGGGAATAAACTCAAGCTGAACCATGGGAATGACAGATTCTTTCCCAAAAGAGTTAACTTTGATAACAAACTTGTTTTATCATATAATTTGGTTACTCTCTGACATCAAAAGCAGAAGTAATGGTAAATACTGATATTCTTAGTATTTGCCAAATTTCTTCATGAGCTGATTAGAGGTACAAGGACTAATTTTAAGATATCAAGAAAACAAAAATGTAACTCTTTGGGCTGGAGTGGTGGCTGAACTGTTAAGAGTGCTTGCCTGGCATACACAAGGACCCCAACTGAAACCACAGCACCACATACACAAACAACTAAGTGTTGCAGAAACAAAAACCAGATGAAAAAATAAAATTGATTCTCTTTTAAAATATATATATAACTCTTCAATGTATAACAAACATTTGAGAATCAGGTCAATGTATACAATTACACACTTTCTCCTAAGACAATATTCTTCAAAGAAATACTCACATTCCTTTTGCAGAAAACTCCTAAAGCAAACTCTTAGGCATAAAAAACTTGTAGAAGAAATAACAGGTTCCCCTTCAAGTGGGTACAGCTGCTACGTGGTATTGTATAGGGCCAGGCAGTAATTTCTAAAATCAAAATGACTGCTACCACAATTTGCTCCACTGAGCCCAACCTGCAGTAAGGAGCACTTTTAAAAGGTTAATGATTGCAAACATCCCCCACCAAGTCAGGTCAAATGTCAACACTATTCCCTAAGTCCCAGACACCTGCATCAACGCTGGAGCCATCGGATAGAGACGATCAAGTCACACCACCAGCACGGGTGCAACAACTAGCAAAGCACGACTGTTAGCTGCAGGAAACATGACACGACTTACTCTAACCTGAATCCCTAAGGTCCCAAAACTGTGACCTTTTTTTAAAGGTGGGGTACAAACAGGGACCAAAAGGAAAGTCGTGTTAGCCAGAGCTAACACGAAAATAAAGGTTTTGCTGTAAAGAAGGTGCTAGAGACCGCCGCTGAGGCAGTGAGGAGGGCCGGGGGAGGGGGTGGGGGAAGCGGAACCTGCCAGGCCAGGTTTGAGGGCCGCAACCACAGGTGGGACTCGAAACTTGGAAGCCGAGCAGCCGCCACCCACAACCATTTTCCCACCAGTGCGAGAACAGATGATGAGCCTGTTCCTGGCACTCACCTCGTCATTAGCCTCCACAAGTCCTGCTGTCCCATCGCCAAAAAAAAAAAAAACACTGCAGGGAAAACGCCAGACAGGTGCACCGGATTTGCTCCTCACTTACGACCTGCCCACCACCGCCGCTGCCCTGCGCAGTCACGCGACGCCGGACACAAAGCTTAAGTCCTCCAAGAGGCCAGAGGCGGCCCACAGCGGTTTTCCGCTACGCGACGCTGAGGGGCGGGGAAAGAGTAGCCGCTGTAGTAAACGGATTGAGCGAC
>PVKS010000166.1:113453-245925 GCA_004027875.1 Aplodontia rufa
GGGCCGGGGCGGAGCCAGGGCCGGGGCGGAGCCAGGGCCGGGGCGGAGCCAGGGCCGGGGCGGAGCCAGGGCCGGGGCGGAGCCAGGGCCGGGGCGGAGCCAGGGCCGGGGCGGAGCCAGGGCCGGGGCGGAGCCAGGGCCGGGGCGGAGCCAGGGCCGGGGCGGAGCCAGGGCCGGGGCGGAGAGCGCTATGAGGCCCGCGGGGAAGGAGGCGAGGCAGGATTCGGTCGGATTAGCTTGCCCTCCAGAGGCGATCTTGGGAAAAGCCCAAGCGGTCTTGGCCTGCAGTAATTTTGACCAGCAGGAATTGATGTCAAAGACTTTTCTGGAATTTTAATGATTTTTTAATTAAAAATGTCAATTTAATATTCTTTGAGAATCAAGCAGGTGAAATACACTTGATAACAAGGAGAGCCCAATACAAGTAAAGTAGTTTAACCCAAAATAGTGTGTAACCCAATGTAGCTGAAATCCCTTTCACATGAGAATTGAAACATTTCCAATTCTCTTTGGTAAGTTTTAATTCCCCCACGTTCTCAGTGACAGACAAGAATATCTGATTAAAAGGTGGTAGATTGTCCTCACCAACTAAACTGAAAATTACTGTATCAGCAAAAGAGTAATTACATTCAGAAAGATTTAACTAAACCACTAGGATCCACTGTTGGGTTGCTCTCAGATCCACCCAATGTCTAGCAGCAAACATTTCATCACTAATAAAGTATTCATACTTATGAAAAACAAGGGATTCAGGGAAGAGTTCGACAGGGGGGAAGTTAAAGGGATTTATTGTTGGTTCTTCAGTGCTGGGGAATGAAGTCAGGGCCTCCCACATTCTAGGCAAGTTGAACCACTGAGCTATACCCCCAGCCCTAAAGAAGTTATTCTTAGCTCCTTTGTATTTAAGAAAATAAACTGTCAAACCTTTGATCAAAAATTACCTTCTAACCTCACATGTAAAAACTAAATTCCCACTGTACAGAGGAAAAACAACAGACCCAAGAAACCACTGACCTGCAATTCAGTCTCTAGGTATAGGAATCACTATCTGACATCACAGTTCTTTAACTTAACGCGATCTACTGGAAAGACAGAGATTCCCTATTACAGCCTGAGATTCAAAGTTTTCTTGTCCCTCTAGCTTCCTGTGCATGCTACCTGTGTCTCACAAGTCTCCATATATAGAAGGGTCCCATGCTTGGTTAAATGTTTTGCTATTAATTTTTGAACAAGGGACTCCACATTTTCATTTTGCACTAGGCCTGCAAATTGTGCAATCAGACCTGTCCTAGCATCACTATTTCAGAATATTTTTGTTATTCTGCAAGAAAGTCTAACTTTAGCTGTCTCCCACTCCTGTCCTGTCTCTACATGTTTATCTACACACTCATATAAATGGAAACATATAGGGTCTTTTGTGACTGACCTCTTTCACTCAGCATGGTTTTTGAGGCTCATTCAGCTGGTAGCACATATAAAGTACTTCTTTTTCTTCTAAATAATACTTCATTTTAAAGATATATAATCTTTTTAAATACTTCATCAGTTGGATAAAATTATTCCCACTTTTTGACATTATAGTGCTGCTGTGAGCATTCATGTACAGATTTTTATGTGGACAGCATTTTAATTTCTCTTAGGCACATACCTAGGAGTGGCATTTTGGGCCAGGTGGTAACTCTTACTTTTAACCATTTGAGAATATGTTCTAGGGGCAGGACTGACTACACTTAATTGTATACTTCAAATAGATCAATTATATGGTATGTAAATTATACCTTTCAAAAAATAATTTTGGTTGCTCCATATCCTCATCAATATTTTGTGATTTTTTTAAGAGAAAGGGAAAGAATGAGAGAGAAAGAGGGAATCAATTTTATTTTTCCATCTGAACTTTGTTTCTCTGACACTTAGTTGTATATGTGGTCCTGGGGTTTGAATCCAGGTCCTTGCACATGCCAGGCAAGCACTCCAACCACTGAGCGACCATTCGAGCCCCTTGTGGTGTCTTTTTAATTTTAATCATGCTATTGGAGTGTTGTTTTGCGGTGGTTTTCATTACTTCCCTGGTGTCTCAGATGTTGAGCACTTTTTCATGTGCTTATTATCTTCTTTCATGAGTTGCCTATTTGATTTTCTTGCCTATTTTTAAGTTGGGTTTTCTTTTTAATATTGTTTGATATGTAATTATCAATTACTGTAACACGTTACTCCCAGAATTTAACAGAATAAAGCAATAAACATTATCTCTCACAGATTCTCTAAGCCAGGGAGAGGCTTACCCAGGTGTTCCGGCTCAGCTTCTCACGAAGCTGCAAAGTGATGACTGGGACTGCAGTCATCTCAATGCTCACCTGGGGCAGGAGGGATGTCTTCAAACTCAGGTGATTGGCAGACTTTAAGTCCTTGCCACCTAGGCCTGTTCCATAGGGCTGCTCACAGATGGTTTCCTCCAGAGCGAGGAATGCTAGAGAGAGCCACCAAGGCAGAAGCCACATTGTCTTTTATAACCCAATCTTGGAAGTGGCATGCCATCACTACTGTTTATTCCATTGGCCACACAAACTACCCCTGGCATAGCGTGAAAGGGTATGAATACCAAGAGGCAAAGATCTTTAAGAGTTGTTTGAAGGATGGTTATCACACTTGATTGCTTTTTAATTGCCAATTAGTCAAAGCATATCAATTGTTTGACAAATTTCTCAGATTTGCCCTGTCCTTGCACCTCCCCACTGCTACCATTCTAGTACCCACCTGTAACTCATTCCAGATCTGTCTTCTCCCTCAACCATGACACCCTTAAATTCATTCATTCTTAAATGCATTTCTGACAAAAATCTTTTGAAGATACAATTTTTATTTATTATTCATAATCTCACATTTATCTATAGCTATGTTGTCCAGTGCTAGACACCAGGCTATTGAGCTATTTAAATGCAGCTATCATAACTGAGGAACTAAAGTTCTTAAAATTTAAATTAAAACACTGAAGCAGTAAAAAAATTATTTTTAATATATATAATAAAATGACAGTATTTTGGATATTTTGAATTAGAGAAAATGCAATGTTAAAATTAACTTCATCTTTTCACTTTTTTTCATGTGGTTACTAGAAAATTTTAAATTATACATGTGGCTTATATTTTATATTACACAACAGTAGTCTATAACATTAAGCTCAAACTGATTGACTTTTGAGGTAAACAGGAGTCTACCTGATAGCTATCCAACCTTTTTTCCTGTTTATTTGCTTCAATTACAGTCACACGTATCTCTCCTGGATGTCAATGAGCACATGATGTTAATTTTCTGACTTTGTGCCTTAGCTCATTTGCCTTTCTCATACCACAAAAGTCATTCTCTTTTTATCTTCTCCTAAACTTTCTTCATCCTGAAGGCTTAAAGTCTAATCTTCCTGCAATAGTCTTTTATTCAAACTTTACTGAACTTGCCTTTCCTGAATTCAAACTACACTTCAAATCAGTACCATATTTCATCACTTGTTGTTGAATGCTAATCTCCTCACTCAAACAAACTGTGTATTCCTTGAGAATAGGAACTCTAACATTTGTCTGAATCTTTCAAAAACCTATCACTGGGATATGGTAAGTAGTCTTGCAAATGTGGTATTCTAATTGACTGCAAAGGAGATTTGATGTATAAAGAACTCATATTTTAAGTTGAAATGGTATGGAAAACTAAGATTGCAAATTCTATTTGTCAAAATGCAAGTACTCCTTGAATTAAGTACCCACAACATATCAAAGATTATTCAGAAACCAACTACAGAACTGAAAGACGGAAAAGGGGTTCCCTCCCACTTTCCTCAGAAATCAGTGATTGCCCATCAATGAAGAGCTCTGGAGAGGCTGCCAAAAAGTCACCCACTGTTGTTGAATTGAGCACCTTCAACACACCCATCCTGACCCATGCCCCTTCCTTCAAGCTCCTCCACAGGTCTGCCAAGCCAGAAGCGAGATGCTCACTCTGTCTCAAAAGCCCACCTTTGGAAGAAGCTTTGGGGGCCTTACTTTTTCCTAACTCTAACCTGCCTGGGATTGTTTTCCCTGCCAAGCTCTATCTTGATTTCTTGCTCATAGTTTAAGTAGGAAGTCTCAAGTCTCAACTTTCTACCCCTTTGTTTCATACCTCTTGGAAACATACCAAAACTTGATTTTTTCCCTTTTCCCCAAAATTTTGCAAAGTAATCTTCTGTGGAAACAGTATTTTTATGACAATGTTCTTTGCCAAGCCAAGGGTCAAGGTCCTGACTTATAATGATGTCATTAATCCCTACCCCAGGATGTGAGTGTGATGGTCTCAGTGTACACCTTAGGCCAAGGCCAACCACAGGGTTCTCAGAATGGGAACAGGTGGCTTTAAACCACAGACTCTGGGTCATTCCAGAAGTATAGAAAACAGACCTAGATTCAGTGACTAGTCAGCAATATTGTTCTCAACTTATGAATCGCAAGAGAGAACAGAACCCTCTTATATGTCACAGGATAGAGAATGTGGAATACTGTGGTGTCTGAGATACAACAGCACTTCTCCTAAGGGATTTGCCATTTTCTGTCTTACACTATTGGCATGGATGATGGGCTTTATGGTTCCAAGGTTTTGAGTTTTGATGCTACCTGAGGTTGAGTAGGAAATCTTCTAGATCCTTTTTCTCTTTCCTCTTGCTCAATATCCAAATAAAGTTAAGCCCCTCTGCAGGGTTACTATTCAGTAAGTAAGCATCAATATGGCCATATGGTTGTTAGTATATGGGAATGCTTTCCAAACTGATTGGTAAAGAGCTACAGCCAATTGCCAGGCAATTCAGTCACTCTGGCTCCAAGAAGCCCCAAATAGTCATAGCTGAAGAAGTAATGTAGTGTCAGCTACCTGGCTGGCCACAGCTATCTAGTCTAGATCTCATCTCCATGTGTTCACAGTGGGCCCATATCCTTTTTGGGGAGATAGTTTCCTGGAAGTAGTGTTTGGTGTACTGGTAGGCCTGTTTCTGGTGCCCATCAAGCAGTTCTTCCCAAAGCTAAAATTGCCTGCTGCAGGCTCTCATCCAGAGTTGCTGCCAAAGCCCTGCAGTGTACCAGAGTTCCTCAGTATTTTGAAGATCACTCTTGCCCTTTTGTATGCTTGAACTAATCAATTTGCATAGCACGAAATACAGGACCAGACCATATGCATTGTAGTGGAGCTATTGAAAGGATCATAGAGAACAGAATCTGAAAATTTTAGCATTGGTCATACATCTGGAGGACCGCTCTTCTCTACCTCCCTCTCCCCTCGGCAAATTCTGTTCAAATTTTTGGAGTGTTTGCTTCTCTTTTGGTGCTCTTTTTAGTCATGAAAGGACTATTATGATCCACCTGTTGTGTTAGGTGCTGATCCCTGGAGATTACATGGCTCTACAGAAGCACATAGCAAGGTCTCTTGTCATAGGCCAGGAATCAGAGTAAGCTTCCCAGAAGTGACTGTTTTACACAGAGAAGCTCTACACTATTAGAGCATAACAGATGACTTCAACATTCTGACAGTGGCACCAGAGAGGTAGAGAAGGAGCAGGTCACCAAGGACCTGTGAGCTTCCTTAAGGGTATTTGAGCTGAAATATGACAACAAGATTTTAATTCCATCAGTATGACTTTGAAGCATGTCCAATGGAAAGAGGAAACACGTCTGGCTCTAACTCCTCCCCATATCTTTTCTTAACCTTCATAAAAACTTGACTTGCAAAAAGTTTTGACTTGCCTTGCTTTGTCCGATTTAAACTCTACATCATGACATCATCCCACAAAATCACTTTTAAATAGTTATTTGCATATTTTTTGTCACACGTGCTAAGTAGCCAGTCTGTTTCCATTTTCTGGACTCTGCAATCTCATCACTTATGTTCAAGGGTTTTGAGCTATGATTGGCCACACTGGGTCAAGAGGCCATGAGTTTAATCGTCTGTTCAGATGCTGGGGATGTTCGTGGGTTCTGAGATTTTGGGAGTGCAACAGGCAATGATGGCTTATTTCTCAGGTCATCAACCAATATCCATGCTCATAACAGTGATCAAATACCTAATAGGAGAATTAATCAAGTAGGAAGTTTTTTTAAAAAGATAGTTTCTACTAAGAGAAAATGTGTACTTGTGTGCAGAAACATTCTAGGTGAATACACAATCAAAATGTTAATAGTGCTAATCCTTGTCTGGAGGTGGAAATATGAATGACTCACTTTGTATCTAGAGTTGTTTCTATTTCCTGTTGTTTTACATGGGAATAGATAGCTGCTTTGTAACAAAAATAAAATGTGGTTTTTTTCTAGGAAATAAGGGTGTTTACATGTAATCAGCCATATTTTTCTTTATGGGTAATGCCCCAAATAACTTTTTTATACTTTTTTTCCCTATATGTACTTGATTGCTATGAGTTACCAGCAGGTGGTGAATATATCACAAAGATTGAAATGTTTGTTTTTCCATAAGATAGTCCCTCCTATTCAGATTTCCAAGGACAAAGTTTAATACTTCACTTGATTTTGATATATGACCTGCTGGGTGTGTTGGCTCATGCCTGTAATCTCAGCAGCTCAGGGGGCTGAGACAAGAGAAACAAGTTTGAGTCCAGCCCCAGCAATTTAGTGAGGCCCTATGAAACTTAGTAAGACCTTGACTCAAAAATAAAAATAAAAAAATAAAAGAGGACTGAGGATGTGGCTCAATAGTTAAGTACCCCTGGGTTCAATTCTAGGTACCAAAGAAAAAAAAGGACAATTTGATATATGATATGCCATATTATCCCCCAAATAATTAAAATTAAAACACATACACAATACATTTACAACATAACCTCTAGTACAGATATTTTAAAGATTTTGTGTACACACAGCTATAATATATGTAAGTAACAAAATATTTTTACAGCATGCATATACTTCCTTCTGATAAATATTAGATTTGCAAATATTTGGTATTTCTTTTGGGGAGGAGAAATAAAATCAAATGAGTATTGAAATAACATGTTTTTCCATCATGATAAACTTGAAGTTCTTTTCAGAGTCTCTAATTTTGTTCTGGTATTCAGTATTTGAAGACTTTATACTATTCATAATATTATATTCTCAAGAGACTGGGGTGTGGGCAAATGAGGGGTAATTCTGGTTTAGGAACAAATGCATATATTGTTACTTTATATGCATTTATAATTATACAATAACTCAGCTCCTTAATAAATAATTTTTAAAAAAGGAAAAAAAATATATTCTTTTTCCTATGGGAGATAAAGAGTTAAGCAAAGAGAAAATTGTTAATATTCTGTTTGATATTCAGCTACTGCGCTCAGAAACCCTTGATTGAAACTTTGCCTCCAAGTCGTAAGTTAAAACAGAAAAAAATGACTCATCCCACAATACTACTGGGAAAAATTGATTTAAATTTTCATGTGTATATTTATATATATGTATACATATTATTTCTGCCTATATTTAGAAACAAAAAACAGAAAAGGCAAGATAGCTTTTTTTTTTTTTTTTAACAATTTTTGTTTAGTTTTTCATGCAGCTTTTGTTGCTCTGAGACTTCATTGTGTATGTGGTGCTGGGGTTTGAACTCGCCTACTTGCACATGCAGGGCAAGCACCGTAACTCCCAAGCCACGGCTCCAGTCCCGAGACAGCTGTTTTTTGAGAGAGAGAGAGAGAGATTCAATTTTATTTAGTTTTTCATGTGGCTTTCGGTGCTCCAGCACTTCACTGTGTATGTGGAGCTGGGGTTTGAACCCACGACCTTATGCATGCCAGGGAAACGTCATAGCCACTGAGCCACCACTCCAGCCCAAGGTAGTAATATTTAACATGTGTTTTTAAGATACAAAGTAGATGGCTAGCAAATAATCTGCAACTGATAAAAGACCTATGGTAAATGATAGCATCAAAGTTTTTTGTTCTTCAAGATTTAGATTTTTGACTTTGATAATGATGGCAAGTTAGAGACAGCTCCTGCTGTACACAGATGTCCTCCTAGTCTCTGCTTATGTTGAGGTAAAAACCTCCATACTCATTTAAAGGGATAGGGAATGGGACCCCAGAGATGGCAGCAAAGAAGTAAGGGGTGGCTAGGTACCAGCTTCCTTTTTCTCATCTTGGTGTCAAGAAATGGTCTGCAACTTTCACTTAACTGGTCTTCACAGAAACATCTAATGATTGTGTTTGTTGTTATTTCCAAGACAAAATTGAATTGCATGTATCAAGTAATATATTTTTCTTTACAAGTTTGTGGAAAGAGTAAAAGAAGGAAAAAATATGTGACGAGAAGGAAGAATGTTTATGAAGAAAGGAACTATGTGAAGTAAGTTCAAAATAACAGGAGTCAAGTATGTGTTCTTTTTGATTTTCCAATGTTTTCTTTCCGTTTAATAACACTTCATTTGTGGAAACTCTAGGTTAATCACACTGAGCAAGCATTTCAGTGTCAGTACTATTAAAAGACTTGCAAAAAGCATTTAGGATCAAATATTCAATATATGTGAAGGCATTTTAAATATTAAAATTATTTTAAAATTGTAAGTAGTTACAACTAAGTGCAGGCTCCAGATATTTACTGTCCCTCCAACAATGACCTAAATAATGAGACACTTCAGATCACAGAAGGAAATTTTTACAAATGAATTTAAGAGATAGTATAATTAGCATATGAGAGGCTACTTCTTGTCTCCTCTTGCATTTCCAGTCTCTTTTTGGCTTAGGTTTTTACCAGAATGATGTGATAATATGAAGTGTGAAGGAGATATGATGGGTGTGATATAGGAAAAGAATTTGCCTCTGTGTATTAGACTTTTTAAAGAAGTCCCTTAAAGTTCTATTTTTTTTTTTAATAAGAGAGGGACAATGAGAGAGAAAGAGAAAGAGAGAAACTATTTTTATTTAGTTTTTCACATGGCTTTCATTGCTCCCACACTTCATTGTGTATGTGGTGCTGGGGTTTGAACCTGCATACTCATGCATGCCAGGCAAGCACCGTAACCACCGAGCCACCACTCCAGCCCTAAAGTTCTATTTTTAATGCTTAAGAATGAAATTATTGGGGCTGGAGCAGTGGCTCAGCGGTTATGGCGCTTGCCTAGCATGCGCAAGGACCCGAGTTCAAACCCCAGCACCACGTACACAACTGAGTGTTGTAGCAACAAAGGCCACGTGAAAAACTAAATAAAGTTGTTTCTCTCTCTCCCTCTCTCTGTCCCTCTTAAAAAAATAAAATGTAAAAAAAATGAAATTATTTTAATACACTCTTCTCTATAACTTCATATTCATACTTTCCATAAAATATCAAAAAGTTGCCAAATTGCTTACAGTTCTAAAAATAAAATCAAACAAACCTAGTCAAAGCAGAACACACAAAAAGGAATAACCAGTGAGGATGTAAATATTCACAATAACAAAGTATGCAATAAAATGATTTTATAGAGTAAAGTACATCAGGGAAGAGCCAACAGTAAGTTCATCTTAGAGTCATCTATGGAAAGCTTAAGTAAACTAGAAAATATCTAGGGGAGTTTAAGAATTGAAGGAAATGACTGGCTGATAATATGCTTTTTCCAGAGAATAACTTTTGTACTGAACAGCAGAGAACTCTCCACCTAATCAGCAGAGGCTGGGCTTGGTGGTTTACTAAGGCATATTCAGATGGAACACACGGAAAGGCAATCCAACGTCCCTTCCCTGAGTTTTTTCAATCATATTCCAGCCATTAATTCTCCGAGACAGGAAGGAATTAAAATCTTAAGGATCCATATTGAAAACTTTGGCATATATTGTATTTTACATCTGTGAATTCAGTAAGCAAACTTCTGTGGAAAGGTAAGTGGAGAAAAGAAAGCAATGAATTTTTGTTAAATAACTTCCTTCTGTGATTTAAAGTGCCTCATTAGGTAATAGTTGGAGATGTAATAAATATATTTGTGCATGGTACTATTGTTCCTAATACAACTTTAAAAAAGTAAATAATCAAGGTCTAGTGAAATCTTGCCGAGAGGCCTATATTCCTGTGTATTGAAAAGTGACTATAAATATATCTATTGTGACTTACGGTAGAAATTTATCCCGTTTTTGATATCTCAATTACTTATAGCCCCTAATATTTCATTTGATTCCCTTTAGTTTGTATAGTTCAGTAATCTTGTACTTTATTTTAAAAAATACTCAGATTTAAATATTCTATCACAAATGTTAGGGATCCCTCTGAAATCTTTTTAAAATCATAGATATGCTTTGCTTTCATGAGACTTAGTCTTTTCTAAGATTGAATATAAGAGATATTTAATCTTTCCTAAAGTTGAATAACTTAGATTGATTGGTATTAGTTAATGATTTAAAAGGAAAACAAAAATAAGATTGTGCAATATGGTATCAAGAATCTCTTACACTAAATCAATTCAAGTCTGGTCCTTGTTATAACTCACCTTTAATTAGCTACCCAATATCCTGTGATGGAGTCACTTTCACCTATGCCTGACTGAAGAGATGCAGGTGGCAAAGGCTACAACACTCCTTATAATACAGTAAACTACACCCAAAACCAATTTGACGTTTATAGCAGCTAATTTCAAGTTATGAGGTGTGACAGTAGCAACCACACAATGCTAATTTGTATGACAACAATTGGTAATGTCAATGCTAGTTCAGGTATTAGTTTTATAAGAGAAAAAGTCTGCCAAAACAGTAAACAAGTTTCACCTCAGAGTACAAACATTAAGAATATTTTGGGGGCTGGAGTAGCAGCTCAGTGGTTATGGCGTTTGAGGTGATTGCCTGGTATGCACGAGGACGGAGGTTCAAACCCCAGCACCACATACACAACTAAATGTCAGAACAATGAAAACCAGATGAAAATTAAAATTGATTCTCTCTCACTTTCCCCATCTTTCTCTCTTTAAAAAATGAAAAATATTTTTAAAAGTGAATTTTAGCATAGAGTTACCATATTGCTATTAAAAAGCGCAGTATTCCAAAGGAGGATGAATGAAACAGAGGACCCCAAAATAGGGCTTGTGCATAAAAGAATACTTGGGTCATCACAGATGGATGAAAAGAGAATGTTTATCCAATAGTGATGTCAGGAAAATTGGCTAGCTACTTGAAGGGCAGGGGATCAATTAGAGCTCCTCAAAAATAAAAAAAATAACTTCAAGATTGATAAAAACTTGAACTTTAAAAATCAAATAGCAAAAAACATTAGAGGGAACAAATTAATATTGATCTGATCTTTGGTTTAAAGGGTTTTCCAAACAAAGATCCATAAATTTGATATTTTGGGTATATATTTATTGATAGATGCAAATTGAGATAGGCAACATCATTCACTGTGACAAGAGTCTTGAAGGAAGGGTAATTGGCAAAATCTAATTGTTTATCATGTAAACCTAGGAATCTAAGCTAAAAAAATACAATAGATGCTTGATAATCATGAAGTGTGTATCTTCTGACTTCTGGCAGTCTCCAAATCTGTGTTTTCAAATTGCATTCTAAGGTTCCCCAGGATTCTTCAGAGGCATCCCAAGGTCTGCCTCAAAGGTAGGAAAGAGCTTACCCCTAACCCTAACTCAACTATGGTAATTCAATTTTTATCTAATCTATGTTAGACCCTAATAGGATTTTTTTTAAAAAGATTCCACTGAAAATATCAAAATGTGAGCACTACCATAGTTAGTATATGATTTCCTCAGTAAAATGCAAGTGTTACTTTCAGAGGACTGGAGAAGTGGGGAATGATAGTGTTACATTCCCACACACTTGCTTCACAGTAGTGACTCAAATTCCTGCACAGGAAACATGTAAATCATTCTATAATTACCTTGGATGTAAAACCTGAGAATTTCCAGGGCTTCTTGCAATAAGAATAAAAGATTTGTGTTCTGTGATGATCAACAGAGTTCCATAATATACATCAGTCTGTCATAACAGGAACCGACTTCTACGGTGATGTTTCAACCAAAGAGATTTTATTGTAGAGACTATTTACAGAAGTTAGTATTAGGTTTAGGGTTAGCGTTGGGGGAAAGAAAACAGGCACTTGTAAGAGTAAGAAGCTGTTGGGCCTGGCCTGAGGGACTAAGGGTAGGAAATCATGTTTGCAGAGCTCAGTGGAAGCAGGGAATTTGGGGAGGTGAGGGTGGAGGAGAGGTGTGAATCTAGTCCATTTTTCCCCAGTGGGGGCCTGCCTTTGCAGGAGCCTTAGAAGTTCAAACCTACTATCGGAATCCCACCAGAAGCAGAAAAAGAAATTAGTAGCAATACTCCAACCCCCTTTCCATCCTTTAATCTACTGCAGTGTAACCTATCAGTGAAAGTCAGATGGTGGGAGCCCAGAGGAAAGAGTTAATGAAAGTTGTGTCTTTTTAGGCAGAGTCCAGCAGAGTTTAGCAGGTGGATCTGGTAGAGAGCAAGTGGAGAGGAACCAACATATCTTTAATAGCAAAGTACTGAGAACTGTGATGCCCAATAATAGAAGCCTAACTAGGTGATGGTATTAACCATTCTGTAATTAAGTAAATAATGGTGCTCAAAAGATGATTATATAACCAGGGAGCACAGAAGAGAGAGTAATCAACTCCAACTTGAGGAGTGGATTTGGGCAAGATTTTTCCAAATTGACACCTGTGGTGCTTTTGTTATCCTGCAAGCAAACTTTCTTGTAGCTTTGGGTATTATAAAAACAATACACATTAATTAGGGGAAACACAAACAACAACAAAAACTATACATGTAATCCCTTGCTTCCTCTCCTCCCCAGATCACTGAAAACATCTTAATGTGTTTCTATCATTCCAGATTTTTCATGTGCATATACACATATAATTATGTTGTATTTGGGATATTATACATATTCTTTTGTATACTGTATTTTCCACTTAAATCATAAATACTATTTTGTGCAAGAGATACCATTCGGCAACATTTTAAAATGGTAAAGATTGTCTTGTGAAAGTTTTCTCTTTATATCTGATTGTAACAATCAGGTAAATATTTGCAGACATTTAATTTGGTTTCTTTTGTGGTGGTTACCAAACACCTGTGACAAACTTTCCCGTAGGCTACTCTTTGCACATATTACTTCCCTCAGGGCGATTTCAAACCACTGCTTCTTGTTTTTCTACAGCTGTCAGACTATTTACAGTTTTAGATTTTTTTTGTTTGTTTGGCTACCAGGGTTTTAACCCAAGGGTACTTAACCTCTGAGCCACATCCCCAGTCCTTTTTACATTTTGAGACAGTCATGCTAAGTTGCTGAGCCTGGCTTTGAACTCATAATCCTTCTCAGCCTCCCAAGTTGCTGGTATTACAGGTGTGCACCACCGTGTCCAGCTTTTTAGATCAATTTTTAAAAACATTTGTGTGGGACAAAAAATAACAGAAACAAACGCAGCTTTCAAAGCCAAAACTGTTGGGGCTGGAGTGGTAGCTCAGTGGTTATAGTGCTTGCCTGGCATGCGTAAGTACATGAGTTAAAACCCCAGCACCACATGCACAATGAGGTCTTGGAGCAACAAAAGCCACATGAAAAACTAGATGAAATTATTCCTCTCTCTTAAAAAAAAAAAAAAGGCTAAACTATTGGGTAGCTGACCTTTTATAGAAAAATTTTGCAAACTCCTTTTATAGAGCATTTCTGTATTAGAAATTCCCAGAAATGTAATATTTTGAGTCAAAGGGTGTGAACATTTTTGAGGCTTTTACTATATTCTGCCAAACTGCCCTCAGAATGTTTGAACTGATTTATGCACTTCTCAGTTACACATGAGCTTGGTCATTTGCCACATATCCTGCCACAAGGATTGCTGCAAATCACTAGCCCTGAGTATTCATTCTCAATTTGATGGTGCAGCATTTTAAGTTTTCACTTCCCTTAAAAATCCTTCACCATTATTCACATTTTTCTTTCATAACGGATTTACATTTTTGTCCATTTTTGTTGGAATAGGATACTTTTAGTTTGCTTGTAAGACCTCTTTATTTAATAAGGATGTTATTCCCTTATCTTTCATATATTATATATTTTGATAACTTATTTATCTTTTAATTTTATTCTATGGGTGTTTTAAATGAAAGAAGTTAAAAGTTCAATAGTCAAATGAGTCACTTTGCTTTTGTAATTTCAGCCTTTGCTCGGTATTTACTTTGAGATTAAAGCAATTCACTGGTATCTTCTGCTTGCCCTTTTAAGACTTTTAGAAAAAAATTTAAATCTTTTAATCCTGCTTAAATTTAGTGCTTAATAAAAAGGTTTTAAAGGGATAAATAGGTAATGTTATAGAAGTCCTGGAGTCAAATTGCTAGGTTCAGATTTAGCCTCACCATAGACTACATATTTCAGTAAATTACTTAGCCTAAGTCTCAGTTTTCTTGTTTATAAAATGGAGATAACAGAAATACTTACCATAGGACTGATGTGAGAATTAACAGCTATGAAATACACCACTTAGCATGGTGCCATTAGTTATTACTAGCAGCAAGAGAATGCTCCAGGCAAAAGCAATAGCATGCATAAATGCACAAAGGTATAAAATCAGCTTGTGCATTTAGGAAAGGAAATAAAGTATCATAAAATGGGGTATGAAGTGTGAGAGGCAGGACTGACAGATGGGAGGAGGCATTGGACCTTGAATGCTACTACGTCCACAAGAACTCAAGAGCTTTTTGTTTTGTTTTTGTTGTTTTGTTTTGTTTCTTGCTTAAGTTGCTCAGATTGGCCTAGAACTTGCTATCCTTCTGTGTCAACCTCCTGATTAGCTGAGATTATAGCCACATGTCACCATGCCTAGGCAGGAGCTTGCTCTTGATACTGCCAGATCACCAGCCAATGAAGACTTTTAAACAAGCAAAAAACCCCATGAGATTTGTGGTGTAGAATGATCACTGTGCTGGCCAGATGAGAAATGGACTAGATTCATGCCCTTCCTCCATCCCTCCCCTCTAATTCCTGCTCCCTAGAGGCAGATATTTTTCTCTTTAATTCTAAATATCATGCTTAAACTTTTTTTTTTTTTTGTACCAGGGACTAAACCACTTAACCTCTGAGCCACATCCTCAGCCCTTTTTAATTTTTTGAAACAGAGTCTTGCTAAATTGCTGAGGTTGGCCTTGAACTTGGGATCCTCCTGCCTCAGCTGCCTGAACCACTGGGTGTGCGCTACTAAGCCTGGTTTAAACTATTTCTCCATCATGGATAAAATTATGAGGCTAATTAATAAACAGTAGCATTAGGAATGGATTAGGAGAGAAGATAGAATCAGCTGCATCTACTAGTGAGTGAAAGCTGGGGAAAGGGTGGATGAGATGAAGCTGTTGTCTCAAGTCACAGAGCATAGGAGCAGGCTGGGAGGATAGAGGTGAGTTATTTGAGAACCAAAATGTTTTAAGCACCATTTTCTGGAGTATGTCAGCATTATATGGTGATCCCTGATAGTTCTGAGGACCAAGTAGTGACAACACAGTGAGGGAAAATATCCATAAGAAAACATCCTAGCTACAACTTTAAAACAGAGCTTTCCAATTCCTATAATGGACTGAGTTATAGACCTGTGCATATTGGTCTTCTCAGCCCTCCAGATGTAAGTGCCCAGGCAACTTCTGCAAAAGCAACCTCTTCTAATGACCCCATTTGGGGCTTTGCAATTTATACTTTCCTAATTGTGTCATGAAGTATAAACACTGCTTTCGTAAGCTCAGTGCCCTCACAAACATCAACCTGTGGGCCAGGCTATGAGAGGCCACCATTTCAAAAGCCTTATGTTGCCCTTTAAAAATTCCTACTCTTGTCCCCCATTGCCACCCATTCCTATTCAAAAGCCTTCTTTAAGGTACACTGATTAACACGGTTTAAAGGGTTGAAGTCCTTGCCCATGATGCTTCCGGTATAAGTGGTCCTGGGCCCACACCTCCTGAGACATGCGCCTGGAAGACATTGCTATGGCTTGAACATCCAGATCATCCTGACATTGAACAATGAGACCTGAACACCGCTAGCAGGAAGTGCATCTTCATATCTGCCAACCCATTTGTCAAATCCATTATACCCCAACAGTAGGAATGAATGAAGGAGGAAGATTTTAAAAGTGAATCTGTGGGTGGTTACAAGGAAACAACAAAAATAATGAACGAGGTGACCGTGGAGTCCTTTCCTTCCTGGCCCTCCCATTTGAATCATCACGCTGCACTTGTGACGTGCTGGACGCCTGGCTCTAGCAGGCGTGGGATGCCCTCGCCCTCTGCCTAAGGCTGGTGGCGTCACCCCGCCTTTCCAAGCCACAGTTCCTGGGGAAAGGAGGCGGCGGCAGCGACCTGGTGGATGCTAAGCACCGGGATCCCAGGCCCAGAGAGCAGCGCGTCGCCCTGGCTTAGCTTTCTCTTCCTCCAGCAGAGCCCGCAGCCTGCTGCCTCGCGCCCCTCTCCTAGCCTCCCTCGCTTGAGCCACCGCCTCCTCCCTCGGCGCATTTTCCTCCTCCTCCTCCTCTCCTCCCCCGCCTCTTCCGTTTCTCAAGGGAAAGGCTGTAGCCTCCTCCTGGGCTCCGCATCCCGGGCGTAGGTAATACGTTTTCCTCCCTACGCCACCCGCTCCACGGTGTTCCCGATCCACCATCTCCCTCCTTCTCGGATCTGGGTCCCCGGGCTGAGCGAGCGGCGCGTGTCCCATCGCCTCTGCGGAGGATAGGTGAGTCAATCTGGGCCGGGAGGGTTCCTTGCCTCTGCACCCCGGCCTGTGAGGTCCTCGGTCCCTGCAATGAGGCTGCCCCCGGCCTGGCGCTGCCCACCCAGGCGACACCGCTGCAGCCAGCCGGGCGGAGGAGCTCCCGGGTCCCGTGCCCGCCCCCCCGGCCCTGCTGGAGCGACCCGAAAGAAATCGGGGATGAGAAGACAGGGGAAGCAAGCGATTTTCTTCCTTTCTTTCTTTTTAAATCCAATCGTTAGCATTTCTGGGTCGAATAAGGTGATTTAGCCGATTTGACAGTGTCCTGAGCCCCAGGTTCAACAGGTAGATGGCACAACTGTCCAGCGCCCCTTGGTCACAGCTTTTGCTTTGGAGAGATGCTTCTAAATACTGATATGATAGCTGCTGGCTGCCTCTCATGACCTACTTGATGAGTGTAAAATAAACATGATGGAACTATATTTAGAAAAATCTTTATCTCCTTGCTTTTCATGTTCTCTGCATTTTGAGAGGCGGTTTTGCGAGACGTGCAGAGTTAGTTGGTATGGGCAGAACATCGGTGGAAAAAAATAGTTAAACTGGGTTTGGCCTAATCATGTACATGTTTTGACACAAAGTGTGAAAGAAAATCCCTATTTAGTATATCCGTGAAAAACACTTATAAACAATCACTGTGTATCTTGGAAACTTCCAGGTTAGAGCTAGTCTGAGCTGTTGAATAAGCAGAAGTTTGTGCCCTGTGGACAGACCACTTAACTGCATCCCGTATGTTGACTAAAACATATTTTGGGCATTTCCCCATAATTCCTGGGTTTAAAACCAAAGTAGATAAGGATAGGCTTTGCCCAACTGATGAAAATAATATACCCAACTACTATTGACTGATGAATTAGCTAAGTGATAAGTTCATTCCGAAATTTTAAAATAGGGAGTATAAAGAGAAAAATAAAGGCAACAGAAGGGAACATTTTTCCCCATGTGGATATTTGTTTGCATATGATTTAGAACCTACTTTAAGTTTTTGAGGACTTTGTGCTACTTTTGAAATTCTTAGTCATGAAGATTATGTAAAACGCATGAAGTTACACTTCACGTTTTGCACACAAAAAGCTACCTCTTCAAGCTTTTGAACAAAGCACCACCTGCTTTTTACAAATTTAGATTATAACTGTTTTGTGGTATCTCTTTAAAAAAGGTAATTTCTGATTGGGTATAGAAGGCCTGTGAAGTTATAAAGGTAATTCATTTTACAGTTATCTCCTCTTCTACTGCTATCTCTAATTAGAAAATGTCTTATTCTATTTCATGTTATACAGAAATTGCTTAAAGGATAATTATCTTATATACAGCAATCAATTAAAATAAATATCTATTTGTCTATTTTGGTACCAGGGATTGACCCAGGGGCTCTTAATCACTGAGCCACATCCTCAGCCCTTTTTATAGTTTATTTTGAGACAGGGTCTAACTAAGTTGCTGAGGCTGGCTTTGAACTATCTTGCCTCAGCCTCCCAAGTTGCTGGGATTACAGGCATCCACCTCCACCCCAGCTAAATATCTTTATTTTTAAAGGTGGGGATGGCGTATGAGAACTTTTTCCAATTTTAAGTCGGTGTAAATGTCCTTGTTAAAATACTTTGAATCTGGGGCTGGAGCGGTGGCTGGGCGGTTACAGTGCTTGCCCGGCATGTGCAAGGACCCAAGTTCAAACCCCAGCTAACCCACATACACAGTGAAGTCTCAGAGCAAAGAAAGTCACATGAAAAAATTGTTTAAAAAAATACTTTGAATCTTGTAATGAACCTAATGAAACTCTCTCTGTTGACATTTTTGTTTGGCTTAGAGTTTGGAAATAAAAGCTTTGCTTCCTATCTCCCATGATTAGTGTAGTGTTTTCCAAATTTGTCCAATTTTTAAAATTACCTAGGATAGTGGGCAAGTGAGGGGGTGGGGTTTAGAAAGCTTCTCAGGGTGCAACTTGGTACTTCCTGAACTAGAATTTCAAAAGGGAAAGGGATGCTTAAACCAGGCAAAGATGATAAAATTTTAAAAAGATTTTTTTAAAAAGCAGATTTGGAAGACCAAATGGCAAATGAGTGTTGCTAGAATGAGCAGTTGACATAATCTTTTAAGATTCCTACATATAAAATGTTCTTAAATGAAGGATATTTTATTATTGTGAAAACATCACTAATTTAGGAAATCTCAAACTTTTATATCATTTTTATAGTCAAGCCTCTGGTGGTTGAATTTGGTAACAGTGTTAATTCAGGTTCCATCTCATTCTAAAAAATTGTATCAATGAATATTTAATGCAGATTACTGTGATTTGTAATTCATAGGAAATAAAATATTATGCCTGATAATTTCTTTCATGTAATAGATTTACTTGTTAATTCTTCTGAGTTCCTGTTTAAATATAGGGAAGACAAGCCTACATATTTGAATAACTACTTATTTGTAGCTTTTATTAAAATGACTACCCAACCCATCCAAAATACACACACACACCTTGACAGTAAGAAAATGGTCAATAATACATAAAAGCAAATTAACAAAATGGAGCATTAAACATAATTCATCAAAATTAATTTCCACAATGGAAAGTATTAGAATTTATTTCCCTTTTTTTCCTTTCTCTTTACCTTTTTTTTTTTCTTCTTTTTCCCTTCTTGGAGAGGGAAGTTATTAGCTGGTTTTAATCTTAATCAACAAAATACTTAAAATCTCCTAAATTTGCTATCCAAGTTTATTTGCTAGTGTGGAGCGTTGGTGGTATAGTGGTGAGCATAGCTGCCTTCCAATAGCTAACTTTACCAATAGATACTTAAGCTTGTGCTTTTCTTTAGAGTAACAATAGTGTTTCCCTCAATGCAAATGAGATTTATAATTAACACCAAAGGAGTCAAATTCAAGTGAACACAGGAAATTGTTCTTCTGATATTGCTTAAGGAAAATAAACCTAAGTTAAAGTGATGTCCTAAATTTTCACTATAAGCAGCTTTTTAAGTGAAGATTTGATATTCCAAATTCCATAAAATCCTTGGAATTTGCAGGAATCCCATATAATTTCAGTCTGATCTGGGGATAATTAAGTCTGCTTTTAAAATACGAATGATTGTAAGCCTCATGAATAGCAAAGAATCGGGGGTGATAAAAATAAGCAGATCAAGAAAATTAAATATTAACCAGCTTAGATATTTATTTATGGTAGCAAGATCAGCAAGAATGCAAGACCATTTAGTATATTTATATATTACTGTGGCTTTAATGAGCTGTTTGTATCTTTTTAGTACTTTGAACTTTTCCAATGTAAATATCTGTTAAAGATAAACACCTTCTTCCACAAAGTGGAAAAGTAGAATGCGAGGAGATACGTGATACATAATCTATGGCCTCCGCTTTCTTAATTTAACATTAAGGGGATATGTTTTAGGTAAAGTGATTTATCATTACGAAAGTAAATAATATCTTCTAGAAACTTGTGCAAAAAACTCTTTGGATTCATGTTTTCTAATAGTTAGAATACTAAAATTTGCATAATCAACAATCCTTTATAGATTAATTTTAGTTTGAGAAAATCCTTTTAAACATGTTCATCTTTAATGGAATGAAAATCAGTCAATTTATAGAACTCCTGCTGGGTGTCATGGAGAGATGGAATGTGTACCCTGCTCTCAGGGCACTCAGCAGTAGATAGCGCCACAGCGCCCCTAGTGGTGACTTTAGAGATCATTAGACCTTTTCATGGTTTATTAACCCTTCACCTACACCCAAACCACTGTGTACACACATACAGTCTAAGTATTAAAACCTTTTGTGGTGCAAAATCAGCATCAAGACAAATAGCCTGGAGTCCTTCTTTCAACCTAATTTTCATACCTTTAACACAACCTTTTTTTTTTTCAATCAATCAATAGATGATTGATGTCAAATGCTTTTTGAAAATGTGCATTTTCTTGAACCTGTAAAATTTTTCTGTAAAATCTGTATTACAATAAATTTTACTTTTATTTTGTGGTGCTGGGGATTGAACCCAGGGCCTTACACATGCTGTGCAAGTGCTCTATTACTGAACCACATCCCCAGCCCTTAACCATTTACTAGTGCACAATTCAGCAGCACTAAGTATGTTCACAATGTTGCGCAACTATCACCAGTGTTCACCTCCAGAGCTTTTTCATCATTCCAAACTATAACAGTGTACTAATTGAACACCAGTTCTCCATTACCCTCTTCTCCCCCAGCTAACTAATCACTATTGTATTTTGTCTCCATGAATGTGACTATTCTGAGCACCTCATGTAACTAAAATCATGCAATATTTCTATTTTTGAGGTTGGCTTATTTTACTTAGCATATCTTTAAGGTTCATTCAAGTTTTTGCATTCATTAGATTTTTATTCCTTTTTAAGGCTGAATAATATTCCCATCCTTTTTTATATGAAAAGTAGATATAAAAAACAAGGAAACTGCAGTGGAACAGACCATTGAAATCATTGTATCCAAATCTGTCCTCTTTTCCTTTTTTTAAATTTGAAAATAAAATTAATGGTATATTACTACTAATAATTGATATAATAAATTAATCTATTTCATTCATTGGTTTTTATGTATAACTGGCCATTTTGTATGGTCAAGATTTATTTTTTGGGGGGTGGATGGGTTGAGGAGTCATTTTAGTAAAAGCTATAAATAAGTTTTTCAGATTTGCATGCTTGTCTTCCCTATATTTAATCAGGAACACAGAAGCGCTCACAAGTACGTCTGTTACTTAAAATTATCAGGTGCAAGTCAGTCACCTGCATTAAACATTTGTTAATACAGTGTTCTTAGAGTATAACAGAACTTGAATTCCCCCAAAGCCTAAGTCACATGGCCAAGGTCATACACTCAGTAGGTGAAGGACAAAGCAGAGTCCAAGGACAGGATCTCTTGTAGCCTAAACAAGTTTTTTTTTCCCCCTACCACACACTCCCATGGTCTCTATAGATAATAAAAGGCAAATTTTAAATGAGTTGGTATGTCCAGTAAAAGTTGCAGGATTCAGAAGGAAGGATAAACTGACCTGGGAGTCTTTCTTAATAACTAGAAATGTTACATTCTAAAAGAATTCAGATTGCCTGAAGAATTGATCAAAACTATAATACTCTACCAGAGGAGGTTCTTTCTACAAGGAATATAGCTTGTCTTTTTTTCCCTGCCTTGAGTTATGTACTAAATTTGTATTTTTAAAAGTATCCTTTCCTATAGTTAACAAAGTTACACTGAATCTACTTTTATTTTTCATATTCTGTTTTAGATCTCTTTTGTGATACAACAGTTATAAAAAATCTCTTAGCATTCAACAGTTTGATTTAGTTGAAACACAGCAGATAGAAACTTTATTCATTTAGGTTCTGTTTTTTTTTCTAGGTAGAAAACGTTCCTAAACTATGGGAAAGAAGGAGAAAAGGGATCATTATCAGTTTAAAACTTTTTTTCTTTTTCAGGGCTGAGGACCGAACTCTGGGCCTTTTGAGTGCTGGGCAAGCGCTCTGCCACTGAGCTAGATCCCCAACCCCTTAAAACTATTTCTAAATGAAAAATTTTTTTTTCATAATTTTCAAATGAGTTCTTGGATGTCTTTGAAATGCCTGCTTTACCCAATTATTCTACATTTTGCTAATGTAGAATAATTATTATGTAGACCAACTTGCTCCTCCACCACCCAGCTTTTAATTTTTGTTATAAAAAGTAGTGTAAGTCAATTCAGCCAAAGGGCAAGACTATCCTAGTTGCAGTGTCCATAAGAGTCCCTGTTCAGTATCTAAGTAACCACAGATGGACAGAGTGGACTTGCTGTCACACCTGGTGTTTCCTTCAGTTGTCAGATAAAAATCAGCTGAAGAACCTTTTTTCAATCCAGATTTATTGAAACAGTATCTACAGAGGAAAGTTTTTTAAAACTCTATTTTTAATGTATCTCAATTCTTTTTTTTGGGGGGGGGGCAGCTACTGGGGATTGAACCCAAGGACACTTGGCCACTGAGCCACATCCTCAGTCCTTTTTATTTTCTATTTTGAGACAGGGTTTCACTATATTGCTTAGGGCCTCCCTAAGTTGCTGACCTGGCTTTGAATTTGCAATCCTTCTGCCTCAGCCTCCTGAGTCACTAGGATTACAGGCATGTGCCACCATGCCCAGCTTCCCAATTCTTTCTTTTTTCTTTTTTCTTTTTTTTTTTTTTTTTTTTTTAAAGAAGGACAGTGAGAGAGGGAGAGAGTCAATTTTTATTGAGTTTTTCACATGGCTTGGGTTGCTCTGACAGTTTGTACATGGGTGTTGGGGTTTGAACCCGTGTACTCGAGCATGCCAGGCAAGCACCGTAATCACCGAGCCACCACTCTAGCCCCTGATTCTTGATCTTACTTATTTAGAAAATGCTGCTTTAGCACAAGCTCCCATTTACAATACACCAGAACAATATTTGAGGACATCAGTCATCTTTATGGCCTATTGCTTTGGTCATAATCAGTGAGCAAAAAGTCAGCTAATGTGGTCCATTAGTAATCTCAACAAAGCTAGAGTTAAACTAACCAGGTTAAATTAATCAGGTTAGATATGGTACGTGCCTTACTTTGAAGGTTAGGGAGGAGGAAGTAAGAAATGTTGAATAGATGTCTGTTCTAGCAAACCAAATTAAACTCACTATTTTAGTTGATTTAATTAAATTATTCTTGTTAAGGAATAGGTCACCTCTAGAAGAGACAGTATAAATTCAGGGTCTGATTCAGTGTTCAAAAATGTAGTTCAGTTGCCAGTCATCTTCATACAGCTGTGTTTTGTTTTTAAAAATGAATACAGAATATACATAGACTTTTATGTAAGCAAATATGGACCCATGTGCCTAATAGCACCTGGATAATGCTGATAAAATCCAAGTACAGTAAACACTATGACAATGATAAATTCTGTATTTACAAAACTAAGAGAAAATGCATCAGCTGGTTTATTGAATATCTCTGAAGTATGTGTTAAGAGCCCTAAGAAACCACACACGTTTAAATCTCTTGCCAGACAGAAAATAGACGAGTAAACCAATATAAAGTGTTATGGAAAACTGGGATAGAGATTTGGCCTGTTTCTAGTTTTTCGTGGCCCAGGAAGGAGCCCAAGACAGAGGGTTCAGGAATGGCTTTCCTGAAGAGGCCAACAATTGAACTGATACTCCTTCCACACATACATTAAACACACACACACAATTTTGTTGAATTAGAAATGCATACATGAAAGTACAGAATTTCTCAGAATATAGCTTAATTCACCCCAAGTCACCCATTCATGTAACTAACCATCACTCAATCCAGAATATTATTGATCTGAAAGTCCCCTTTGCATCTCCCATCAATAACTCCTTATTCTCCAAAGGTAACCACTCTAGTGACATCTAACTCTAAGTGAATTTTGCCTGCTTTTGAACTTTGAGTACATTAAACAGTGCAATATATGTGTTTCTGGTGACTTCTTCCAGAACAGTAAGCTTTTGTGAGTCACATCCATATAGTTGCCTATTGCAGTAATTTATTCATTTTCAGTGCTGAATGTATGTGATTATGCTATAGCTTATTTCATTTTGTTTTCAATGGTTACTTGGGTTATTATCAGTGTTAGATTATTAGAAAAGTGCTGCTCATTAAAACCTTTGAATGTATCTTTTAATACTCGTATGAATTTCTGTTGAGGATATGTACAAAGGAGAACGCCAGATCACAGATTATGCTTGCATTCAGCAAATTACAGTTTTTCCAAAATGGTTATACCAGTTTGAGTTCCCATTGCTTTGTGCCATCCACCAAAACTTGGAAATTTCAGTCTTTTTAAATTTAGCAATCCCATTGGCTAAGTGGGGGTTTCCTGTTGGGATTTTAAGCTGTATTTTCCTCATTACTAATAAAGTAGGCTGTCTTTTCATATGTTCATTGACTTTTTGGATCCCCTCTTTAATGCAGTGCTTGTTTAAATTTCTTGCCCCAGAGCCGATTCTGAGAGAGGAAGGGTGGGCAGATGACCATTAGTTAGAGAAAGCAAGAAGAAAGTCTTCTGTCATTGTGGACAACAAAAAGGCATAGCCAGGCTACACAGGAACAGACTCCCTTGGCCCTAGAATCCTCACAAAATCCCGACAAATATACCCCTTGACAGATAAGTGTCTCCCTGCAGATGGTCTGCCACGAAGCCAGTGCAGTCCCACAGCCTCCAAGAGCCAGTTTCCACCCAGCTGCCCAGAAGGCAAAGCAATCAGGTCTGCCCTACATAAAGGAACCTTGTTCTGGGTTATTCAGAGAATTACAAGTAGTTCACAGGCTTTTGATTTAATGGACTACTACGTTTCCAGAAAACATTTCAGTGACCTATATAAACTTGCCAACCTCTTATTTTCCCAAGTAAGGACATGTGACTTTAGTTTTTGTAAGGTTTTATTTAATTATCATAGCTGCTTTTTTTGTACGTAGCTGTTACATGTAGGGCAATCTGT
The DNA here is from genome assembly GCA_004027875.1 of Aplodontia rufa. Lineage (NCBI taxonomy): Eukaryota > Metazoa > Chordata > Mammalia > Rodentia > Aplodontiidae > Aplodontia > Aplodontia rufa. The sequence goes on from PVKS010000166.1 coordinate 138,667, forward strand.
CTTTAAGTAGGGGTAAATTACTCTTAAAAAAAAGATTCCTAGATAATTATTGTAGCTGCCATTTATTATCTACAATGTGCAAGGCTCTGTGCTGGGTGCTTATTAGATCTTCATGACATTATTTGTAATATGAAGATAATGTCAAGCAATAAAGAGAAGCTCAGCGAGACTGTCACACAAAAAGGTAGGGGCAGAGATAGGTCCTGAGCCAGGTCTACTTAAAGCTTTTGTCCTTCCTTCTATGCTGATTATCACCTCTGAAATATGCATCAACTATTCAGTTAAGGGTCCTTCCCCCATCCCTGCCTTTTTTTTTTTTTTTTTTTTTTAAATGGTGCTAGGGATCCAATCCAGGGCCTGTGCACGGTAGACAGGCACTCTAGAACTGAGCTACTCTCTCATCCCAGATAGGATATTTTTTAATACAACATCTCTTGTTTACCACAACTTGAACTTGGGATCCTCCTGCCTCAGCCTTCAGAGGATAGCCTCTCTATCAGGAAAGCCACTGAAAGCTGGGATTCCAGGTGTGCACTACTGTGCCCAGCCCCAGATGTAATTTTTAAACCTCTGATGTTCCAATGGATGATAAATAGAATGGCTACAAATTAAAGTTGAATTTTGTCTTTGTAGAGATAATTTAGATTTTTTTTCTGAACTACCTCAATTTTTTAAATATTTCTCTAACTATTGTGAAAATAGTACAAAAGCTAGATACTAATCCTGGCCTTTTGATACAATTTAATGTTAGTGATGAGGGATGAAACTTCTTTAAGCCTATTTTGCTGAACTGTGACAAAATAGGATGTTACAAATCAAGGCTTATGAGAGAAGTTATTTCAATTCTTGCTATATCATTCATGACTTGGCTGTTCAAGGGCAGAGCTCTTGGATGAAAGTTTGCATCCTAGAATGAAACTATTGACCACAAAAATCGCAAAGAAAACTATTCAATTGGCCAGAAAACAAGACACAGGAATAATGTGTGTTGGCATTGGCTAAAATCATTAAGACTCTCTATCAGGAAAGCCATTGAAAGCTGAATTGTGTTCCTTTGACATTCCTATGTTGAAGCTCTGTCCATAGGTCCTGCATCCATGGATTCAACCAACTGCAAGTGGAAAATATTTGAAAAAAGTTGTGTCTGTGTGGAACATGTACAACTTTTTTGTCATTTTCCTAAACATTACAGTGAAACAAGCATTTACTTCACATTTACTTTGAGTTAGTGCTGGAGCAGTGGCTCAGTGGTTTCAGCACTTGTCTGGCATGTATGAGGACCCGAGTTCAAACCCCAGCACCATGTACACAGCGAAGTGTCTGAGCAACGAAAGTCATATGAAAAACTAATAAAATTGATTCTTTCTCCCACTGTCCCTCTCAAAAAAAAAAAAAACAACAACAACACATTGAGTTAGGTATTATAAGTAATCTAGAGATGACTTAAAGCGTTCAGAAGGATACGCATAGGTTATAAGTAAATACTATGCCAATTCATATAAGGGACTTGAGTGTGCACATATTTTGGTATCTGCAGGGATCCTAGAACCATTCCCACAGTGATATCAAAGCATTCCCCCAATGACTGTGCTTGGAGAACCTTTAGAGGTTACATAAGGTCATGGAGTGTCCTAATCTAGTCTGACCAGTCTGACGGGGGGTCCTTGTGGGAAGAGGGAGTTTCACCAGAGATTCATGCTCATAGAGAAGAGATGTGGTGAGGACATAATGAGAAGGGACTTCCTGGAAGCCAAGAGCTCCTCAGGGAAACCAAACCTGTTAACACCTTGGTCTTGGACTTGCAGTCTCCAAAACCATGAGAAAATAAATCCGTTCCTTAAGTTCTCCCTCCACTGATGTATACAGATGCTTCAGAGAGACATCAGTGGAACTGATAAACTTTTACTACTCAGGGTACTTTACAGTAAGCCTGAGGATTAGCTGAAGAAAGGGTTTTTCTGAGAGTAAAAGTTAAGCATCAGTTAGTGATTTACAATGCTCAAACTGGTGACAGCTATTAGCTAGGTGTATATTTACTTTTTTGCTATGTAATTTACATTATAAGAATGTGCTATTATATAATAGTCACCAATTTCTATAACAAATACCAGTTTGTGAAAAACCATTTCATTGGCTAGGAATACTGGCTAACAGTGTAGGCTTTGTCAGCTTTGCAGGATTAGAATCCTGTCCTTCCAAGCTATGTTGATTTGGGGACAAATTCCTTGACCTCCTTTCATCTGTAAAGCAGAGATAAGAAAACCTGTTTGATATAGTTGTGTGATAATTAAGGGAGCTAATATACGTCAAGTGTGTAGAAGATGCCTGACATAGATTGAGCTCCTAGGACTTGCTTCCACTTTGGCCTATCCCTGCCCAGGAATAACTACTAATAGAACCACCAGCTTCTATTACAACTACAACTAATAGTAGAGCTACAAGTTTCCACCAAGATACCTGCCACGAGGTGCCAGCTGCCCTTGAAATGGGGACCATAATAAATGTGTAAGATGAAAATTTTTCTTTTTAAAATAATTTTAAAGATAATTTTCATGTAAAGAAATCCTGCATTGGGGGGCTGGAGCGGTGGCTCAGTGGTTTCGGCGCTTGCCTGGCAAGCACGAGGACCTGGGTTCAAACCCCAGCACCACGTACACAACTGAGTGTTGGAGCAACTAAGGCCGTGTGAAAAACTAAATAAAGTTGTTTCTCTCTCTGTCTCTCTCACTGTCCCTCTCTCTTTATAAAAAAAAAAAAAAAAAAAAGAAATCCTGCATTGGATATAGCCCTTCATTTCTCTATAGACGAATTATCACAAGTATTCAAGGTCAACATGAATTGTTCAGGTTCTCCTCCTCCTCTCCCCTCTTGTTTTGTTGTTTTTTAGGGCTCTCTTCTTGCCTGCATGAACTGAATTGAGAATAGATGGAGAGAGAGATGAGGAAGCAGCTTACTGAGAAGCACAGTGTGATGATTTAATTTTTTGGAGGAAATGGTCTGTTCAGCCAGAAAGTAGTAGGTCAGCTGTGCAAATTAATTAGGAAGTCTTTTTTTTTTTTTTAATTTTGGGGAACAGGGTCTTCTGTGTAGTCCAGTAGGACTCGAACTCCTGTACTCAGGTGATCCTCATTCCTCAGCCTCCCGAGTAGTGGGGACCGCAGGCATGCACCACTGTGTCGGTTATCTAGAATGTTTATGTGGGCCATAGGATATTTTTTAGATAACTGGAAAACCGGAGAAAGGGAAAGAACTGAAGAAGTTGAAGTGCTGGCTTGGTTTGGATGGCTTGAGAAAGTGTAGTGTCAACCTGAAACTGGGTAATTCTAGTTGGAGCGTGAAAAGAAAAAAAAGTGACCCTTCAGGTCAGAATAAACAGCAATTAAGGTTGAACTTCAGTATAACTTTGGAACTGAAAAACCCAATTATTGTGCTAAGAATTTGTAAAATATGTACATCTGTTAATTACAGGGTTGCAGTTCATAGCTAATAATTTTTCCCCATTGGTCAAGTTGCTGTGTTCCCCAAATGATCATTCAGGAAATAAAGGTCAGGTCCAAAGAGGAGAAATTTGATTTCTAGAGTTTTAACAGGTTAGTTGGTACAATTAAAACATTAATTGGTTTTTAACAAAGTTGAGTGTAATAGATAATACTGATACTGTTTATCTTGAAAGTTTGCGAATTGGACTCCTTAATGTCTTCATGCTGCTTTTAAGATAAAAAGCTATTTGGATACTGTTAGTTCATTGGTTCTTGTTCCTTAACTTACCTAACTATAAAACATTTAATAAGAAATCCTAATTACGGCTATTAAATTTCTCCCTCAGGGCTTGTATTGTACGAGGGATATGTGTGCATCTCTGTTATGCATCATTTTAATTTGTGCCATACATATATCACGTATGCCATAAACTATTTCTCAAAGTGTCTTAGCTTACTAATAAAACTAAGTTCAAGTCAGTTGAAGTGACTCTTCCAACATTTCATTCATGCCTGTAAAGAAAGGCCTTTAAAGTAGGCAGATGTTTTCAGTTTTGGTTTTTTTTGTTTTTTTTTTTTTTTTTTTAAAGATAGAAGGAGGGTCTGGAGCGCTGGTTCGGTGGTTATGTTGCCTTGCATGCGTGAATACACGAGTTCAAATCCCAGCACCACGTACACAACAAAGTCTCAGAGCAATGAAAGCCATGTGAAAAAAAGGACAGTGGGTGAGAGGAGAGAGACAGAGAATCAATTTTTGAGTTTTTCACATGGCTTTTGTTGCTCTGACACTTAGTTGTGGACATGGGTGCTGGGGTTTGAACCCATGTCCTTGTGCATGCCAGGCAAGCGCTATAACTGCTGAGCCACCACTCCAGCCCCTGATGTCTTCAGTTTTAAGCACACTTCTCTACCACCTGGAAGCTTTTTGTGTTGTTACCAAAGGCTCATTTTTTTTTAGACAAGTGCCCTAAGATATTTTAAGATGTCATTTATTGTTATAAAAGCATTATATATTTACTATACAATATTTGAAAATTATAGAACAGCCTAATGAGAAAAAAGTCATTAGCAATTCACTACTCAGCAAAACTATCATTCAGCCACCACCTACTAATCTGTCCTTTCTTTTGTGCTTGCTCTATTTCTATGTAAACAGGTATTGATAACATACAGTTATTGTATATATGGTCATAGGTTGTTTTCCCACTTGACATTATAGCATTAGCACATTTCTATATTATTCAACATTCTTCACATGATTTTATTGATCTCAGTATTTATTCTATCTTACATTTTACCATTAAGATTATTTTCTACTTTTTCTTACTGTAAGTAATATTAATCCACTGTGTGCAAAAATATTTTAACTCATTTCCTTAACCTGAATTAAGGAAAGATTGGAGTAACTAAAAAGGCACTGTCTTCTGTAGGGACCTTGATACACTTCTGTTGAGTGCCCTCTGAACACCTGCTTGTGTGCACACATGCACACCCAGCGTCTCCTCCAAGGATGAAAGTTATTTTAAAACATGTATAACCAGAAAAAGGATATTTCATTGTTTATCCACTGTGCTTTTTATTAGTATTTCTCATGGGGGTTGACTCATAATCGTAAAACAAAGAGCATATTTTGTTAGCAAACTTAAGACAAGCCATTTGTGACAAATCACAACTTGTTTGCATCAGCATCTTCAACATTGTACTAATTTTTTGACTCTAAGAGTCCATTCAGGAAATTTCTTTCCATGAAGGATACTGTCTCCTCTGATAAGGAGCCCGTGTGTTTGTATGGCTGATGCCGAGTCCTGTACGGTTAGTCTTGTGTAACCCTGAAGAAGTTACTTAACCTACCAAAACTTCACTTTCCCTAACTGTGAAATAGGGCAGAAAATTCTTAGTCATTCCCACAACAATGAAATGGGATTACTCAGGTTTTTAATAAATAGTAGCTACTATTAGGGAGTGAAAAGACATTTCTCTGATCCCATGATAGGCCAATAGATCAATGTGTGGTAGCCTGACACTTTTAGAAGCCAGCACTTTCCAAGTCCCAACAAGTTGCACATCTCACTGTTTTACTGTTTAGACTTTCACTTGATAAGAGGAGCCCACAAATAGGATTTTCCCCCACGGGGCTGGGGTGAGTTGGCTGGGAGATAACTTGTGCTACTAGCCCAGGAGCGGCCTTAGAGTCTGGCAGGACACCACAGTGCTTGCTGCCTTGCTACTTGGTACTTGAGAAATTGGCCCTAGAACTGATAGCATAAATCTCTCCCACTTTTCTCTTCTTCCTTCAGGGTTAAAGAGGCACTGCTTCAGTCCTGCTGCTGAGTCTCTGATCAGACTGTCATTGCAAAATCTGGCTTTCCTTTACCACTGGGCTCTAAGTACCTGTCTGTATAGGGATCTGTATATATAATAGAGATTCCCATTCAAGGATTTTTCTCACGCTGATAATTCAGTTCTTTGTATAATGTGTTTTTGAGAAGATCTTAAAATTATTTTTCAAGATCTTAAAAACTAAGTTTTAAATTTCTGATTATAGGTTCTGTCTTCCATGCTGACTTCCATGCTGATGAGGTCGTGAATATGTTCTCTAGCTGTTTACCAGTACTGTCCAGGTTGACTGCCTCCTGAGTGGCTGGTGGTGTGAGGCACCCTGACATCATTCTCTGAACTGCTTTCTCTTTCACATTCTTGTACTTTACAGCTGACAGCCCAGAGAGTGGGTGCCGATTCCACCAGCAGCTGCCACTGAAAAGCAAGGTTCAGAAATGTCAGAGGTCCTCCGGGAGCTGCTCTGTGTCTCAGAGAAAGCTGCCAATATCGCCCGAGCATGCAGGCAGCAAGAAGCCCTCTTCCAGCTGCTCATTGAAGAAAAGAAAGAGGGAGAAAAGAACAAGAAGTTCACAGTTGATTTCAAGACCCTGGCTGATGTGCTGGTGCAGGAAGTTATAAAACAGAATATGGAGAACAAGGTAAGAAAGGTCACAGCCAAGATAACTGTAAAATATTTGCCTCTGGCTTTTTCCCCCTCACAGATGGGCATGCCTTTTACTCCTCCTCAGAATAATAATAGCATCTTGGTTTCAAATAAAGATGGCTTGTGTTCCCCACTTGACTTGATTACAATGTTAATAAATTGTTCACTGCAAAAATCTTTTAAAGTACAGAGAAGGAAAAAAAATCAAAATCCTTTTATTGATGAGTTTCTTCTTCGTCAAGAATACATGTTTCCTGAAATACAGGCAAAATTGAGCACTCTTAACCCTGCAACTAAAGAAAACCACAATTGTGTTTTGATAAATATTGTTAGGTTTCCTTTCATGTGTACATGTATGACCTCTGTCCTTTATCTCATCAGAAATAAGAGCACACTGTTTTGTAACAGTTTTTTTTTTAAACGTGATATATTAAATCTCACCTTTAGGACTTAATTATCTGATATTTGCCTTGGTTATGGAGCTTGTAGCTGGATAAAGTCTCCCTTTATTCTACTAGAAAAACATATCTAACAGTGATTGTGATGTGAGGGTATCTTGAGCTGATAAGAGAAAAATAGTATTCATACAGAGTAGTATTAGTAGTGATAATAATAATGATACTACTTGTAAATGCTTTCAGCGTGCCAGGCACTGTTCTAAGAGCTTTGAAAAAGGTAATTTATTTAGCCCTTATAACAATTTTATGATGTAAGAGCTATTATTCCAATGTAGTGAATGAAAAAAGGGACCACAGAGAATTTAAATAACTTGCCTAAGGTTACACAGCAAATGAATGGCGGACAAGGTTTTGAACATAGGCACGCTAGCTCTGGAGTCTATATTCTTTTCAATATTAAATTTAAATATAATATCATTTAAAAATCATTTTAATGATAACCTAATACTTCTCTTTAGATTTGGAAGGATGGAACTTTATGACAAGAAACCATTATAAACTATAGGAATTTTCTGTGAACTGCTTAAAATATGAAGCATCATTTAAGTGATTTTTTTGAGAGGGACAGTGAGAGAATGAATCAATTTTTATTTAATTTTTTCATGTGGCTTTTGTTGCTCCAACACTTTGTTGTGTATGTGGTGCTGGGGTTTGAACTCATGTCCTCATGCATGGCAGGCAAGCGCCATAAACACTCTAGCCCCTTAAATGAAATCTTAACCATAGGCAGAAGACAAGAATCAACGATCCTATGAAATTCCTGCAAACTATGATTTTCTTATACCCTCCAATAAACGAAATGAAGTAAGTTTTTGTTTGTTACTGATCAAGATAAGTGGATACAAATAATAGTTGAGCATCTGGATTATATATATTGACATTGATTATGAATAATATTTTCCACAGAGCATTATAACATTCATTCATGAAAAGTAGATGCCAGAACTTATGAACAAGAAAAATGGCTTTCCATTTCAGATGTTTAAGCAGATTTGGAAGACTGAGCTTTAGTCCTTGATGAATAGAGTGGTTGCCAGCCCTCACTGGCTGGTATTATCTTGAAAACAGAAAAAAACAAAAACAATGACAAAAAGCAAAAACAAACCAAACAAAACCCATGGGGTTCTGGACATTGTTAAAGCTTTTAGCCATCTGCAGGTGACTGAGCTCAAGCATTTTCTTACTTTGTTCCTCAAAACATCATGTACATCATAAGGCAATTTTTATTTTTTATTTTTGTGGTACTTGGGATTGAACCCAGGGCTCTCTACCACTAGGCCACATTCCTCCATTCCCTTCTACCCTCCCCCTTTTTAAATTTTGAGACAGGATCTCATTAAGTTGCTGAAGCTGTCCTTGAACTTGCCATCTTTTTGCTTCAGGCTCTCAAGTTGCTGAGATTATAGGCATACTTCAAGTATTTTGAGAAAAATTATCTTACTAGTTAGGATCAGAGGCAAAATATCTCTTATCATACAGAGATGAGAGAAGATTCTTACTTGAATCCATTTATTCACTTTTTATTGATAAATTATGGGTAGTTTTTTTTTTCCTATATCTTTCTAGCCTGATAACTAATGGTATTTCTGACAGAAGCATAAACATACCTGGAAATATGAAACATTTAATCTAACATTACCCTCTACTTTTTTCCATCTAGTCTCAAACAGTAGTTTTAGACACTAAATCAGTAATAATGTATAAAAACACTAGTGTGCTGTTTAAGATTAATGGTTATATCTCCTTTGCAAGCATCCTAGCTCTAGGGCCCTTCTATAGGCAGTTGACAAGACATAAGGAAACCAGACTTCAGCCATGAGTTGAACTTTCTAGATAGGCAAAGGAACAAGAAAATCTTAAAGAACTAAGCACCAAACCATTTTGGCATTTTTTTTTAATTGGCTGGTACAATTGGACATACCTAAAATTCAGATCTAAATTGTGCTGTTTAATTTGAAATGTAAAATGGAAATCTGTTGGAAATTAAGCATGTGTGGGTTTTAGTTGTTTTGCATTTTTTTATATTCTGAATCATTCAGTTTCCAGGCTTGGAAAAAAATATTTTTGGAGAAGAATCGAATGAGTTTACTAATGATTTGGGTAAGTATAAGAATCTTAATGTATTTTTGTGACTTAATTATCATGTGGTATTCTGATCTCCAACTTGCACCATGAAAAAAGTAGTGTTTGGAAGCCTTTCAATATCAACAGTATCTTATATTCAAATGTGAAGCTTCATTCAGTCCCTACCTCAGAATATCATGCCATTTAAGAGATGCGATCTCAGAATAATTTAACATAAGCATTCATCATTTCAAATATAAATCTATATCATTTCAATAATTCATAAATTAACTTTTGGGGGAAAAGCATAATCCTTTCAGAATCTAATGGATGTTATTGATTCTCCCAGAAAGACTTAAGCCAAACTATGAACCCCCGGGGGAACCCATGGCCCCTTGGCCCTGACCTGCTGGGTGATCCTGAGCCAATGAGGTCCTCATTTCTCTAGGTCTCAGAACCTCTGTAAATGTACTCGAAGTAACTTAGTTCCAAAGTGTTTTTTTTTTTTTTTAATTCATTTGTGTTTGTTTTGCTTGAGAGAATCTTAGCGTTCTGTCTAGATTTGTTGTCCAGGTTGGTCTGGAACCCCTAGGTTTAAGTGACCCTTCTGCTTCAGCCTTCAGAATTGCTGGAGGTATGGGAGCACTTTAGGGTGCTGGACCAATGCCAAGATTTTAGTCTTATTTAATTAGTTTCCATGGGCAGATTCTCCTTCAGTGACTTCTGTGTTCCCTGGTGGTATAGGGTAAAATATCATGATCTCTGTATGATCGTTTTCAGAGAATTTTTTTTAAAGTTTGTTTGGGTTTTTTGGTTTTTTAATGGTAAAAGACTAAAATAGTGAATCTTAAACATTGATTGTGGGACAAATAGTCAAATATCTAGAAGCACATTTACAGAGGGAAAAAAATGAATATCTGAATTAGTTTTGAAAACCTTTTAGTCTTCTTCATGAGCAATATACCAAAATGTACCTGGTTCTATAACATTATTTTAGTCAGCTTTTTTTTGTTGCTGTGACCAAAGGGTCTGACAAAAACAAAGTAGAGGAAGAAGTTTATTTTGGCTCATGGTTTCAGAGGTCTCAGTCCATAGATGGCCAACTCCAGAGCTCTGGGCCCCAGGTGAGGCAGAAGGGCCTGGTAGAGGAAAATAGCCCAGGACATGGCCACCGGGAAGCAGGGACAAAGCTCCACTCACCAGAGACAAAATGTAATCCCCAAAGGTGCACCTCCAGTGACCTCCTTCCTCCAGCCACAACCTACCTACCTAGTATTATCACCTAGTTAAGTGGATTAATCCACTGATTAGGTCACACATCTCATAATCTGATCATTTCACCTCTGAAAATTCTTGCATTATTTCACACATGAGCTTTCAGGGGACACCTTCTGTCTAAATCGTAACAGACATTGACTAAAAATTTAGAGAGGGAAATGTCATCTAAAAGCCTGAAGTATAAAAATAACTCCTGTGACTAACTCATAAGAAATCCTCATTTAAAATCCTATATTTGATTACTTTATGGTCATTTCAATACTGCATTTATCTAGAATTACGGGGACCCAAAGCCATTCCACATCTACTTTCCTGTTTATTGAGAGGGAAAAGAATGTGTAGCAGAGAAGGAGAAACTTTAGTGAATGGTGTGAGTATAGGCAGGATGGGATCTTGGCCAGACTTTAGGTTGCCCTCCAAGTGTGAGAGGAGTTCACAGGCCAGTTTTAAGCAAAGGAGTGATATGATATGATTGACTCATTTGAATGATCCCATGACTTTTAGTAAGCCCAAAGTAGTACCGGGATGTGGCACTTATAAGCACTATTATTCCCCAACTTAAATTTAAAATCAAGTTAAAATGGACTAATAAAGTGTTTTTTGCTGATTCAAAGTCATCATTGTGGGTTGAGGGTACAGCTCAGGAATAAAGTGTTTTCCTAGCACGTGTGAGGCCCTAGGTTCAATTCCAGCCCCCCTGCCCCAACACACACAGTCATCATTGTAATAGACTCATACTGTGCATACCGTGCTTCCCAAACTTAACTGGTCATGTCATCACATCAGGATCTTGTTAAAGTTCAGTAGTTCTAGGGTAAGGCCTGAGGTTCTAGTGTTTGTTTTGTTTGTTGTTTTTTTTTTGTCATGTGTGTGTCTTTTCTGCTATTGTGGATTAAACCTAAGGGTACTCTACCAGTGAGCTGCACCCCTAGCCCTTTTTATTTGTTTTGAGGCAAGGTCTTGCTATGTTGCTGAGACTGGCAATGAACTTGCAATTCTGCTGTCTTAGCCTCTGAGCCCAGCAATGTTTAGAATTTCTAAAAAGCTCCTAGGCTATATAGATGCTGGTAGTCCCTAGAATAGGGTAGTGAGGAGTATGCTTATATATATCTAAAAAGCCCCAAAGTGCTATATTTTCTTAGCTTTTAATGAGTTTATTTTCTCCTTCGCTGTCACTATTAATTTGCCATTTCTTAGACTATATTTTTTTTAAAACAGCTTATTCCCTCCCTTCTGTTGGAGGCAAAACCCAGATTAACCAAGAGTCTAAAGTACATGTTTAAAGTGGCGGAAAAGCACTTGGACTTGGTAATTCCGGTTCCATTCGGGGAAGCAGCTTTGCTTACATCCTGCTTCACAGTGGATTTCACAGAGGAGAGCTATTTCTATGTGTGTCATTTTGAGTCATACAGTTTTACTACATTGAAAGATTAGTGTACTTTGTTTTATGTTACTGAACACAAACAGTTTTTAGTTAAAAGCAGATTCATAGGCAGAGGTAGAAGCACTTTAGTGTGCTGATAAAACCTTTGTTCTTGTCAATAACATTCAGACAAAGAGTAACCTATGTATGATTAAAGTCAAAGGCAAAAATAATGATTAATTATCAAGGATTCAGATTTTTAATTGGCCTTTGAGCCCTCTTAAAATTGACACAAAATTGTGTCCATGTGGACATTTTCTTGGGGAGCCAGTCTTCTGGTTCCTGTATCCCATCCCCTCTGTTAAGGGCATGAGGCCACTGGGTATCTGTGACTTTGTGAAGCTCCCTAGGTGGTTCTGGCAGTAACCTAGGCTTACCGACCACTGGTATGGATATGTTGACCTCACCTAATCCTTGTGCCACTTTGCAGCCCCCTCCCTCCTCCCTCCTCCCCGCCTCTCCCCTGTTATTCTTTCTCCCCTGGAACTCTTGAGATGTAATGGGTTTCAGTTTGTCTTTTCTAGGGGAAAAGATCATCATAAAACTGTGTTCAACAGAGGAAGAAACAGCACAGCTTCTTAGCAAAGTCCTTAAAGGTAACAAATCGGCATCTGAAGCACTAGCCAAAGTGGTTCATGAGGATATCACCTTTACTGATCCTGCTCTGGATTCAACAGAGATCAGCATTCCACAGGACATTATGGGAATCTGGGTGGATCCCATAGGTAAGCATAGGGGAGTATGCTTGCTTTGTTTCCTGTGTATCTGTTCTTATTCATCATCCTTTTTCTTTTCCTTTTTTTTTGGCTTGGAAAAATAAAAATTATGGAGAGTAAAGTTTAATTCTAGAAGTTTTTAAAATTTTAAAGTTTCAAAATGCTAAGTGAAGAATTGAGGAGTGATATGATGTGTTATAGATCTGTTTATATACATGGTGTAGCTATGTGTACATGTACCTGTAAACATGTGCATAACAAGTGTGTGTACTACATAGGTACACATGCAAAGATGAACTAACTCACCTTTAAAAGACTCCAGGGGCCACACTGGTAAACAGGTGAGAACATGAAGTGATACCAGTTACGACAACTGAGAACCATGCCACTTAAAGAGCTGCAACAGATTGTTGTCATATGGGAGTACAGGCCACATCTTCAGATTTTGGGGCCAGGGGAAGCAAAAATCCAGTGTTTTAAGTGAAAGTTCCCCATTTTTAACCAATGACTGTTAATTCACTTAAATAAGTCAATAAAAACAGTACTGACCAAGCAAACAGCCAGATGTGTCTGAGCAGTCAGTTTGCCATTATTTTTTCTTTTTGTCTTACTGTGATAGGAGCACAATCTATATAATACATTGTTTTGAAAATACGGCCCTTATCTTCACTGATGCCACTAATACCAAGTCCTAGTATTGTCTCCCCCTCTCCTTTTCCCCATCTCCCTGGTATATTCTACCCAACACCAGTGGAACCATACATTTTGCTGAGCAAACAAACTCCTCCATCCTTTCCACTGTGCAAGTGCATTCACATAATAATGTTAGAGAAATGAGTTTAATGGACTGGGCTCTGTGGTGCATGCCTGTAGACCTAACTCTTTGGGATGCTGAAACAAGAGGATCACTTGAACCAAGAAGTTCTAGATCAGCCTTACAATATAGTGAGACCTCATCAAGAAAAAGAGAGAAGAGGCAGGAGGATCACAAGTTCGAGGCCAGCCTCAGCAACTTTTTTTATACACATGTATTTTAATGGGTCTCAATTTCATACACATACTATAATACGATCATAAGAAACTATGTAATATATGAGACTAAGAATAGCTCTTTTAAGTCTCAATTAGCATTAAATCATCAACATGACAGATTTTCTTTTCAACTGAAATCTACAGAATTTAGCCTGTGGCCTTCTGGTTAGATGACTTACTTCTCTTAATGTGTACAGAAGAAAGAAGTTTCAGCCTCAGCAACTTAGACCCTAAGCAACTTAGCAAGACCCTGTCTCAAAACACAAAAAGGACTGTGGATATGGCTCAGTTGTTAAATGGCGGTGGGTTCAATCCCTGGTACCAGGAATTTAAAAAAAAAAAAAAAAAGTGTTAAATTAGAAAATTACATAACATCAACGGATTTTATACGGAAGTTAAGAATATTTCCCAAAGTCTTTGATTACTTAAGGGTAAATTGCATCAACTATAATTTCAGAGTGATAAGGATCTCCTGTGTCTTGGTTCTCAATTCTGTTCTCTAGCTCTCTGGAGCTGGCTCTTCTGCCAGCTGCATCCTTAGCTGTGTGCTAACTCACTGGATGTTGGCAGCAGCTGTTGGCATATACATTTCTGAAGGAGAAACTTAGCTCTTATGCTTCTTTTTCACAGAAGCACTATTAATTTCTTCCTTTTTATGCCACCATCATTGTCTTTTCCTTGGAACTTTAGGAACCAAATGCTAACAATAGATAATTCCACCTCTGGCAGATTGCTGGAAGGAGGCTTTTCCATCTCTTGTTGTCTTCATCCTCTGAAAAATAACAGTTCTAAAATAACCTCATCCAAACGCTGTCACACTGCTGGTGGGACTACAAACTGGTTCAGCCACTCTGGAAAGCAGTGTAGAGACTCCTTAAAAAATTAGGGCTGGAACCACTTATGACCCAGCTATCCCATTCCTGGGTATTTCCCCAAAGTTAGAATCAGCATATTATAGTGATGTGGCTTCATCAATGTTTATAGCAGCTCAATTTACTATTGCTAGACTATGGAACCACCCCAGATGCCCCTCACTTGATGAATGGATACAAAAACTTTGGTACATATATACAATGGAATATTACTCAGCCATTAGAGAATATGATATTGTGGCTTTTGAAATCAAATGGATGGAGATGGAAAGAATTATGCTAAGTATCCCAATCTCAGAGACTCAAGGGCCAAATGGTTTCTCTCATTTGTGGAAGCTAGAATACATCTGGAAGCAGTATGTTTGATGGCTAAGCTAATAACCTCACATTGTATGAATTTTTACACAAATAGGGGGATGATTGCCTAGGATACCTGGAGGCATAGGGTGGGGGACAGGGTGGGGGGGATTAGGAAGGATATCTAGGAGATTGGAGGGTGGGAATATGGGGGAATCATCTCAGAAGGAGATCTCTGACCTCCACGAGATATCCATTTAACTCAGGGGTTCTCCTGGGGGAAACAAACATGGGGAACCCAAGGGGGGCATCCATGACATGGCATTAGCCTTGGATAACTATGTATATATACATTTGTTCTTGATTGTTTGACAATGTTTCCTCAATTGTAAATCTATATTCATCTAATAAAAAATGTAAAAAATAAAATAACCTCATCTATTATTCTGAGTAGTTAACTTTTAAATGCTTTTGACCTGTCACAAATATTTGAATGATTATATGCAAGGTGATATATCAGATACAACAGGAACTGTAGACAGGTCAGTCCTTGAGTTCTCATTAGTCAGGAGATTAAAACAGAAGTAATGAAATGAGTGAAACCTAAGAGTGAAATACGGGAGGACAAGTAATAATTCAAAGGTTAAACCTGCTAAAGGGGCTGGAGCAGTGGCTCAGCAGTTACAGTACTTGCCTAGCATACGCAAGGATGCAGGTTCAAACCCCATCACCACATACACAGCTAAGTGTTGGAGAAACAAAAATCAGATGAAAAACTAAGTAAAATTGATAAAAAAAAAAACCTCCTAAAGCCAATTAGAAGAAAAGAGAAATTATATACAACAAAATTTATAAATGTATTCATCATTATCTTCTAAATAATCTTTGCCTGAATCCCAACACATTTACTTCCTTTTTCAGATTCCACTTACCAGTATATTAAAGGTTCTGCTGATATTCAATCCAACCAAGGAATTTTTCCCTCTGGACTTCAGTGTGTCACTATTTTAATTGGTGTCTATGACATTCAGACAGGGGTGCCTCTGATGGGAGTCATCAACCAACCTTTTGTGTCACAAGACCGAAACACTCTCAGGTAAAAGATGAACATTCTTGGTGTATGACAGCCTATGGAATTTACTGTCTTAGCTTCTCTTGCTGTCAGGATTATCACTCTACATGATATTCCTGTGACTCCATATATTGGGATGTTCCCACTAAAAGTCTGCATGTTTGAATTAAAGTTCTTTCTCAAGTTCATTTCTGGATTTGGCATAATTTTATTTGGGCCGAAGAGCATGGAAAATTTAAAGGAAATGCTATCTTGGAGAAATCATGGATTTACATTTGAGATATGGAATTCCTGTTCTCTGAAACCAAATCAATGGAATGAGGCTTCTAAGCTCCTAATCCCAGCTACTACAGAGGCTGAGGCAGGAAGGTCGCAAATTTGAAGGAGGATGGGCAACTTAGCAAGAATCTATCTCAAAAATTTTAAAAAGGATGTAGATAGGGGCTGGAGCGGTGGCTTGGCAGTTACAGCGTTTACCTGGCATGCACGAGTATGCGAGTTCAAACCCCAGCACCACATACACAACGAAGTGTCAGAGCAACAAAAGCCATGTGAAAAAAAACCAATTAAAAGTTGATTCTCTCACTGTCCCTCTCTTAAAAAAAAAAAAAAAAAAGGATGTAGATAACACTTGCCTAGCCTACATGAAGTCCTATGTTCAATCCCCAGTACCAAAGAAAAATGTTGCTAACGTTGTCTTCCAGTATTTTTGGACCAAGAGAGATGTCATCTGTCATCACTATATAGCCAGTTAAACTTCTGTGTAACTTTAGAAGAATTTTTTTTTATGTGAAAAATATCCAATGGAAAGACTGATAGTTATGGCCAGGTTTAGAACCTACCTATGGGGTTTCTCTCCTTATGTTGCCAGCATCACTTCCCTTTCTGCCTCCCCTCTGCCCTTTCCATGGACTCAGTGTGGAGGATGGCCAGGAAACCAGTTGCCTTTCGCCCACAGCCCATGCTTTGGGGTTGACTTTGGGGCAGATAGGGTTCAAATAGAAACAGCTTAAGGTTTTTTCTGTTTTTTAAAAATAGGGCTTTTTCCATTTATATAGGACTACATATTTTTATTCAATTTTGAGTTATTTCAGTTAGGGATAGTTTGCTCTTTAATAATCACAAATTTACATCTCTGGGATTTTCATATTTTTCCTCTTCTGCTTTCTTCCAAACCAAAAATGTGTTTCTGTCATCTTTAATGAAAGATCATTTGCAAATTAAAAAGAATTGGGGCAGTATGAGATTATAGTCATGGCCTACAAATGGAGGTGGTCAACAAAGAACCTAGTGCCACAGATTCTGGATGCCACCTGGGTTTGAGGGCAGATTCTACCATTTACAAGCTTGGTAGGTCTCAGTAAATAATTTATGTTCTCTAAGCCTCTATTTCCCAGTCTGTAAATGGCAGATTTTTCAACATAGAATGTATGGTAAAGACTGACGCATGGAAGGTACAGTCATTATTGTTGTTGGAACTCATAATATTATTTTGGTCATCTTTCCAGGTGTTAGAAGCCAAAGTAGAACTGGTGAATTAGAGAATTTTAAAAAAGAAATAAGCAAGAGACCAAAAGACTTGTAAGAGATTTGAAGATTGATGTTCATCTTTTCCCCTGCTAAACTTTAAATGTCAAAAGTAGCAATGAAAGTTTTCAGTGTTTCTGGAGGCTGGGAATCCCACAAATGTTTTGGTGTTGTCCTAGTTGGATGTGATAATGCAATAAAATTGAAATCATTCCTAACTCAGCAACAACACAGGTAGCTACATGCATATGAGTATAACTTTTTAAAATGAACTAGCTACTTGAGATGCGTTTCTAGGCTTAGGAGTGGTAAAACTCATATGCTAGGATGAGCTGGGAGGTTTGGTTTTGTTTTCGTTTTCAATGTTTGAAAGCAATATGGATGATGGAAAACAAATGTGAATATCACCTGAACTTTTTCTTCTATAGGTGGAAAGGACAGTGCTACTGGGGCCTTTCTTACATGGGGACCAACATCCATTCTCTTGAGCGTGCCACCTCTAAAAGAAATGACAGTGAAAAGCAGACTGAGACCACTAGCCCCCAGGCGAGGTCCCCCCGGGCTTTTTCAGCAGTCATTAGCACCAGCGAAAAGCAGACCGTCAAGGCCGCACTGGCCCGTGTGTGCGGAGAGCGCATCTTCCGGGCAGCTGGGGCTGGTTACAAGAGCCTTTGTGTTGTCCAAGGCCTCGTTGACATTTACATCTTTTCAGAAGACACCACATTCAAGTGGGACTCTTGCGCTGCTCACGCCATCCTGAGGGCCATGGGCGGGGGAATGGTGGACATGAAAGAATGCTTAGAAAGGCATCCAGACGCGAGGCTGGATTTGCCACAGCTGGTGTACAATGCAGAAAACGAAGGGGCCACCGGGGTGGATCGCTGGGCCAACAAGGGAGGACTGATTGCTTACAGATCCAGGGAGCAGCTGGAGAGGTTCCTAAGTCTCCTCGTCCAAAACCTGGCATCTTTAGAGAGACAGGTGTAGAGGTCTCTGGCCTCAAAGTACTTATAAACCAAAACTACAGTTGTTTTTTTATCCATTATCTCTATCTTTTGAAGATAGTTTTGTCCTATTGATGGCTAACATTCACCCTCCTCTTTTGAGGAGTATTTTTTCCATTATGTGTTCATAATGTTAATTTCAGTAAATTAATGATATTCATGCAGCATATTGGTGTATGATATTCTTACAGTGAATATGGTGTTAATGTTGCTTGAAACATTCAATAAAATATTGAAGAACGAAAAATCCAATTCATATTACTACTCTAAACATTCAAGTTATAGAAGAATTGTCACTGAATATTAGGGAGAATATAGGAGGGGTTTGCATGGGTTTTGTTTCCTGTCTTGAAGGGAAAATCTGCAGTTTTAACCTGTAGCAGAACATTTAGAACTGAATTTCCATCATGTAGCCAAATTTGTGTACTTTCTATGGTATTCTTGTGTTTCTCCTAAGAAGGAAAACTTGGAGCGCTGTGGACTCCCTCCCACTTCACAGAGACAGGGAGGGAGTTAGAGATGGGGACAAACATACACACAGGGAGGGAACACACACCAGGTGCAGGGAGTACACAGGAACAAAGACCTTAGATGCACAGACCATTTCCACAGAAGGGGATGGAGTAGAGATTTCTGTGTTGTTTTTGTGTGTGTGTGTGTGTGTGTGTATTTACTACACTTCACCAGAGGTCGCTTTGTGCGTACCAGTACCCAGTATAGAATATTCTCTGAGATGGACACTGACCGCAGTTACTGGGTTTTGGTTTTTGTTAGCAGCCCTGCTAACCCTATAATGCCCACCAGAGGGATCAAACCCTCCTCAGCGATCACACTGCGCCCTCTGGAGACCAAAGGATGTTCCTACAGCATCTTCCATTTTTCTACTCTTAAAAATGAATAAAAACAACAAAGTTGGTTCTCTAGTGTCCTTAAATTTAAACTTTTTAACTGACCAATAGTTGCATACATTTATGTCATACGACACGTGCTTTGGAATGTGTGTACATCGTGGAATGGCCGCATCAAGCTATTGACATTTGCATTGTTTTACTATTTTTTGTGGTGAGAACACTTAAAATCTATACTGTTATCAATTTTCAAGTATGCAATACATTGCTATTGACTGTCTATTTGAAACTTTGTACCCTTTGGCCAACGTCTTCCCAATGCCCTCACTACTCCAGAATCTTAGTAACCACAATTCTACTCTCTGCTACCATGAATTTGCCTTTTTAAATTCCATATGTGAGATTATGGGGCATTTGTCTTTCTGTGGTTGGCTTATTTGCCTTAACGTAAGGCCAACCAGGTTTATCCCTGTTGTTGCAAATGACAGGATTTCCGTCTTTTTAAGGCCAAATAGTATTCCATTGTGTATATAGACCACATTTTCTTTATCCATCCAATGTTACACAATCAGGAATTGATTCCATATCTTGAATATCGTGAATAATGCTGCAGTGACTATGGGAGTACAGGTACCTTAACACATGAAATTATATTTCCTTAAACACTTATTTTTTGCATGTAGCAGACTCAGTGATTTAGCGGTAAGTTTAGAGTTTCAGAAGTTTATTTTGTGCTCTGATTATGGGCTGCCCAGTTGTATACTTCTGTCACTGAGTCTAATTTTAAAGGTTAATTTGGAGTTGAAGTGGACTGATTCTTTACAAGCCACAATAGAAATGAAAACCCCTGCTCCTTAATGCATTCAGCACAGAAATACTATGGTGTGGGGGGGTGAAGTATATAGTGACACTCGAGCACTTAGAATGTAAATAATACGCAGTGGAAACAGCCATCTTCAGTGAGATCTGGACTGTTTCTCAATTGGAAGGGGAAAAAAAGCTGCAGAGAAAAGGGAATCAATATATACTGCAAGCATCTGTTGTTTACAATTGATCTTCCATGTCTGTGGCTCTGCATCCAAGATTCAATCAATCTTGGATGGAAAATATTTGAAAAATTTTTTCATTGTCCTAAATGTCTCTAGTATTCCTGTCATTGTTCCTTAGATAATATTCAAAAAAATGTTTTTCGTCTATACTGAATATGTCCTGTATTCTTGCCAACGCAGCAGAACTATATATCATATCAAATTTAGGTACATGTAATCTAGAGATGATTTAAGTATTTGGTAGGCTATGCATAGATGATTTGCAAACATTAAGTCATTTTGAGGTTGATTTGGTGGATGTCTGCTTCTTGTCCTCTCGGAGTAGAAGAATGAAACCAAGGGACAACGAGGCAAGTATGGTAGAGACTTTAAGAAAATAATAGAAAGCTGTCCAGAGTGGACAGAGACATAGTCTAGTACACAGAGCAAGCTTCCAAAACGCAAGTTACACAGTGAAGCAACTTAGCCTGAGCCACAGCTCCTGCGTTGTACCAAAAATAACTCTAAGTTAGCAGCTGTGAAACCTACCCAAAATTCATATGAATGAAAAAAAACTACAAATGGGCGGACCCTTATGTTAACCAAGTGCCACCTACCCAAAAATACATACTAATGAGAAAACCCACAAGTGGGTGGATCCTTATCTTACCAACCAGGTGGGACCTACCCAAAAATGAGAAAATCCACAAGTGGGCCTTGACCTCACAAAAAGAGGATAAAAACCGAGGCCTGCAACCAAGAAATTGGGAGACATACCCCACAATGGAAGCGTATTGACATTGGTCCTTATGCCCATTGCATGCCTCCTCTCCATCCCTTGCAACCCGCCTAACCTGCCATCAAACCCAGCAACTAACTCCGTGCCAGAGTCTGAAGCAGTTTGCCACGCGGAACTCAGCAACCTGGACAGTCTAGAGAGCGCCTGATCTGGGGTCCCTGGTGAGTGCCTGCCTGCCTCAGGGAGTGCCTGGCCTGACCTGCCTGAGGACTCTGCATGCATTCTACTGGTAACTATGGACATCACACCCATGCTGGTGAGAGAACTATGAGCTTATTCTTCCTTACCTATTGCCTTGAGCTTATTGCATTAAGAATAGCCTATAAGTGGTGTGTAATTAGATTATGTGTGCTGTGACTAAGAATATAGGAGAGTATGATTTGTAGTGTGACATCCCTTGAGAATTGTGATACTAATACCTTTGAGTGCTGTGTTAAATAAAGAATATTAAATGTCTCATTGCATCTGTCACAGAACGTGCAATCTCTCAGAGTGGTCACCTGCAGGCATAGATATCAGTACTGCCACTCGCGCCACACTCCCGAGAGTTGGCGTAGTCGGCACTCCTGAGAGTTTCATTACAGTTCTGTGGCAGAACAATGAAGGTATGCATCCATTTTGCACAGTTAGGAGCATAGTTACCACCTTATTAACTATACTAATTTTGATAATAGGAATACAAACAGTTGAACATTACACATTTTGCCAGAAACTATATAAATAGTCAACTAGCTTGAGAGAGACAGCTAACCATACAATTACATTTCCCCACGAGTGGGCTGTTAACTACACTCTGTCTATATGACACAATTGTAGAAAAAGGAGAATTAATGAATTGGCTGGAAAAAAGAATGTACAATCAGATTGAAAAACAAATAGCACTGACACCTCAAAAAGATAACTAGGAATAGCCTGGAGTGGTACATCTACAAGAGAATTAAGCTATTGTACTGGATACTAAACCATGCAGGCAGTTAAAAAGATATTCACCAAAAATAAGGAAAAAGGATTGAGGCCAGGATCAGCATGGAAAGGGGTGGAAGATGTTATATGCAAGAAAGGACTTCCTGTAAAAACAGTAGAAGTATCAGGTACCAAGCCATATCAGATAAGCGAATGCTTAGAGAAGGCATCCAAATCAGAAGTACCAAGCCTATTATTAAAAACCATAGAAACCCTAGATAGTGACCTACCAAGGGGACACTCCCTGGCCAGGAAAGTCCTAAAAAAATAGGTCCATAAGCTGGGATGACAATCTCACTGAGTCTATGTCAGTACAGACTAGACGAATACAAACTCCTAGGAGAGAGGACAATGCCACTAATAATGAGGAAGTGGGAATAAGACCCTTTACAAGAATAGAGCTGCAGCAATTAAGAGCTGAATTTGCACAAGGAGCAAACTCAGACTTGGAATTTGTGCTCAAATTATGGGAAAGAGGAGCACAAGGAATAAGAGTTACAGGAGATGAAATGCATGCCATGGCATCTATGGTAGAGAATGAGCAGTTATATGAGGCACTGGTACATGAATCACAATTGAAAAGATTAGAACAACACCCCATCTTTGAATGGATAGCGTTGGCATGGGAATATGCATTCCCCACTGTAGACTGAGGATCTTTAGAACAGGTATCTTAGCAGACAAACAAGCTATTAAGCTATGCAGGAAACTTGGAGTATATTATATGCTTTATAACATTGAAACAACTAACACCCCATTACAAGCTAAACTAATACCACAAATGAAGAGAATCATAGTGAGATCAGCACCATAATCCTTAAGACTCACACTAACCTCTGCAATGCAAAGCATGGAAACCCTGCAGTAAGTGGTACATTTGAATGAGACAAAAGATGCAGAATCAAAATTTTCCTCATATAATATCCAAAATAGCAGAAAGAATAACACATAGACAGCCATACACAAACCGACCATCCCAACAGAGAAACAGGACTCCATATAGACAAAACAACATTAACAGAGGAAGGAGTACAAGCAGGAACAGGAGCTTTAGTGGAAACAGGTCCAATAGAAGACAAAATAATCAATACAGAAGTAAATCCAACAATAGAAGGCAGCCCTCAATCTGTAGGAATAGGGGAAACTGGCAGAGGCCCCACAATGCGGGGGCCAGGCCAAACATACAGAGATTGCAAACACGGAGCAGACCAAGCAACAGGTGTATACCAGGACAGAACAACCAAGTTCGCAAGTTCAGGAGATAAAATGCATGACAAGACCAGGAGATAATAGACTATATATTCAATTAGCAGTTAAATATGATAATAAGTTAAGACATTAGATTTCTCATAGATACGGGTAGTCAGATAACAATTATAGAAGTTATAAGCTTAGGAAATATAATTACTCCCTTAAAGGTATAGCTAATTCCGCAAAGGCTTTAAGACTACATGCTATATATATCTTTTTGATAGAGAGCCCCCGATAGCTGATATAGTACTAATAGAACAGGATATCAATATATTAGGAATGGATATATTACCAAAAATATTACCTGAGTGAATCCCATTAAAAAGAATAAGAAACTTGCCTTCCACATTTTCCAATATACATTTAGCAGCAGTACATACAAAGCAGGTGAAATTACCCAACATAAAGACATCTTGGACACCACAATATCCAATTAAAGGTGGACACACAGAAATAACAGAAAAAATACAAGAGCTAAAGAAGGAATAATTGAACAACACATAACTTTTAGATACAATAGCCCTATATGGCCTGTACTCAAACCCAATGGATCATATAGATTCACAGTAGATTATAGAAATATAAATAAAGCAAGCCCATTACTACCTGGACACCTCCCCATTATAACAGACATCTTGCAAGCAGTTTCATCATCAAATCATAAGGTATATGCAACCATTGATCTACAGGACATGTTCCTTAGCATATCCATACACCCTCAGAGCAGAGAAATAACATTTTCATGGAATAACAAACAATATAGGTTCACCAGACTGCCACAAGGCTCTCTCAATAGTCCAATAATAGCACACAATATATTACAAGAATCTTTAAAAGACTGCCCAATTACATCTAACACTTATACATATGTAGATGACATATTGCTGACAAACACGGAGATAAGTTCATTACAGAAAGACTTAGATAAGGTAGTAAAACACAGGATAAAGGATGGACAATAAATCAGAATAAGATTATACAACCATCAGCACAGGTAAGGTTTCTAGGAATAGATATTTCATCTAGTGGACCCAAAATACCAGAAACAATAGTTAACAAACTAGCTAATTTGGCCCTACCTAAATCTAAGAAAGAGGCACAACAGATTATAGGAGCATTTGGATATTGGAGAAATCACATACCATCATTACAATTAATTTTAAAACCCATTTATGATGTGACAAGAAAATCTAAAGACTTTGGTCAGCTCCACAAGAAGAGGCATTTAACACTTTAAAACAATATGTAGTTGAATACACACACCTAGCTAAAACACCTGAACATATCATTGTAGACATTGCATATGCACATGGTATGGTAATTGGGACATATATACAGAAAACAACCAACCTATAGGATTCTATTGCAAGAAATTCCCATACTCAGAATACAAATACTCATTGATAGAAAAGATTGCACGGACAGCCACAGAAGCATTAAAACAGGTTAGCGTATACCCTACAATTAACACATTAAAATTACACACACCAATCTCTTTAAGGAACTGGGCAAATCTGACCCCAAAAGACACCAAAGGTGTAGCATGGAATGACAAAGTTTTAATTTGGTTATGGTATTTGAAACAATTCCTAGAAGGGACACAGAAAGTTCAAACATATAGACTAACGGAAATTGTAACTGAAGCACCATTAGTACCTATACCTAATATGAAGAACTCACAAATTGTGACAAAAACTCCAATAGGACTTTGGGGACCCACATACTCACCATCTCTATCTAACGCATGGTTTACAGATGGCAGTGCAACTATAGAAAATAGGACCATTAAATGGAAAGCAGCAGCATATCACCCTAAAACAGGGACTATTTTAACTAGAGAAGGGACAAGCAAATCAGCACAAACAGCTGAACTCATAGCAGCATGGCTAGCTATAGAAAAGTCTTTAGAATGGAAAAAGAAATTCAATTATTTACAGACTCATGGTGTGTAGCAAATGGCATAGCACTCTGGTCAGGAAAATGGAAAACTACTAATTTACAAATTAATGGTAAAGATATATGGTCCAAAGATATCTGGACATCTATATTCCAGGTAGCAGACAAAATAAAGATTCTAGTTTCTCATGTATCAGCCCATACAAATAAAGGAGATCCAACTAGCATATATAATGATACAGTTGATAAACTCTCTAAAGTACAAGCTATAAAGTTGCATAGAGTTTGGAAAAGTAAGAGAACAGACAATGGAAACAATACTTAAAAGCACATGGACTAAAGATACCGCAGAGAGACATCCCGGTAACAACACCGGAAATTTTAAAATTACATAAACAATTAGGACATACAGGTGCACATGGCCTTTTTCAGCGGTTCACAGATAGAAATATTAAGGTTACATGGAATACTATAAAGAAAGAACTTAGGAAATGCACTGTATGTCCAAAAACAAAACTAAGATTTAACTTCAGGAATAACCCTCCACAATTAGAATACAAAAATTGAACTATAGACTACAGATTATATTGGACCCTTTAAACCTCTCCCAAGCAAATATGTTGTAACTTTAGTAGACACAACGACAGGAATGGCAAAAACTAGATGAGCACATAAACCATCACAAGAAGTTATAAATATTGTACTTGATTGGTGTCTCAGTTATGGCTCAAACATTATTGAATCAGATCAAGGAACACATTTTACTGGCAGGCAGGCTAATACAGAATATTGCAAAAAGTTTAGACATAATGTGGAATTTCCACCTTAATTATAATCTATCTGCAGCTGGCAATATTGAAAGATTTAATGGTCTACTTAAAAATGAGTTAAATACAGTAGATGAGAAAAAATCCTAGAAGAAAACTTTTATTAGCTACTTTTAATTTAAATAGTCCTAGATTACATACACAATCGCTCATACAGGAGGTTATATATTCTCAAGATACCAAAAATATTGAAATCCAAAGGGATACTAACACCAAATTACCATTAACACCTGATAAAATTAAAATAAGAAGGAAGGATGCTAGTATAATGGACGGGCATATAGTGGCCCCAGGCACAGATAATACTATATGGACAACCTCAGGGAAAGGAGACTTGTCACTTACTAAATTAGAAGACATGCGTTAATTTGTTTTTCTTAAGATGGTGGTGGTCACTATACTACTGCCAAACCTAAGTTCAAACGAGCCATATGACTCAACATCCCTACCACCCAGAAAACAACCAAAAGCTGCAAAACACCTAGTGAATAACATTCAATATTTGGATATTAAAAGATTACCAGATAGAGATATAAATATTTTAGACAATCTATTGCAGAAGATGCTTTCTTTAGCCATTACACACTGCCACTAGAGATATATAGAGAATATTGTACTGAATTTTATAAAGCTACAGCTCAACTTAACCTTTTTAGAGACACTATCAAAGATATTGATTATACCAACATAATGGATACTAATCCATTAAGGTGCTTCGCTACTGACCTATACAGAAATGTAACCTCTATCTCTGCACATTATGTCTTTACATAAAGAAACCAGCTTTAGCTATGTACCACTTACACTCCATGAAAATTAATAATAACATTAATACATATACTTACATGTTTGTAGAAGATACAGATTTTACATGTAAATTGGCTACTGAACTAAAAGTTTTGAGCTTGTTCTGGGACCCATGGTTTGACACAATTGTCTCACAAAGAAAACATGCATCCAAACAACCACAGCACCATCAACAACATCCAGATACAGAAACAACAACAGGGCCAATGCCACCTACTAAAGAAACAACAACAATTGGAGAACAACAAGCCTTTACTTACAGTCAGGAACTTTACAGACTTTCCATTTATGCCATGCCCTGCTCATGCTAGACACTATCAAAGATAACGAATATGTTAATGCCACAATATGGTAAGAGGTTTTGTAAACCTCCCATATTATAGAGAATTTAGGATACAAAGTACTTATTTAGAAACATATAAACACAACACATTCAAGAATATTACAGAGTGGCCAGACTTACTCTCATTAGGCACTCAAACATGATTTTCCACTTATTTTGACAGATCCAATACCACAAACACATAGCACCTTAGTCAGCCATCAATCAGCAGGTAACACGCAAGGATACACACATGTATGCAGTTTAGCCATCTTAATAGAAGATAGATTTACCAATTGGACAGTCAAGGAATTTAAAGGAAGATACAGAGCCATTATATGCACCAATTTAACTGATGCAACTCAGAAGTCTGAAGTACACAGTGATAAGCA
Source organism: Aplodontia rufa (assembly GCA_004027875.1). Classification (NCBI taxonomy): domain Eukaryota; kingdom Metazoa; phylum Chordata; class Mammalia; order Rodentia; family Aplodontiidae; genus Aplodontia; species Aplodontia rufa. The sequence goes on from PVKS010000166.1 coordinate 166,005, forward strand.
TAATTTAATTGCTATTTTCAACAATATAGGCACATACAATGACTCTAAATTCATCACATACAATAAATCCAAAACTACTAATGACAATAACATCCACTACCTATGCAAACTTGACTTTCAAACACCAGGAGAACTCACATTAGCAAAACCAAATACAATACCATGTACAATGGAACAGGAATGCATGCAAATTGAATGGCATTACCCATTCAACCTCTCTCAACCAACTACATACAATGTTACCTTTAATAGGACAACCTTGAGAGTATATTATAATGATTCAAGTAGTGAATATATGAGATTAGATTCTCAAAGAGCCCAAATGTTCAAATGGCCAGTATACTTACTACCACCTAAAACACACGTGAACTTCTCTATCCTAGTAGACTATACTATGAAAAATTTGGAAATGTTGCTAATAGACTATACCCAACTAAGACATGAATGGTTCTATGGTAATTTTAGTCCAACTCAGTCTTGCAAGTCATCATCTTCCGTTTGGAATGTTAACCATATGACTTGGGCTACCACAGGCATAATGGAATACCCAGTACCTATGGATATTAATGGAACAATACAAGACTACAAGTTCCATACCCAGATAAGGGCACCAAATTTAAGTATGAAGAAGTGCTTTATACATCCATGACTTTTTACCACCATGAACAGTACATTCACAATTAACTTGGGATTCATGCAAGGAGAGCAATCAGGAAGTCACATTTAGATACCATGTAGAAAAAGCAGATAATACCACACTGTCATTCTGGAGAACTATGGGAATGGATTTTAGATAATTAAAAAAGTTCCAAATGGATTACCAAGACTTACCATATCACTATTATATGTTCTTATCCAAACATAATCAACCAGATATAATGCAACAATGACTTAGTTAGACATGAACGTTTAATAAAAAAAATCTGTTTTGAGATGGAAATTTGAGGATTTGAAAACATTTATGAAATACCTATGTCTTTCTCAAAATGTTACATCAGACCAGACTCTGACCAACCACGTGTAATATACAGAGGACAAGCTGGAAGTAAGTTGGGAAAATCATTGGTTACATTACATTATAGAGAACCAATGTTTGAATTCTATTCATTAAATGCACCAACAGAAAAAACACCAGCACCCATGATAATGCCCGACTTCATATAACCTAGGAGAATCCTGTTAAACCCTACTATACAAAACATACAGATAGAATTAGACATCTTTATCATGAGACAACAAGTAGCTCAATATTGCCCAGGGAAAGTTCTCACATTTCATGAATTATATGCACATGTTGCCACAAGTCCTAGACACAAAAGAGAATTGCTGGAATGGATAGCCATTTCAGGACTAGCTTTTGGGGAGATTGTCAATGCAAAGAAAATCGAGGATTTAGATATTAGAATTTCTAATTTTGAACACTTGCAGGACCAACAAATACAAGCTATAAGTATGATCAGCAAATCATTTGGCAGTTACATACAATTAATCCACAATCAACAGCGCCAATTTGAAATAGTACTAGACACTATGAAGGAAACCCAGGCTGAAACGCAGCATGTTAAACAGACATTACAAGATATGGATAAGAGAATTCATAACATACAAAGGAGCCACCAATATACACAACTACTGCAGAACGCTATTAGCGAAAACAAGTTATTATTACAAACAGGACAAGGACCTAAAACAGTAACATGAGATACTGTTAAATCCAACCAAAAATTTCTGCACTCAGACACATTGCACCATTAATATTAAACTAAACCTAGACTCAGTGACTACAGGATATCATGGAACAACTGCTTACCAGAAAATAGGTAATCTATTAAACCATTAAGATCAGGAATTGTAGTAAATAACACTGTAATACCTGAGGAATACCTAACTCCTATAGCTGCAATGACATATCTATATATTGGACCAACACAATCAATAAATACCTTATCCACAACACCAATAACTAACATCCAGGACCCAGCATACATAATAAAACCTTTACAAGGACTTTTCTTGATTTGCTCACCAAAACCTACAAAATTACATTACCCATTAAAGTTTAAATATATTTCCCCTTCTACTACAATCCCTAGCCCTACAAAGGAAGGTTTAGGAGATGACGAAGGAGAAACTTATTATGATTATTATGAAGATTACTACTCTCACAATCACAATCCATGAGGATAAATACCATGTACAATTATATACTAGGCATATAGACCTGGATGGTATTACCTTAATACATACAAGGCAATTCTAGAGATCATACTAATATTACTTCATTTGGTGTCACAATTAACCAACAGATACATTATCTACAAAATGCTGACATATTGACCAAATATGACCGCAAAGGCCCAGATAGCATAGCACAACATTTAGAAACCAATCTAAAACATGTCCAACATAATATTAAACAACTAGAATCTTTACATAAACAAGTCATGGAAGACTTAAAAATGACATCTAAAGAACACCTTGACCCACAAAACATAGTACACATTATGGAAACTGATTCATTGGCATATAAGAATAGAATATCTAAGAACAGATGTTTTCTTTTTGATAGGATATTTAGAACATTAACATTTGATTTTGTTTGCCTACATTTACCTAAGATTTGGGAGGATTTAAAGCGCATATTCACAATATTAGCGTGTATGCTTGCCACCTACCTCATTATTAGATTTCTTCTCTGTACCAATAGAATCTCCAGAAGATTAACTAGACCACATTAATTATTTTAAGATACACACAAGAGATGACTGGCAATGGCTGTATCAAGAAAACCATATTAAACAGTTCATGCACTGTCTGACACCTATTGTAGGTAACATACATATCACTATCACCCGTCCACCACAACCAACATTTGAAAAATTAGAATGGAAATCTAAACTTTTCTCAAAACATCCAGATTTTATTTACCATATACTTGAACCATTCTCAAGGCCCAGATGTCAAGTTGAACTTAAATACTATATAATATATAGTATTACAGACAGACTAGTGATACCAAAATATAAAATGGAAATATTGGACAAACTAAATTTTCAAAAAATTCAAGACCATGTATTAAAATTACAACCTGCAGCATATTGCTTGCAACACACCATTTTCCATATATTTAAACCATTCTTTGTACAATATATTTGGCAATGGCATAGAGATCACTGTCTAAACTATTACAGACAAATGAGATAAGAGAGGTACCCAAAGAGGTGGAGGCAACACCCAACCACTGTACCATTCAATCAATTACTGAAGCAGTGGCATCCTTCATATATACAACACTGGACGAAGAGGAGGTACCCAAAATACTTATTATGGACTAAAATCGTATAGCCATGAGATATGCTGACAGAATGATTACAGTTAACCCCTCCAACCACAGGACTAGAGACAATGAATTACTTTGGTTAACTACACCCTATATATTTGATTTTGAATCAGTATTGATGAACTCAAATTATTTTATTATCACTCAACATACTTCGGAAACCAACCAAATATATACCACAGCTTCCATAGATCAAGCCATTATTACATCTGAGCTTGATTACGAGGCACATCCTGATTCCTCCGCTGTAAGGTATACTTTAGATTCCTCAGGCCTACAAGATGGAAATATTGTTATGAAGGCTGTCACTACAAACACCTTAATAATCACTTAGGAAGATGGACAATATGGATATTGCTTGATGTGAATGAATTTCAATCTTTAGACCACATACCATGTGATGCGTGCAATATAGTAATTTCAGCAACCCCAAGATTGCACGGATGGGGATCACTTAGATGCTCTGAATACTGCAATGCTGAAGGATATTGATGAATGGAAAATGTTTTTGCTTCATACTTGTATGCACAAAACTCCCTTTACTAGAATGATTCTACCTATGTGTAAGACATTTTATTGTACCTACTTTTAAATTGTTTGATAAACACATGATTGATCCTACAATACCTGGTTTTATGTACACAGAACCAGGTACGCTTCTTAATATTTGCTTACAAGAATATATTGCTCCCATGCAGTATAATATACCTTCTGTACTGCAGGATGTATTTTCTGAGCCAACAACTGAGATCATACAATGTGCTTACTTGCACTTAAAATCACATACAATCTGTAATGTAAACTTGGTTATCACAATATGGTCTGGACGCCATAAGATTACATGGAATTAGAACACTGGTAGGATAAGACATGGAAAACTAAACATGAGAGCATACGTCCATACACCTACTGTACATTGATTGGCACATACCTCACTTTCAATTATTGAGATGTTGTGCTGGAATTATATCTTGGTACAATGCAGCTGTGAGCTTATATTCAATTATTTTCTCAGCACCGGGAATGGCTGTTGACTTCATGAGAAGAGTGTTGGATGCTGGGATATACAAATCCCCGGAATGTACTTCCACCATCCAATGTTGATCCTTCAAGGTGCAACTAAACCTTTCAGGATCAAGGGGGTGGACTGTCCAGAGCGGAGAGAGACATAGTCTAGTACACAGAGCAAGCTTCCAAAATGCAAGTTACACAGTGAAGCAACTTAGCCTGAGCCACAGCTCCTGCGTTGTACCAAAAATAACTCGCAGATTAGCAGCTGTGAAACCTACCCAAAATTCATACGAATGAAGAAAAACTACAAATGGGCGGACCCTTATCATGTTAACCAAGTGCCACCTACCCAAAAATGCATACTAATGAGAAAACCCACAAGTGGGTGGATCCTTATCTTACCAACCAGGTGGGACCTACCCAAAAATGAGAGAATCCACAAGTGGGCCTTGACCTCACAAAAAGAGGATAAAAACCGAGGCCTGCAACCAAGAAATCGGGAGACATACCCCACAATGGAAGCGTATTGACATTGGTCCTTATGCCCATTGCATGCCTCCTCTCCATCCCTTGCAACCCGCTTAACCTGCCATCAAACCCAGTAACTAACTCTGCGCCAGAGTCTGAAGCAGTTTGCCATGCTGAACTCAGCAACCTGGACAGTCTGGAGAGCGCCTGATCTCAGCTCCCTGGTGAGTGCCTGCCTGCCTCAGCTCCTTGCAATTTGACCTCTGCTCCTGGAGAGTGCCCGACCTGACCTGCCTGACCACTCTGCGACTCTGCGTGCATTCTACTGGTAACCATGGACATCACACCTACGCTGGTGAGAGAACTATGAGCTTATTCTTCCTTACCTATTGCCTTGAGCTTATTGCATTAAGAATAGCCTATAAGTGGTGTGTAATTATTAGATTAGATTATGTGTGCTGTGACTAAGATAAGAATATAGGAGAATGTGATTTGTAGTGTGACATCCCTTGAGAATTGTGATACTAATACCTTTGAGTGCTGTGTTAAATAAAGAATATTAAAACGGAACTTGTCTCATTGCATCCATCACTGAACGTGCAGTCTCTCAGAGAAAGTGGTCACCTGCAGGCATAGATATCAGCGCCGCCACTCAGGGCTCACTCCCCACAAAAGCAAAGCATAGGGAAAAGAGCAGCCTTCCCCCAGAGAGGGAGAAGGGGACAGAGCCAAAGAGGCAGTTAGGTTTGCCCGTTTCATAGGAAGTTCACCCTTTAATTGGTCATCCTCTCCCTTCCCCCAAACCTAGGATGTGGGCCAGGGAAATTCTGGTTGGGTCTGACCTTTGGTTTGCGCCTCAGGCATCAACGGAAAGAATGTGGCAGCTTGCTTAGCAGAAAGGAGTGATTGCATCTGGACCCACCTTGCCAGACCCTTCTCAGTAGCATTGGGAGAGTCAAATTGATCTCAAAAGAAAGAGAACCGGTTTTCCCTCGATTGAATGGAACATTCTAACTACTCTCACTGCCTAACTTTTTCCCCATCTCAATTTTATATGTGGAATTTGAGCTCCTGTGGATTTGAGTTCCCACAGGGGTTCCTGGAATAAATCCCCTTCAGATACTAAAGGGCAACTATATGCTCATTGTCAATCTTTGCAGGAAAGCCACAGCCCTTCCTTGAGCATGTATCTGCTACTAGATCATTGTTTCTCTGATAAGCCACACCCAGGTGAGTATGATTTCTAATTTTAATTTATTTACAGGAAAAACTAAAAATATTTGCAAAGCAGTCTGAGGACATCATTGTTCTGCATTTTTGACATTTCCCCCCATTTTTACTATTGACTCCTATTACACAGTAATTTAAGTCTCACCTTAACTCTTACCAAAACCTTTGTTTTTAAACTCACATTGCATTATTTTACATTAAATTTAACCACTTTAATTATGAAAAATAAAATTTGAGGAATCAGCAAATGTTGGTACACAGAGAACTCATTTGCTGGGAATAAGGGTGGTGGGCGAGCAGATGTGGCAAGAGAGGAGCCTCTTGGCCACAAAGGTCACAGCCCAAATGGACTAAAATACTCTCCCCTTTGTTCCAGCCACACTGCTCCCTGCTCCAAGTGCTCTACCACTAAACTGCATCCCTGATCTCGTACTACCTTTGTTACCCCTTGAAATTACCAAACATACTCCCTTCTCCTCAGAACCTTTGGATTTGCTGTTATAACTAGAAAGCTTTCTCCAGATTCCTGCATGGATCCCTCCCTCATCTCAAAATTTTGCTCAAATGTCACTCTATTAGAATGCTCTTTGCTTATCAATCTAGTGCAACCCACATTCCCCCTACACAATCCTGTACACTCTATCCCCTTCCCCGAGTTCCCCATTTCACCTACTGCCTTCTAAAACAAGATACAACTTGTTTTGTCCATCTCCCCACTGTAGAATGTTAGCACTACAAGGGCAAAGACTTGCATGGATCATCCATTTCCATTACCCAGAAAGTACCTGGGCACATAGTTGTTATAAATGCAATCAAACATGTGGTCGGCTGTCAGTGAGCAAGGCAGACAATTTACTTCCACAAAAGGGCGAAAGAAAAATGCACCCCAGAGCAAGGAAATTGGGGGTTTTAACTCCAACCTGATACAATGCTGCCCTTGGCTCTGATTGCACAGTCTACACTGTTGGCTAAAGTAAGGTGGAGGTAGCTACAATGAGGAAGTAGGCAGCGACTGGGAGAGAGTGGGGGTCACTGGAAAGAGGTAAACATATTGGTAAGGGTCATCGGAAAGAGGTAGAGTGTGTCAGCAAAGGTCCCAAGAGATGGGTGGGTACTGGAAGGAATTCCCAGAAAGAGGTAGGCGTACACAGGGGAGGGAGTTGCTATCTTGAAGGGGAAGAGGAATCTTAAAATGGAGATAGTCTATCCTGCATCACAATCTTCAATTTGACAGACATAAATCTTACATAGTCAGTGTTAAATAAATGTTGACTGAGTGGATTGGGCTCAGAAATCAGAAAATAACTTAATATGTAGCACCAACTACATCTTTACTTATAGTTGTTATTTTCAAAACATATCAGAACCCTTGTTATAATGCTGAGAATTAGTTTTCCTGGTTAGTCCTGAGAATTAGTCTCTGTGTCAGAGAATAAGCATAGACACATTTCCAAAGCTAATACTCAAGACCTGGATATCAGCCCTTTTGAGAGCAAATGGGAGAAGTAATGGTTAAGTCCCTTTTCCTCCATTCTGAAGCCTTTCTGATTGTAGGGCAGGAATGAGAACTGTAATAGCTGGAATACAACGGAAACTGTCCATCTCACTAGAGCAAAAACTAAGCCCTTCCATTATGTTTTGGAATGAGTAGCCAGAGTTACAATGTAATTTAAATTCATCCCCCTTAAGTCAAGTATTTTTAAATGCAGGGAACTCTACATTGAGACTTAGCAGCCTCACACGTTCAAAGAAGCTCAGTATGCCCATGGTAATGTAAAATATTAAGATATCTATGGGAACAAACTTATTATGTGGTTAAATTATATCAAGATAGGGAAAGTATAAAAAGTCAGAGTTTATATATTATTATCCTTAGGGTATAAGAGGGAGTTCCATTAAAAGTGGGAAATTTGTAGCTTTAGTGTTCTTTCTCTACCAGAACAGACATTTTTAATCAATATTTTACCATACGAACACACCATGGAGGAGGTCATAAATAAAACACTGTAGAACTTACCTGTTACAAGTACTAATGATTATGATCTGATTATTCAGATTATGCTGAGAATCATTTTCCAATGTAGAGATAATCTAGAGTTGTAACATCCAAATGGTATCCACCAGCCTAGGTGGCTATTGTGCACTTGAAATGCAGCTATTCTGAATTAAGGTGTGTTGTAAAGTGGAAATGCACCTGCATCCTATGGAAAAGGTGTTTGGATGTGTAGCATTAAATAAACACTGCAACAATTAATTTTTCTGTTTCTTTGTACTTTTGTGAATATAGCTATTAGAAAATTTTGCATTACACATGCATTAAACATACAGCTCACATTATATTTGTATTCCAAAGCACTAACTCAGACCTTCCAATTTTGTTTGTTAATGCCCAACTCATGTCCATTTCAGATTTGGTACTTTCAATAAACTACAAAGCTAAATTAAAGTGTAAAATCTAATTTATTTGCTTATTTAAAAGTCTATTTTTTTTACTTTTTAAAAAATGTTAACATGTACATAAGATAGAAACAGTTAAAATGGCAAATTTTAAGTGTACAGTTCAGTGGCATTAAGAGCATTAATTGTTGTACAATATCACCATCATTCATCTCGAACTTTTTCACCTTCCCAAACTCCATAATAAAACTCCCCATTTCTTCCCTCCAGTCTTCCACAATCACGATGCTATATTCTATCTCTATGAATTTGACTACCTTAGTTACCTCATGTAGGTGGAGTCACACATTTGTCCTTTTTGTGAATGGTTTATTTCACTTAGTATATTGTCTTCAACATTCATCCGTGTTGCAGCAGATAAAAAAATTCTGACACATTCTAAGGCTGGATATTGCTTGTATTCTCATATTTTGTTTATCCATTCATCTGTTGATGGACACTTGGGCTACTTTTGCCATTGCAAATAATGCTGCCATGAATGTTCATAAGTTCAAGGCCAGCCTGGGCAACTTAGTGAGACCCTATCTTTAAAATGAAATAAAAGGAACTGGGGATGTATCTCAGTGGTAGAACATTTACTTAACATTCACATGGCCCTGGGTTCAATATAATCTCTGGTACCACAAAATAATAAGTACATAATAATGTAATGAACTATGAATTGGGTAATTATTTTTAAATGCAAGAATGTAGTAACCAATGACTTGTAATTAAAGGTAGGTACTTATAGCATAGTACTATGCTATGCTTGATCACAGAAGCAGAAATAAAATCTCTCTAAAAACAGAGCAACACTAAATATTTCATGTAAATTTCAAATAATTTGTACAGTCAGTCTTCGAACAAAAAAATCTTTACTACTAAAAAATTGTTCTAAATGAGTTCTGAAAATAGCCTAGTGCATGGCATTTAAAATATCTTTTTCCCATGTAAATTTTGGGAGGCCACCTGACCTCAAATCTAAACCAGTCCCTACCCCCCAGCCTAGAGTAGCTTTTGTTTTTACTATGTAACTGATGAATATGAAAACAAACAAACAAAAAACCATGTTTTAGGGTTTATGATTTTGCTCAGAGAATTTTACTGTTTCTTATACTATCAAGTTATAAATTAATGCATCGGTTCAATTTAGTATGTGGTGATCATTTTAAAATTTGACCGAATAGAATAGGAAATATCAGAAAGCATCATGCTTGGTTAAGGTGAATGCTGTTTTGTGAACTTTGTTTTAAACACATGGGTCCATCTGCGACGTGTGTAGTGAGTTACAATAGAAGGAGGGACCACTTAGCCTAGGTAAGGGACCACCTTCCCTAATATTTAGTAAGCATTACCCATGAAAAGAGTACTTAATTGCTTCAGAAGCTGATTTGTATTTCTAAGAATCTGAGACATCTTCAGACTTGCTGATAGGAGGGTACAAAGCCATAGACTAGCAAATTGCTGCCCAGAACAGGTATCAACCAATAGAAACAAGAGTGAAAGGAGCCGTTTCCTAGCAACACATCAGGGGACTTAGTCACAAGCCAATGGGCTGTTTCACTGAAGCATTGTTTGTCCAGTATTAGATTTCACCCTTATTCATCTCCATAATTCAGTTTTTGTAATGAAATAATCGTTTTAAATTTGGGAAGCTTAATTTATGATGAATATTATAATAAATGGCTCATGATGGTACTAAGTTCAATAGAATATTTAAAAGTTTTTTTTTTGAGGTCCTATAAGTTCTTCATTTACACTTTACTGTTTTGTTATTCACATTTCCCATAAGTATCAATTTAGACCATCTTTCATACAATCATATACTATGCTGTAGTGAAACTGCCCATTGGCATGTGACTAAATACCCCAACCTGTTGATAGGAAATGATACATCCACTAGCCTATTTAACATGTGGTAAAAATGCATGACTATCGGGCTGGACCAGTGGCTCAGCAGCTACGGCGCTTGCCCGGCATCAGCGAGTGCGCAAGTTCTAACGCCAGCACCTAGTACACAACGAAGTCTTGGAGCAACGAAAGCTGCACGAAAACTGAATAAAAATTGTTTCTTTCTCTGTCACTGTCCCTCTCTCAAAAAAAAAAAAATGTTTGTGGCACAATTCTTGCCCACTATCTTGCTTCAATAAGCCAAAGTGACCACCAATACAACTGGACATACTGTTTACCTTGCTACCAAGGAAAGAGTAAAAACAGTCTGAAGGAAAGTGTGTGGGTTTTGGAATGAAACAGACCTGGATTCACCACCATCTACCATGTAATGTTGATAGCTACCAAGCCACATAGCCACAAAACCTGTTCGAATCCCACTTTCATTATCCAGTAACATGATTTATGCCATCAGTTAGGAATAATGCAAGAGGCAAATCAAATATAAGTAAAACACCTCAAATATAGTAGATACTCAATAAAAGAGCTACTAATGCTTTTATTATTTGTGTTTAATGTAGTTAATCTAAAAATATCAGAAATAAAAGCATCATGAAATAAATAGATCATGCATTTAGTCAATTCAAATGAGTTGTCTTAGCTATTAATATTATGTTATAATAAAATAATTAACATTGAGCACTATATTCCAAATGCTGTTGGTTATTTCATTGTATTATTTGAAACAATGAGTCATATTGTGTACCCTGGCTCCCATGGCATAATACTATCTCTTTCACCTGACTAAATATTTTATTTTTAAGAGCTCTAAACTAATTAGCTTTTCAAGATGTAACCTCTTTACTACATCTTCTATCCATTCCTTTCACCTGTCACTCTCTGCACCCACCACCTGCTTCCACTTTCCCATCACTTCTAACTCATACCAACTGCTCATGAGGACTGGTTCCCACATCTAGTATTGGGTCTGGAGATCATTATCTTCTAATGCACTTGGTATGTTGCCAATCTTTGGCTCTGACTCCTGACCCCTTTGTTAGGGCCTCATCAGATGAGCCATAGTTATTTTTGTCTTTGTAGTGCTGTTGTTATCTTTGCAGTGCCGGGGCCAAGCAGGGCCCTGTGCGTGCTAGGCAAGTGCTCTACCACTGAGCTATAGCTGCACCCACTATAGTATTTGAAGTGCCAAGGGATGAATATTTTCTAAAGGGCTTTCTGCCATGTTATAATGATGGAGATACAAAAATACAGGCCACTGAATCGATGTGTATAGTCCATAAGATAACCCTTCTGTCCAGAGTCTAGCCAGAATACATTTGCAGTAATACTCCATTTCAGTGAGCATCTGGCTTAACTGAGTGGCACGAATGCCAAAATAACAATGGCTTAAGACACAAGCAATTTCTATCTTACAAAAGTGAAATGGTTTATGTTCTCGAGCTGAAAGGTGGCTCAAGACTGAAATCCTGAAGCTTCTCTCATCCCCCTGCTCTCCCCAAGCCCAGACTACAGCCCAGTAGGGGCCCAGCTCAAGACGACTATATTTAGGCTCCCTCACCAAGACTTCCAGCGGGCTATGCTGTGTTTTATGTTATGCTTTCAGTGTCTAGCCAAGGCTGAGAGCCAGCTGTCTCATAGTTAGTCATGGCCAGACACTTTGGTTCAATGTCTATCCTCCAGATCATAAGCACTAACTTTTGAGCTTGCACCCACTGACACAACCTGTTGGCAGTGTGCCTTCTTTGTTTGGCTTGCATACAAAAAGGTCCTATGAGAGTGACTCAGGGAGTCGGGAGCAAAATGGAACTGGCGGGGGCTGAACCTCGAGCTAGTGGCTGGCTAAAGCTATTGCCAGCCTCTCGTAAAGGCTGAGAAATATTTCCACCACGCCTTGCATCTTCTTTCACATACCTATCCTTGAGCTTTGGTCTCTAGGCCTGAGCCTTACCTTCGCTCCTACAGACCATTTTTCTCCTGGGCTACGTGACTCCAACTACATTTCTAGTCAGATAGATGAGAAGAGAAAGAAGGGAAGGGAGGGTGATTTTTCATCCCTCTGGGCACAACCTAGACACATGATAACACACAGCTCTAAGGAAAGCTGGAAAATGTTGTCTCTTTTCTGGGGAGCCACGAACCCAAAAGTCTTATCCCTAGAAGATGGAACACAGGTAGGGGAGGACAAGTAGCAGCCTCTGAGTCAGTGCAAAAGAGCTATCCTGGCCTCTGCCTGACCTCTAATCAGGCATCCCTCAGATCGCTAAGGACCCACAGCCTTCCAATTCAGGTTATTCTAGCCCTTAGGTAGACACACTTAGTCATCTACTTATGATATGTTTATCCACTTCATCCCCCAAAGACTGAAAGTGCTATAAACATATGAATCCTTCAAGATGATAAAGGGAGCTTCCCAGCAACAAAAGCATAATGGAAACAGAAGGTGAATGTAAGTACTGCTATTCCTCTCCGAGAGCTCTGAGAAATTTGAGATTCTTGACCTTGGCAACTTGCCTCTAGGCCTGCTGCCTGCTCTTATCAAAAGGCACCCCTGCCTCTGCTGACTGCTCAGAGGCACACAAGGAGGGTCGAGGGTCTGCTCTGGATACCTTTCTCAGCCATTCCACTTAAGGAGTATTCACTCAACCCAGTGCGCAGCAGCTGGTCGTCACCCCTTCTCCTGCATCCATGGCCCAGAGGACATCACTGTCACCAGCCTTAAAGTTCGTATACTGAAAATGGCAGAAGAGGTGAAACACAGCTGCATATATTTGCTGTTTCCCAGAGAGGAAACAGCAAGCAAAAGTTTTTAACAATTTTCTTGTCTCCAGCTTTGTTTGCATTTCCCCCCTCTAAGTGCTAAGCATAAAGAGAAGAGTAGAAACAGTAAGGCATAACCTTTCCTATCAAGCTCTTGTGTCTGGCATGGTAGTTGGGGTGAAAAACGTGAAAACATGCTCCTGAAGCCTTAGTACCTGCAACTGTCCCTGTAGAATGGCAAGCACGCAAATAGATCTCTGAAAGTGGTCCATGGAAGTAGCTGCTTTGATCATTGATGCCTTTCCTAAAGGTTTTATTTGCTTATTTCCATCTGATACTCAAGTTAGCCAAATTCCTGTTTCTAATAAAATACCCGTAATTCCAAATAAGGTGTTTTTTTTATTTTTTAGGCTGTATTTTCAGTGTTCCTAATCCTAAAGAAACCATGATCATAAGTTTTCCTCTCTTTATCCATTAAAAGAAAACAGCAAACTATTCCTGGCCTGACTTCGTGGGTTTGGGACCTGTGCAGCTGCACAGAGCTCCCCGTTCAGAAGGCCACCGAACTTGGTCTAACATTCTGCTGTTGTCAAGTTGAAATTCTTTAAAATTTTATCTTCCAACTTGTGTTTTGTAAGTTAGAGGTAAATGGAATGTGTGAATGAACGGAGGTGTTAGTTGACTTTGAAATGATTCTAAACACGGTACGAGTGACACTTGCTTTGCTGTGATGAGAACATGAAGTGTAATCCTCCTCCTCCACTGGAAGGTCGCGTTGATTCTCCTCAGACCTCATATGTGAGTGATGGGCCTCAATGACTAGCCTCCAACACACACAAACCCAAGATTCTGCAGGCAGATGGAGAGCATCGGCTGTGGCAACACAGCTATTTTCTGAGGCCAGCTAACGTGGCACTGCACATGAGCATCTAGGAATATTTCATGCTGTCAGGGAACTCTGCTTTGTTGGCCAAATCACATCTCCTGAGAACCTTTCATGGAAAGGTAGCCTCACACTTCAATTAGAATTTATATCCAGGGAGGCCTGATTTCATCCTAAGGGAGCAACTAGACTTTTAAACCAAATCACAACTTATTATGCAGTTAATGTACCTCATCTAACATATGTATTCCCTGTGAGATTTCTTCTCATTTTCTCATCCTTTAAACAATGAAAAAAAAAAAAAAGATTTCTATGGCAACAAATTATGTGATTTATGAACCCATACTTTGATCATCTCTATTTTGTAACCATACAGATCTCTCCATGCAGATCCATTCACACAGGACTCAGCACCCCCTGCGCACAACACTCCCCTGAACCTGAGGTGTGCGAATCAATGAGATGCAGCGAGTGCACTACAGGTGTAGTCTATTTATGACTAAGCAAGTCACCAACAGTCTCAAGAACCAGAACTTACTTGAAACACAAAAAGGTGACAATGGCATTCTAAGAGAGATGGGCAACCAAGGAAGCCTATCAAGACCCTGCTCGGTTGTGTTCATTTTCTGTATCAACCAATCACACAAGATAAAAAAGGAGAGCACGGAAGGAAAGGGAAAGAAAGGGCTACTTGTAGTTTGCTTTTCAGTCCTTGCTTGCAGTGAGACCAGAGTAGAGAAAGCTCATAGAACGTGTATGTATCAAGAAGAAAGTGAAAACAGTTGAATTAGTTTTCTGCAGTATTTCCCCATTGTTCTAATGATAAAATACATATCCAAACACAAGCTACTAAAACTGAATTGTGGGGCTGGGGAGGTGTAGCTCAGTGGTAAAGCACTTGCCCAGCACATGTGCAGAGCCCTGAGTTTGATCCCCAGCACCGTCTAAAACAAAAATAAAAAACAAAAGATTTGAGAGAGGGAGAATTGTGCAATTTTGATGATTTAACATGAGTTAAACAGTCTTATATCTTAAAACTGGCATTACACAATATAAAGATGAGTGGACAGATTGAGAATAATAATTTAAGTGATTAATTTTCTGTGTACTGAATGACATTAAATAGCAAAAGCAAAAAAAAAAAGGAAAAATTTAAAAATCATGACAAGTTGAGAAAAATACCATGGGGGGGGGGACCTTTTTTACTTTGGTAGCTTTAGTGGCAACTTTCCTCCTGCTTTTAGAATGAGGGGACCCACATTTTCTTTATGCACTGGATCCCCAAATTATGTAGCCAGTCCTGAATCAGTCCCATCTGTCTTTACTTCTGACCTTTTGTTCTTCCTACATTTTTGTCATATTTACTAATCAGGCCTGAACCCAACCCACAGAGGTTCACCCCAACTGAAGGTTCTTTTTAGTTGTTTGAAAACTGAGATAAGGCTGTAACTAGACCAACGTGTGCTTTGGTAGTCTCTCACCTGGCAGGAAACGGGGCACACACAGAGCTTCTCACATTTGTTGTGGACTCAACACTGTCCACCAGGTGTCTCCAGCAGATTTGCACAGGCACGTGTGACACTAAAGGCAACCTGTTTGCAAAGTTCTTGTCTCAGTTATCCTCACCCTATGGCAACCCACAGGTTTAAATAATTCACCTTCCTAGACAGCCCACTCTTTCTTGTGTTTTAAATGATCATCACACGCCCCTGAAATAACTGGAGAATTCGGAGAAATAAGGAAAATTCAACATCCAGACACGACTGCTGTTAATACTATAATTTCTATAGAATTATTTTTCTTCCATTTGTAAGAGAATAAAATTTGAGCCATAGAATGGGAGAGGTATTTAATAATACATATATAACAAGGACTTGTATCCAAGAAATAAAGACCTCCAAATCAACAAGAATGAGACAGAAAGCCCAATTTTAAAAAAATGGTTATTAGACCCTTTACAAAGAGTATTCAATTGGCCAGTAAGCATTTCACAGGTTATCAGAAAAAATACACCCAAACTATATAGGAGTGTTCCTACACCCACTAGGATGGCTAAAATCTAACAATATCGAGTATTGGTGAAAATTTGGAACTAAAATCCTCTCATAGTTGCTAATGGGAGTATAAATTTGCACAACTACTTTAGAAAAATGCTTGGCATGATTTAATAAAGCTGAATATTTGCTTATTCTGAAATTTTTTAGTATATGCCTAATGGAAATGCACATAAATATATGTCAAAAGATGTGTACAAGAACATCTACCAGACCAGCCAGCACTTGAAAACTTGTAAATACTTAACTGCAGTACAATGAATAAGGATATTATGGCATACTAAAGTGGAATGAAAAATGTGGATTCATCTCACGTACAAAATGTTGAATGGGTCCACACACACAAGAGCACATATTGTCTGACACCACTTAAGTAATGCTCAGAACTAAGCAGAGCTAATGGAACACAGTATCAACATCGCCCTGAAGGAATGAAGGCCTTCCTGGGAGATACCTTAGCTGAACAGCGCTGCTAGGTCCAACACTACTTTTCAAGTCCCGGCACTGAGAATAAAGGCCCTCACCCCAACTTAGAGTAGCTCTGAAAGACCACCCCAGCTTCAGAGCTCCCTGCAGATCTCTTGAGGACTTTGTTGCGACAGTCCAGTTTGTATCTCACCTTTATTGTGCTTCTTGCCATCCCTCCCCTCCCTTCCTCTCCTTTCCCTGTCTTCTCTCCTTCCCAGCATCAGTCCCAGCTGCACAATAATCTTGGCGTCAGTTTCCCTACAAATCCAGCGTGCGAAGTTGGAACACGAGTTACCTTGGGGGAAGTAATGACCAGGAAAGAGTCGGGGATACCAGTACTGTTCTATTCCTTGATGGCAAATTTGTAAGAGTGTTCAGTTTGCGGATATTTATGTACAACCTTAAAATTTACGTATCCACTGTATTTAGTTATATCTCAATCAATTAAAAATTATTAAAAAATGAGCCAATGAATATATTTGATGAATGTGTGTCCTGGTCCAGCTGGGTTCTGACCTGAGGGATGGGCTGGGGATGAGAAAACCCACTGGCCGGAGACCCGAAACGGTCTTTCTTTGTCCGAACTTTACTTCTCCTTTTTATATATCCATACTTTACGTCTCTCTTTCAAGGCAACGTTCATTTGTACTGCTACGACAAAATGCCTAACATTAAGTAATCTCAAACAAGTCAAGGCAACGCTCTAAGACTCTATTTCAGAACAAACATAGACAGCAATTTCTCACCGTTCTGAAGGCCGGGAAGTTCAGGAGCAAAGCAAAGGCAGGTTCGGCTGTCATCTTCCAAAGGAGCAGGGAACACCACGTCCAGCAGTAAAGCACGAGAACTCTCTCCCAAAGGCAGTGCTCTCTACTGCTGGCTGGAGCCCCCTTTTTAAAGGCCTTCACCCCGCCCCCTCGAGGCCTCTCTACATTAGCTCGTTCATTGCCACACCTGGGTTTCGGAGGCACACGTTTGACCAATAAGCCTCTACGTGCACCCCTTGAAGGATCTCGAATAATTGGCAGGTGATACCAATGCGAAACGTCTGAAGCCCGTGACCACACCCTGTTTTTCAAGCTTAACAATATACAATCTAGCAGCCCTTCCCGAAGGAGCCTATGCAAACAGCAACAAGATCCAGGGCAGCTGATGAAGCAAAGGTCAGACCCCAACAAATGTGCACATTTGAACTCTAATTTTATCATTAAGATAAATTATTAGAAATAGAATTGCTAAATAAAAATGCATATTTTAATATTTGGGTGTTTATTGACAAAGGATCCTCCAGAAAAGATGTACTAGTTGGCGACATCAAGAGAGAAGGCAAATGTCCACATCCTTGCCAATGTTACTTGTTCAAAAGTCTATGTGAGGGGCTGGAGTGGTGGCTCAGCAGTTACAGTGCTTGCCTGGCATGCATGAGGGTGTGGGTTCGAACCCCAGTACCCCATACACATCGAAGTGTTGTAGTAATGACAAGCCACATGAAAAACTAAATAAAATTGATTCTCTCTCTCTCTCACTGTCCCTCTCTCTCTTTAAAAAAAAAAAAGTCTATGTGAAAACCAAGATCAGGTTGTTTTAATGGTCTATTGCTCTTCTTTTTTTGGGGGGTAGGGGTTCTGGGGATTTAACCCAGGGATGGTTGACCACTGAGCCACATCCCTTGCCCTTTTTATTTTTATTTTGGGACAGGATCTCAATAAGTTGCTGAGGCTGGCCTCAACATTGGATTCCTCCTATGCCAGCCTCCTGAGTCTCTGCAATTACAGTGTGTGCCACCACTCCTAGGTCTATTGCTCTTCTTTAGAACTAATTTTATGCTGATGAAATTATTCAATTGTTAAGTTATTAATAAAGCCTAATGTGTTCCTTGAATTGTACCATTTTATTGTGGAAAGTAGACAAAGTTTACAGAATCAAAAGTTTATGGAATCAATGAGCAAAAGTTATGGAGCAGCAAGTTTGAACTCAATATAAGAAGGTTTTGAGGCATTTGAGGTGTCCAGCTATGGGATGTATTCTAACTACCATCAACCCAACAGACATTAGAGTCAAGTAAAATCCAGATAGTCTTTCATCTGGGATTCCAGCCATGATGTGTTTTAAGTTTCCATGGTGAATATGATTACCTATATTGGGTTTTCTTTTGTAGCTATACGATTCTAATGTGCCATACTTTTTAAAATTTATTTTCTTTATGCATTTTCTTCGCCTAAAGATCCCATCTTTTGCTAGAGCTTCAACTATAATTTATATTCAGTTCCTAAATTTATAAAAGGAAGGGTTTAGGGGCTGGAGCGGTGTCTCAGCAACAAAAGCCACATGAAAAATTAAATAAAAATTGATTCTTTCTCTCTCACTGTCCCTCTCTCTAAAAAAAAAAACAACAACAACAAAAAAAAAAAAAAAAGGAAGGGATTTAGGATTAAGGTATGGCTTTGAATAGGGAAAAACCCTAATCTCTTTTTTTAAATGCTGACTCACATGCCAGTGGTCTACTGGCCATTTCTACCTGCTTGTCTTACAGGTCCATGATATTTAACAGGTCCCAGAGGAATCACCTTTTCTATTCCCCAGCCCACACCCACCCCATGAGACTCCTCTAACTGATCTCGAACATCTTCTCTATACCCTTTCCTGAAGGAAACTCTGGGCCCTGTTCTCATGCTTGAACGCTTTCTCCCTGCTCTTCCCCATTTCCTGGCTTCCAACAACCTTTCATTCTTCCAACATACAGGCCACCACTTTTTAAAATTTTTCTTAAAGAGAGAGAGCGACAATGAGAGAAAGAGGGAGAAAGAATCAATTAAATTATCATGTGGCCTTTGTTGTACCGTGGTTCAAACCCACGTCCTCGCTCATGACAGGCAAGCGCCATAACCACTGAGCCATCACTCCAGCCACCCCAGGCCACCACTTTTAACCAGACCTCCCCTTGCCTCCTTGCACACACCTTACCAACAGGGCTTTGAGGCACTGGTGGTAGCTGAAGGAAGCCTAGCTGAGGGGCAGGGGTCTTGGCTCTGCTGCAGGAGATGATCTGTGACCGCGGCTGGGGCACAGTTCCCTGAGCTGCCTCTTCAATACAGGGCACTCACAGAGGCCCTTTCAGGGCTAGCACTGAGTGACTGAATCTAAGGTCCTCTGTTCCCTACAAACTCTCTGGTGATTTGTACGGAGGCTTTTGTTTGGTATGCAAGATCCTCTTCCTGCCTCCCCCCTCCCTGCTATCAAACAGCAAACAAAGAAAACAGGTGAGATTGTCAAACTCACTCCTTAGGTTTTAAGCCTCTTAGCTTCTAATTGCTTTTTGTTAGGTTTCTCAGCCTTGTACTCTGAGCATATTCAGCTTCTGAATTAGAAAAGTCTTGAAGAAAAAAATCGTATTCAGAATGTCAAGCTCACTGCTGCATATGTTTCCTTCTTTGAGATTTTAAACCCTCATATTAGCTGTCCCAAATGCCTAAAGTACAATGTCCGCCTCCCCAGCCCAATGGGGCAGCTAAAAATTGGAGTTTCTTTCTCTCTCTCCTCTTTCTCTAGATTCCATGGTATAAATTTGGAAATACCATGGGCTAGGGAAAGAATTCTTAAACAAAACACTGAAAACACTAGTAATAAAGGAAAAAATCAGAAATAACTCCAATGAGTTATCAATAAAAGAATGGTTGAAATAATTGTAGTCTTTATATAAAATGATATGTTATACAACCAATACAAAGGAAGAATTAGATATAGATGCAAAAGAAAATCATGGTATACTGTATTACTAAGTGGAAAAAAAGCAAATTATAGAAGCGTGAACCAGTTTGTACATTTTAAAAATATTTTTAAAGTCTAAGCATACACACCAAATTACTCATGGAAATTATACTAAGGGATACAATTACAAAAGTATATTCATTTTCTGTATTATGGTTGTTTGCTTCCAATAAGCAAGAATTACTCTTATAGCTAGTGAAGACAACGGCACGAATGTTGATACATCTCATTAAGAAAAAAATAATATTTGGGTTTAAAGTTATATATCTTCTAGAATGTAAGCTTGATGAGAGTAGAGAGACCTTGCCTGTTTTATACATGGCTGTGTTCCCAGAACTAAGAAGAGTGCGGTTTACAAAATAGCCACTTGATAAATACTATATTGGTTGAATGAATGAACGAATGAATGAAATATATAAAAATGTTTGGCATAAGCATTAATACACTGGAGCTAGTTTCCTTTATCTAAGTATTTCCAAAGAAGTATTGCATATGGTACTGTAGAAGAATATTTTAATAGTCCATTAATCTTTGAGTATAGACATAAATTTTCCTCAAATAACAAACTTCTGAAATATACTTTAAATAGATTTCCTTGCTGAGATGGTAAGCTCCTTAATACCACAGACTGTTCTTTCCGGGCTCTGTATCACTCCATTTCAGTAAGGACTGTACCAGAACTTTGAGTGCCTAATAAATATTAACTGAATGATTACTCAGTTATTGATATTTCATTACTTATTTATTATCAATGATAAAAGTGATGACCTGGTATTTAAGGATGAAAATTTTATTTCTATTTTATTTCAGTAATATTAAATCTAGTAGTCAATTTTCAGTCGAGCTAAGTGCAAATAGAATTAGGGTTCATCTCATATTCTGTATGTGCCACATCGTAATGTTTTTTATGTAGGATACATAGAAAAATATTAATGTTACATTCAAATTTTCAACAATACTCACACAAAAAAATCATTCACTTGAGTTGTGAGAGTTCTTATATACTTCAGACACAAGTCATTTATTGATGTACGTTTGATAATAATTTCTCCTACTTTTTGTCTTTTCATCTTTACAAACTTCTGTTTTGAAAAGCAAAAAGTCTTAATATTTGTGAACTCCAGTTTGTTTATTCATCATATAATTTGTATTTTTATATCTCACGTAAGAAAACTTGATAAATTAAAGGTAAATTTTCCCCATTTTCTTCTGGAAGTTTGTTTTAGCTTTTATATTTAGGTCTTTGATTAATTTTGAGTTAACTTTTGTACTTGGTACGAGGTAAGATTGAGGTCACTTTTAAAATATGGATATTCAATTGTTCCAGCACCTGTGTTGCCTTGGTAGCTGCCATGGTTTGGACATGACTCAAGTGTGCTGCTCAGGGGTTCCTGTGTTGGGAGCTTCACCCTCAGTGTGGCAGTGTTGGCAGGCAGTGGAACCTTTGAGAGGTGGGGCCTAGTGTAAGGTTGTGAGGTCATAGAGGGCATTAACCTTAGAAGCTCTTGTGGGAACCCAGTTAGTTCCTGTGAAAGGGGATTGTTATAAAGGACCAAGATTGGCCCTGCACCTTCTCTAGCTGTTTTGCCATGTGATCTCTTCCACATGCACCCACCATTTGATGCCATGTCATAAGACTTTCAGCCTCCAAACTATGAGTTAAATAAACCTCTTTCACATAAAGTACTCAGCCTCAGATATTTTCTTATAGCAACAGAAAATGGACTAAGAAAATCACTTTATTGAAATTGACTAGTTAGTTATGTATGTTAATAATAGTCAATAATCGGAAGCAACTCAGATGCCCCTCAATCAATGAATGCATAAAAACTATGCTCTACCTATACAATGGAGTACTATTCAGCAATAAAAGGAACAATTGATTCATACAATATCAGTTAATCTTAAACAGAGAGTGCTATGTGAAATAAATCATATCCAAAAGGCTACATTTTATATAATTCCATCTATATCACAATCTGGAAAAGGTAAACTATAGGGACAAAATACCAATAAGTGGTTGCCAGGAGTTGGGGTCTGGTGAGGGCTTCTCTCTTCTTCTGAGACAAGGCTTTGTTGCTGTAAACTCTGGAGGGTCAAATGCTGAATTATCACAATGATGAAGGGGATGGAAAAGGAAAATCAGATGTAAGGGGAAAACCCATTCCTTAAGCCCTTTTGTTAAGTATAAATCCCTTTCGTGGGAGTGAAGCTGTCATTACTTTATCTCCTAAATACTTGTTATGGCTTGGATATGAGGAGTCCCCAAGAAACAATGCAAGAAAAATTAGAGGTGAAATGATTGGGTTATGAGACCCTTAACCCAAGCCATGAATTCATCCCCTAGTAGGGATTAATTGAGTGGTAACTGAAGGCAGGTAGGATATGGCTGGAGGAGGTGGGTCATGGGGGGTGTCTTTGGGGTATATATCTGGTGAGCTGAGCTTAGTCTCTCTCTTTCTCTCTCTCTGCTCTAATTGCAATGTCCTGAGCCACTTCCCTCCATCACATTCTTCTGCCATGATATTCAGCTTCACCTTGAGCCCCGAGTAATGGAGCTAGCCTTCTATGAACTAAGACCTCTAAAACCGTGAGCCCCAAAATAAACTTTCATCTTCTATGTTCTTCTTGTCATGTCTTTTAGTCACAGCAACGAAAAAGCTGACTAAAACAACACCCCACCTCTTCTCACTGCTGCATTGGGGATTAAGTGTCAACATGAATTTTGAAAGGGATACAAAATTCAAACCAGAAAAGTGACTTTACCCTGGAGAAACCTAGTATACAGAACCTCAATCAGGGATCACGGTTCACATTGCAAGTAATAGGGCATATGACAAGTTGCCCTGCTGTGTGATCTGAGGACACATCACTTTTGATACATTTTCCCAAAAAGTACCTGGCCTAAATTTAACCATGAGAAAGCATCAGTTAATCTAAACTGAGGGTCATTCTACAATCCACCTGACCAGTGTCTTTTATCAAGGTCATGAAAGACAAGGAAAGATGAAGGAGCTATCACAGACTTAGGAAGATTACAGAGCCAAACATGCTAAAATGTTATGTGAAATCCTGTTTAGGTTCTGGAGTAGTAAAGGTGCATTGGTGGAAAGATTGACAAAATTCAAATAGGGAATATTAAATTTTAGTAAGGGTATTGGTAGCAACATTAATTTCTTAATTTTGATAACTGTACCATGTAGGATGCTAAAATTAGGGGCAGCTAGGTGAGGGGTGTGTAGGAGCTCTCTATACTGGCTTTGAAATGTCTCTGCAAGTATAAAGTTATTTCAAAATAAGGTGCTTTTCTTTTTTTAAGAAAAAGAAGTCATAATATCAAGCAAGAGCAAGGATGTGAAAGAGAACTGCCAGTAGGAGTATAAATTCTTGCAAACACCTTGGAAATGGTTTGGTATTAACTAATAATGGTAAAAGTTTGCATATACTATAATTTAGCAATTATACTTCTAGGTATATATGATAGAAATTCATGTATGGACAAGAACAAGGATGTTCCATAGCAGCATTATTTGTAACTGCCAAAATGGAAATAATCGATGTGTCCCTCAGCAGAAAAATGAAAAGAAAATAATGTGTAATCTTTGTGTATTGGAAATGAAATAACTACACATAGCAATGTAATTCTGAACATAAAAAATCAAACACAAAGGATTACATACTGTTTGATTCCAGTTATGTAAAGTTCAAACATGTTCAAAACTAACTTGTGAGGTTAGAAATCAAAGCTACGGTAACTTTGGAGGAGGAGGAAAGAGTAATTTGTAGGCGCCACAGGGGATCTTTATGGGATGCTGGTAATGATCAACCAGTATAAGGAAAACTGCTATTACACAGTTTTCTGTGTAATACCAGTTTTCCTTATACTTAATTCTCTGAATTGTGCTCTTATGATGCACTTTTCTGCATGTTTATTACACTCTCACAAAAAGTTTTAAAAATTAAAGATATAAGAGAATATATATTTTTGTATCCAGTAAGTGTGAGGCTGGGGATAGAGAAGCTGCTATGAAATTGTTGCATCAGGACCTGAGTTAGATGGGATGTGTGTAAGGATGTGTAGGCTAGGTGAGATCAAACCCATTAGAGAAATGCCGAGGAGATATAATCGGTAGAACTTAACGTTTAGTTGAAGGTGATTAAACATTTTGTATTTTACACTTTAGGTCATAAGGATTTAATAGGAGGGAAGGTCATGAAGAAACTGTTGTTTTTGTAGAGTTAATCTGTGTATTTATCAATCATAATATATGATCCCTCTGTTATTATATTAATTATAATTGATTTATTGACAGTCACGTTCCTGTTAGTAACTCATAAGCCTCTACATGGAAGGGACCAGATTTGATACTTCTTTGTATCTTCAGCACTTAACTCTCTGCTCACCAGGGTAGATTCATGATCATTTAGGATGACCATAATCAGAAGACAATAAGCACAGCACAATACGGAATTGGATTGGAAACAGGGAAAAATATTAGAAAATACACGAAGAAAATTGTATCAAAATATCTATTATTCATTTTTAAAAACTCTTATTAGATCATTATAGGAAACTATTAAACTAATGAATAATATCTATGTCAAAGCAATAGCCAGCTTCATACTCAGTGGTAAAGTAACAGAGGCAGTCAGCAAAGAAAGTAATAACACAAGGGACCAATGTTTACCATTATTTAGAGAATATAATAAGAATTTTAAAAACAGATACAAGTATTGGAAACGACATTATTTTAATCAGCTTTTTTGCTGCTGTGACTAAAAGACCTACAAGAACAATTTTAGGAGGAATAGCTTATTTGGGGGCTCATGGTTTCAGAGGTCTTAGTCCCCATTCCTTGGGGCTTGAGGTGAGGCTGAACATCTTGGTGGAAGAGTGTGGCGCAGGGAAGTGGCTCACATGGTGATCAGGAAGCAGAGAGCAACTCCACCATACCCTACCTGCCTTCAGTTACCACCCAATTAAACCCTATCAGGAGGCTAAGCCACAGATTGGGTTAAGGCTCTCATAACCCAATCATTTCATCTCTCATCTTTTTTGTCTCAATATTGAGACAAAAAAAGGGGGCACTTTTCATCCAAACCATAACAGACATCAAACTATCATTATACGTAGCTTGATGTGATTGCCTGCAAAACTCAAGAGAATCAAGCAAAAATATGCCATAAAATAAATTTAAATAAATTTGCCTTCTTTCTCCCTATTTATATCTTAAGTCATCTTTTGGCCCCTTTGTTAACTCCTACTTCCTCAGCAAGCCAATATTGAGAAAAGAAGAGAGGGAGGATGGTTGTAAGGGCTAAAAGGAATCAACCTCACTATTATTGTTGCCATAGGATTTATCTATTTATTATTACCTATTTGTTCAACAAATATTTATAACTCTCCCTCCATTCCCCCTTCCATTTCCTCCCACCTGAGGAATCAGTGTCAAGAGCTTGGTGCTTCCATGCCTTTCTTTCTTTCTTTCTTTCTTTCTTTCTTTCTTTCTTTCTTTCTTTTTTTTATTCAGAAATTTATTTGTTGAGCAATCACACAATCTTTTAATGAAATAATATAATAATTAGATAGATAGATTCTGAAGATTAAATTTACCCCCAAGAGTGCCCACCCCCAATTACGCATCCTTATCCCTCCCCTCCCCTTCCCAAAACATCTCTAAAAATGTATTAGGTTGTATGTCATTACACCTTATCCAGATTTAACACATGATAATAGACCTCCTTTCTCAATGGCCAGGGTCTAGTTCCAGCCTCCACAGATGAGTGAAGACATTCATTCAACCCTTGGTTCTCTGGGTTATGCTGATTTCACTCAGCATGATTTCTTCTATAGCCATCCACTTACCTTCAAAGGCTGCAATATCATTGTTTCTAATAGCTGTTCCACATCTTTCTTGATGCTGAAAGGAGCACAGTTCAAGAATCAGGCTCTATGCAAGGTGACCGTCACAACGAGACTCTACAGGAATGGCTGTGATAAAGTAACAGTGGTGTGTCAGGCTACTAGTCATACCAGTTTTATCTGTACACATGGCTATTCAAAGACACTACATTTCTAACTTTTCCTAGCAAATAGATATGGTCCTGAAAACAAGTCCAGCATTGAAATTTAAGCAGTAATATTTAAGTAATATATACAACTTCTGTTCATCTTTTTTTTTTTGAAGGAACACACCTCCCTCCCCCCCACCTAGTTCAGATGCTAGAATGTACACATGAGGGTAAGAGCTGGATGTTGCATTTTGGTGATGCTATGTTGGATTTCAAGAAAGAAACTTTATGTTAAGGATGCATCAAAAGACCATAAATCACCTGGCCCCCAACACCACTGAGCCAGCTATTAACTTACAATTTTATATATGAGGGATAAAAATTATTTTATCTTGTTTAAACAGTGGAAATTAAGAAAACTTAAGAAACTTAAGGAATTTATTAAATGGCCTGGGCAATAATTTATGTTGGCTATTACAGTGAACCATATTCTATCTAATAAAAATGATGAACAACTTTCATCTGCTCCCTGTCTATAAGGAATATCCTGTCTAACATGGAAATCAAACCAGTCATTACCATAGTTAAGGTTAGTGCCAAGACAGAGAAGCCACATGGCAAATGAAGCCACTGAGGGACAACAAGACTAGTCTGTGAAGGTTGAAATGCTTCATCTGGGATCTGAAGGAGGGGTAGAGTGTCAAACCTCACACTCCTTGAGGGGAAAAACACAAAAACTTCTAGGCTGCTGTGGCAATATCCTCTTGAATTTCCTCCTACTTCCATGACTGATCCTTCTTAATTTTTCCTTATATACCTACTGGTTAATGTTGACCTTTCTTAGAGCTCCCTCAATATATTTTTTTCCTTAAGTGGCTCTCTTCATGGTTGTAAATATTACCTCAGCACTGATGATTGCCAATTCCAGTCCTTTTCTCTGAGCTTTGGACTCATGTTTAATTGTTTACTTCACAGCTCTATCTGCAAGTCTCGAAGCCATCTCAAAATTATGTCAAATGTGAACTCTTTCTTCCCTCCAATCTGCTCCTCCCACAGTCTCCTTGCTCTCTCTGTAAAGGTTATCACAATCTACCCAGTTGTTCTAACCAGAAATCTGAGTCATTCTTAACACCTCCTTTCCCTTCCTTCCCACATCCAAAGTATCATCAAGCAGGCTCGTACTTTTTCAAACACTTCCACAAATCCATTCTCTTTCTCCATCCCCACGCATGCCACTGTGATCCTAGCCTGTCAGCCATTCTCTTCTCTGCTGGCTGCTTTTCAACTTAGCCCGACTCCCATGTGAACCCTCTCCATACCATTCCACAGAGCAGCCATGGTGATATTTTAAAAGCATAGATTAGATCTCCTAAACATTCTGCAGGGGATTGCTTTGAATTTAAGATAAGAGTTCCAAATGTTTAATAGGATATGCAGGTACCTGCCTCACCTAGCTCCTATTTCCCCAACCTTATGTCATCAAATTTCCTCCTAGCTTTCTACTCATTCTGCTCCAGTTAGAAGAGTGTAGCTCTTTCTTCCTCAAGGTAGTTCCTTCTGGGAAGAAAGTTCTTTCTAAAACTCTTCCCCTGGCTCTTTTTACGGATGCTTCAGGACTCAGTTTCTTTTTACTTCCTCATGGAGGTATTCCCTATCCTCTGATCTAAATTACATTCCTTCATTTTTCTCCTGCACAACACCTTGTTTTTTCCTCTGTAGAAGTCTTCTAGTTGATTCTCAAAATCCATTCTCCACTTCTTTTGTAGTTGTTTTTTTTTTAAAAAAAAAAAAAACATCTGAGTATATAGCCACTCGGTTAAAGACTACGTTTCCTTCCTTTGCACTCAAATGTGGTCATGTAACTAAATTCCAACCAATGAAATGTGAATGGGCATGATGTGTGTAAATGCTAGAACCTCCTAACTGACCAAGTTTACAGTCTCTATGCCCTGTGTGCTGGGAATGGTGAGACCTGAAGGAGTCACCCTGGACCAGAGATGGAATGTGTGGATGGTGGGGCTACACTATCAGCCTACTTATGAACTGCTAAATGAGAAAAAAATTTCTAGTCATATTTAACTGCTGGAACTTTGAATCTCATTACAATAAATGAGATGAGATTTTGGATGGGTTTTAAGAAGAGAAGCAATGTCTGCTGGTAGCACATCCAGGAAGCACAATACAATATGAAGGGTGCCCCATGGTGTTATATAACCCTAAAGGACTGCAAAGAAATTACATGGTCAGATGTTTTTAAAGATTACTTTGGTTGCAAAATGAAAAATTGATTGGATGAATGAGCACATTGAGGCAGACAGACCAGAAATGGTTGTCATAAGGAAGAGGAGAGAGAACTTCATGGATTAGGATAGCACAAAGATGGAGGGGAAAAGATGGACTCCAGAGATTTCAAAAGGTAGATTTTGGAGAGTCTGCCATTTGACTGCATATGGTAAGCAGTCGTGGCCTCCTAGAGATGTACAAATACCAATCCCAGGCATCCATGCTATCTTCCATGGCAAAAGGGACTTTGCAGATGTGATTAAGACTCTTGAAAGGAGATTATCCTGGGTTATCAGGGTAAGTCCAGTGAAATTATGAGGGTCTTAATAAAAGGCAGGTAGGAAGGTCAGAATCAGAAAAGTCATATGAAGACTGAAGCAGAAATTAGAGTGGTGAGCTTTTAAAGTGGAGGAACGGATCATGTGAGGTAAGGAATGTGAACAGCCTCTAGAAGTGGGAAAAGTCTGGGAAATGGATTCTCTTTTACAGTGTACAGAAACACAGCTGTTACAGATTGGATCAGGAATGACCCCTCCAAAGGCTTGTATGTTGCAGCGATGTTCGGAGGTGAGACTTTTGGGAAGTGATTTAGGGCTCTGATCTCATCAATGAATTAATCCTTAGATAGGTTCATAGTTGAATGGACTATTGGGAGGTGGTAGAAATTGTAGGAGATGGAGCCTGGTTGGAGGAAGTAGGTCACTGGCAGAATATCCTGGAAGGGTCTTATCCTCAGACCCTTCCTCCTCCTTCCTCTGCTCCTCCTTCTCTCTTTCTCCCCACTGCCCAGCCATCATGAGGTGAGCAGCTCTGCTCTGCCATAAGCTTCTCCACATGCTGTTCCTCCTCATCACAGGCTCATAGCAATAGCCAAGTGACCACAGACTGAAACCTCTAAAACAATGAGCCAAACTACATCTTTCCTTCTTTTTAAGTTATCTCCAGTATTTTGTCACAGCAACAAAAAGGTGACCAACACTGCAGCCCTGCAGTCACTAAAACTCATTTTGGACTTCCGTCTTCCAAAATAACGTGGTAACTTTTTCAACAGCAATAGGAAATGAATCCACGGTGTATGGTGGGGTTGGGGGAGGCTGGATGGAAGTTTGAGAACACAGATGTAAGAGAGAGCAAGGGAGGAGAGTTGGGGGAAGAGCAGAAGATAATGAAGCATTGATATGGAACTTAGTGAGTTTGGGTTGCCTGTGACACATTCCACTGGACAATGGCAGTATGGATCTGGTACTCAGGAGAGGAGGTGCTCCAGAGAGGTGGATGTTAGGGCATCTTCAAATATTCTATGATTAAAGTCAATAGAATGAGAATGAACATTCATAGAAAAAAATGATCAAAAGAAAGAAAGACCTAGAACAAAATTCGAGGAATCTGAAATCCCAAATGGATCATCTGAAGGGAGTGGCCTAAGAGAAGAGAGAAATCCAAAGCTTCCAGACCTTGGAAGTCAGAGGAGGAGTTTCCAGGAAGGAAGAATTTTAAAAAGGGGACATCAACAGTGTCCATGTTTCTGACAGTTGGAGAAAGAAGTGGTTGACACTATTTTCACGAAGATAACTCCCCATCCTCTGTATGATTATATTACATGAGCAAGGAAGAATGAATAAGAGCCAGAGCCTGAAGCCAGACTGTGGGTTTGAATGCAGATTCTATCATTTACTAGTGGTGTGACCTTGGTCAAGTTGCTTGACTTTTACATTTTTTTCATTTGTAAAATGGAATAATAACTACCCTACCATCAAGAGATTGCTGTGAGAGTTTTCTGAATAAATATATTGAAAATTGCATTGATCCCTGTCTGGCTCCTGGTAAGTCCTATATAAATTTTAAGCATTTTTGTTATTATTATTGCCTGCTGTAATGTGTTTATTTTCTTACTTAAGAATAAAAAACTACAAAAGGAAATAAGAGAACATTATGAGAAAGATAAATGAAAGTAAAACAGAAAAAAGTAGTTTGCGAGATAAAGTAGTGCAATGTATAAGTTGAACACAAAAAGGAAAGTTGGAAGGACCAAATAGGCACTGAATATTCTTGATATGCTAAATATGCATGAGGCACTCAGTAGTCAGAAAGTCTTAAAATGATCATCCACTGCTGACACCCTGCAGGCTGCAATCACTCTCTGCCTGAGAAATGCAGATAAAATCCATAGCCACTCACCAGACTAATTGGTGAGCAGGAACCAGAGCCAGGCATACTTGCTCCTGTGTATCCTGATGGAGCTTCTGTCTACCAAGCCTCCTTGTTCAATCTCTAGTCCCTGTAACCATTCTATCAGTAGGGAAGAATGCTGTAGCTGAGAATGGGGAAGGGGTGTGAATCTACGCATATTTCATAAAATATACCACCCATGTGTACCCCATCTTCTTTACCCTAGCTTCTTGCCATATGATCTTCAATAAGCCTTGAGATTTCGACATCTTAATTTTATCTTTGAGCCTGTCGGTGCAATGACCTCTGGGATAGCCTGACTGGTTTTGTACTTGGAGGCTAATTTCCCACACCACACCCATTGGTTAGCTCACAAAGAGTAGGTAGGTGGGGAGGAATAGCAGATCACTTTTTCTTTATGCATATTTATTTTCTACTTATATTGACTTATTTTTGTATTTTAAAAATTAAGAAAAAATTAAATATGGTAATCTTTAGTATGTATATGAGTTGAATAATGACCTACTACTCATGGCCAAAAACCCTGACATATTAAAAGAACTGTGGCTGCCAGGAAAAAATTCCTTCCCTAACAAAGTCAACTGAAAGAACGCATTCTCCTGTGCTGACCCTTGAGCCTACCCTGCCCTATTTGAAACAGAAACACCAGCTTTGATCTCTGGGATGACACGGCTTTACTTTTGAACGTGCAGCTGTCTTTGTAGGTCAAGAACTATCCTATATTTCTCCAAGTTCTTTCTCTTTCCTCATGCAGGAAAGGACCTGAAAGAAGTTAGACCTGGAGTCTGTTTGCTTTCTTATTTTTTAAAAGTTGCTTCTTTAATAGTTGGACAGATCAGAATAATGATAATTCTTTTATGACAACTACCGAGTACTTTATGAGCCATTCAGTTCCAAAAAAATGCAGTAGGAAGTAGCTATCTCCAGGCCACACCAAACCAGAATCTGTCATTCTTAGAACAATAATCGCCTTCACCATGTTCATTTAAAACTTTAGCAGTCTCCACCTTTGTTTTGCTTCTATGTGTCAGTATTGCAAATGGATTTATCAAGAGGCTATGTTGTAGGTGTCAGGGACCTTTCATGGCTTCCTGGAGAAGACCTAGTAACTTACCTTTTCTAATTCCTGGAGAAGACCTAGTAACTTATCTTTTCTAATTGTTTTAATTCTTCCTAAAGTGGCTCTCCAAATTCTGAAGCTCAGGGTCTAAAAAAGTTGTCATCAGTATGATTTCATGGTTAAGAACTTAAAGCCTGGATTTAAAACGGGCCACCTTTCTCTTTTACTACTTAGTAATTTTGGATAGATTACATTAACTTTCAGCCTCAGTTTTCTAGTTGTAAAATGGGAATAACATTACCTATACCCATAAAATTATGATGAAGTTTAAACAGTTCTTAAAAAGTGCTTCATATATAATAAACGTTCCTAAATGTTAGCTTCCATTAGTTTCCGCTGTTGCCAGGGGGAAAAAAGACCCAAAGAACAGGATCTGGCATCCCCTCAAGCCCATCACAAGCACACAAAATACTTGTTGAATGAATACTTTAAACAATCAACTACGCTGTCTCCACCCCTTTATGTTTAACCAGAAATACAATTTAAATTACATTCTTTGTGCAACATAAAAGTCCACCTCTTCCACAAAGCGCCAGACAAAGCGCAGTGCCTTGCTAAGAGTGTGTTTTGGTCTCATTGAGTTCTTCAAACTCACCGCCTGGTCTTCCTCCCTCCCCCAGCCTCCTTCTCTCACGAGTCAGCTGAGCACGGTCCATCAAGGCTGTGACTTGAGACACTGAGATAATGCATTAAATAGTCTTAGCCTTGTGTTTGGCATTTAATAAGTGTTTGTTAAATGCTGGCTAGTACGGTCTCTGGATCAGGAGGCCCTCTATTCCCCATCTCAAGTCCCCACCCTCGCCGCGGCCAGAACTGTTTTTTGCCTAAGCAGAGGCGGGGGGTCTCAGTGGGAAGACTGCGAGGTTGCTGCCGGTGTAGTGGTGGGGCGGGATGCAATCTCGCCGTCCGCTTTGCAGGTCTCAGTGCGCTTCCCCAGCCAGGTCGCGTCCCGGGCTCCCCCGAGACCGCCAGGGCGGGCGGGAGGCCGGGAGGAGGCGGCCGACGCAGCCGCCGCCGCCGCAGGAGGCGGAGCGCTGCACCTGGCGGCCGGTCCTCGGCGCTCGGTCCAGAATCGGGTCCAGCCGGTAGTGAACGACTGCAGCAATCGTGAGGCCTCGGCCCCCAAAAGAAGGATCAGCTGAGAAGGTCGCGCGGGCGGGCGCGCTCGGCCCCCGCGGTCGGTCGCCCCACCCGGCCCGCATCCCTCGGCCGCGCCGCGCCCCGCCCCGCCCGCCGCAGCCCGGAGCAGCGAGCGACTCGCCCGAGATGGTGCGCACCGCCCCGACAGCCGCCGCCCCGGCGCCCGGAGCTGCCGCCCCGCGCCCCGGGGACAGGGCTCCCAGAGCCGCGCGCAGCTGAGCGCCGCCGCCGCCGCAGGTGAGTGGGTCCCGGGTGCGCGGGGAGGGGGGCGCGCTCGGCGGGGGCGGCCCGGCAGCCCCGCCCTGGCTCTCCCCTCCCGGGACGCGCGGCGCTGGAGGGCGGGGACCCTTGGCAGCGCACACCTGCTGTCCGGGACCGGGGAGCTTTGGAAGGCCCGGAGGGAGATCGTGCGGGTGGCTCGCTCTCAGCCTCGTCGCCTGCCTCTCCCTCCCTCTCGGGGCTCGAGTGTCTGTTGTCATTTTTGTAGGGTGCTGGGGGAGGCTGCCGTCAGCGCCCCCCGCGCGCCGGGCGCGGGCAGCACTTCCGCAATCGTAATTGGAGTCGAGAAAACAAAGGCGCTGCCCAGGGAGCCCTCGCGGGACGCCAGCAGCTGCTGCAGAAGGTGGGGGACGAGGGCTGGGCCCCGATGTCCAGGCCCCTCCTGGTCCTTGTCATAAACATCTCCGGGAGAAAGGCGGAGATGAGAACCCTCACACAGCCCCAGTGACAAGGACTGGCCACTTGAGTGGCAGGAGGAGGAAATTGACGATGTCAGCCTCCCCAGGTGCATAAATACGGGCGGGGGGCCGGGGCAGCGGGAGACGTCTTCAGGCCTGCTGCGGAGGAGAAATTCTGCACCTCATGCTTCTTTACTTGAACTTGGTGCTATGTCTCTGAAGCCCTTTTGAGATAGTAGTAGGGGTTGCTAGCACTTCTGGGTCTTCTTTATTCCATACCCAGTAATTTACCTATAGATTTAAGTAAGACAGTAAACAATTCCAAACGCAACAAACCCGGTCCTTTAACTCCTCCCCACGAGGACTCGCGGACTCACACACAGGTGGATTAATTACCTTTAAACCAGGCACATGATGTTTGTTGCTCCTCCCACACACATTAGGAACCACAGACATTACCTTTAATCAAAAAATATTTAGTGATTATTGCACAGTACTACTGGAATCTATAATACCTGGCCGGTCAGTCGGTAGGAAAAAAAAAACTGTAAAGAGTTGGAGGCTCAAGTCGAAATAGTTTGGTTCTGGGCCTGTTTTCTCTCAACATGTGATAAAAGATGGTTGGGTAGTACAGTGGCCAAATTTTCCCTTGACCTTTCTAGAATTTGTGATGTTGTATAAATCTAACCTTTTCAGTGAAGATGGATTTGAAGAATGGAGGGACATGTAGTTGACTAACAACGTGCTATAAAAAGGAGATGAATATTTGGTAGATACCAGGTGGGGGAGAACATCCCTTCCCCCAAGAGGTGGGCAGTAGCCAACTAAAGGTGAGTGCATAACTGATTGCCTTGTCAAGCAAAAGGGGAAGTTAGAATCCTCTATGGGAAGCTTGGCTTTGACGCTCAAAGCTGCCTGTCATTAGCAGACAAAGAAAATGTTTTCATTTATTTAGTGATGGTAGAATGGATGGTATTTATCACAACTTGTAAGTAAAATTTAGCATTGCTTAGGAAAAGTTTGAAACATTGTTAATGAGCCCAGTGCAAGCCCCTGTGGGGAAATAGAAGAATATTTCAATAATTGCTTAAAGCATGTTATGGTAATTTATATTGAAGGCACCTTCTGTGTTTGTACAAATAAGGTAAATATAAAATAATGAAGATAAATTGAAACAAAAAGACAAAATAGCAGATTTGCAGGTATTTGATGGTGTGGGCATTGGATCATCAGTTTCATATTGTGTAATTTCTGGATTAACAGTAATGAGGCACTTTTTAAAAATTTTTGTACTGGGGATTGAACCCAGGGGAGCTTAACCACTGAGCAACATCCCCAGCCCTTTTTATTTTTATTTTGAGTCAGGGTCTAAGTTGCTTAGAGCCTCATTAAGTTGCTGAGGGAGGCTTTGAACCTGTGGTCCTCCTGCCTCAGCCTCCTGAGCTTCTGGGATTAACAGGTGTGTGCCATCATGCCTGGCAATAAAATAAGGCATTTCAAGCCCTGATGTTCACACCATCTTAACAGTTAATTTCTAAATCTGTGTAAAATGTCTTTCCCTAATTTTGTGCATGATGAAAAGGACGCTCAAAAAAGTTAAGTAACTTACACTAACCGCATAATCAGGAAGAGGTGTAGTTAGGTTTGACCCTGTGTCTTCTGGCTCCAAAGTACAGGAAATTTCCACTTGGTGTCCCTCCCTACTCAGGACCTATTAAGCCTCACCACGGAATCACATGCTTTCCTTTGTTTCTTGCCTTTGAAAATTAACTCCATTTCAACATACATATATTACATATGGTAACATTTATCCATGTAGGATATTCTATGTATTTATAATGGATATATACTAGTGTATTGTGTTTACCCATTTTGTTCTCACTATTTTTAGACGGCAGTCAACGTAAAAACTTTTGCCAGAGAAAAATTTAGTATTAGGCCAGTAGAGGTTTTTTTTTATTACTTTTTAAAAAAATTTTTATTGAGTTATTGTACAATCATAAATGCTTATAAAGTAGCAATATGATATGCATTTGTTCTTTTCTTTTTTAAGAACGAGACAGTGAGAAAGAGAAAGAAGCAATTTTTATTTAGTTTGTCCTGTGACTTCCGTTCCTCCGAGACTTTGTTGTGTACAACACACATACTTTGTTGTGTACAATGTGACCTCGACATTTTGTTGTGTATGAAGTGCTGGGGTTTGAACTCGCCTACTTGCGCATGCCAGGTAAGCGCTGTAAACAAGGAGCCACCACTCTTGTCCCTGCATTTGTTCTTAAACCTGAGTTACCCCCAAATTGCCCTCACCCTAGTCTCTTGATTCTTCTATATTTCACCCCTACAAGTGATATAAATGCTTAGATTGTGACTTTTCCAGAATTAGATGATTGCATAAGTATTATTTGGGTTCTCAGAGGGGTAAAGAGTTTGCTACAGGGCTGGAGCGGTGGCTCAGCGGTTTTGGAGCTTGCCTGGCAAGCACGAGGACCCGGGTTCAAACCCCAGCACCTCGTACACAACTAAGTGTTGGAGCAACGAAGGCCATGTGAAAAACTAAATAAAGTTGTTTCTGTCTTTCTTTGTCTCTCTCACTGTCCCTCTCTCTTTAAAAAAAAAAAAAAGAGTTTGCTACATTGTTGATTGTCTCTCTAAATAAATCCCTCCCTATCCTCTCTCCTTTGCCCCTCCTCCACACCTCACCTCTCCCCCTGCCCCACATATCTATGGTTGCCCTAGATTATGTGTTGCTATGCCCTTTGCTGGGTCTAACACATGTGTTTGACATCCTTTCACCCAAGCCTGGGTTTTGCCTTAGCCTCTACAAATGAAGGAAAACATTTGACCCTTGACTCTGGGTTTGGCTAACTTCACTCAGCATGATTTCTTCCATTGCCATCCATTTACCTTCAAAGGCCACAATATTGTTTTTTTAATTGCTGAGTAGAATTCCATTATGTGAATATATACCATTCATTCAGTGAGGGGCATCTTGGTTGGTTCCTTAATTTTGCTGCTTCTTTTGATGTTCATTAAATCTTGATCGAACATTCTCATTATGGAGAAGGGGAGAAATGCAACACATGTGGCTTGCCTAGTTGCTTTGGTACATTGGTGTGGGAAAAATCTAGATACGGTAAGTGAAAACAGCAAGTGGCAGAGAGATTTGTATACACTTACTTAAACCTGTACACATACATCCCCTTGCTCCCAAACTATCCAGGGTCACTACCTTAAGCATAGTGGGTGGGTTGGAAGTAAGAGTGATTTTCATTTTTTAATTATACAGTTAGGTTTGAGCTTTTTAAAAGAACAATTGTATGTTCTTTTGTTGTATAAAGAGAGAAACAGAAGAGGAGAGTGCATTCACTTTATAAAAAAATCCAAAATAAGAGGAAATTGAGTGTTCCTAAATCCTATAATTTAAGGAAGTGAAATGAGATTTAGGAGGTCAGAGAGGAAGGCAGGGGTCTTGGAAATGTAGGTATGGGGGCAAAAAATGAAGTCTTGGACACTGATAGTTACTTTACTAGCATGCTCTACAGCCCCCAGTTTTCCTCCGTAAGAATCCTGTGCTGCACACCACAGTTCATTTGCTAGACTGGGTTCTAAGAACTCATTTCTTCCTGATCTTGCTGGGGTTTGCAAGCATGGGAGCATTATTGTTCTCTACCAAACAACCTGGTGGAAGGTGGAGGAATCAGTTTACCTGCTGTGTCATTTTATGAAACTGTGGCATTCCAAATGACTTTATGTGTAATCATTTTTAGTAATGGAACTTCAGGGACAGCAAGTTATCATCAAGTTAACCTAGTAGGATGCATATATATTCATTTAATACAGTCCCACAATTCTGCCCAGTTCTATGTAAAATTAATAAAAAATTAATGCTTGGAATCCTTAAAAACTCATACATTTCCCCGTTTGGACTTAGAGATCCAGAGCCAAATACATTCAGACTTTTCAGAACCAAGAAAACTCACGCTACTTGAGTTTATATGTGAATAAACTTGGTTCATTATAAATGTGGTAAATAATCCTGAGAAATATAACTGTAAAGTTATTTTTCAGAGGAGAGACTCTAGCAATTTGAGGTGCCATCCAACATTTTAAGGTTTTAATTCTGTTTTAGGGAAAAGGGAATCTTAATTTTTTCTTTGATATAGGAAGCTCTGTTAGGTCAAGTGCAAAATCCTACCCTAGTACCAAGCCAATTTATGTAAAACTGTCTTCTTCAAAGCAGAACTCCATGGCATTTCACAGGGCACAGCATTCTTCTAGAAAAGCAGACATACACATCTGACATGAGTTCTCTGTGGGACAATGAAAACACTTGTAGTGCCTCCACCTAGAGTGTTCCATTTGAGTTTAAAATTCCTTCATGGCTAGTTACCCAGCGTTAGCTGTCTGTGTTTTCTATACTGGCATTTTGGGGATGAGGGAGTTATATCAGCTTTATTTGTTTTCTCAATCTGGAATGACAAGTTATCCAGTACTTAGCTCTGTTGTTGGATTGAGTAACCTTTGCTTTATAGCCATTTGCTTTTCTATATTTGGAAAATATCAACTGTTTTATAAAATGGCACTGTCTCAAGTTCTTGGCTGGGTAACTTTTTGAAACTACCAGAGTCATTTGCTAAGACAAGTGATGTTTGATTTGTTGATACAAAGGCCAAAATAGAAAACTTTCTTCTTTAAAATGTGTAGAACAGGGGCTGGAGCAATGGCTCAGTGGTTACAGCACTTGCCTGGCATGCAAGTTCAAACCCCAGCACCACGAACACAACAAAGTCTCAGAGCAACAAAAGTCACAGGAAAAACTAAATAAAATTGATTTTCTCTTCTTTTCTCTCTCTCATTGTCCCTCTCTCTTTAAAAAATTTTTTTTTCTTTTAAAAAATGTGTAGAACAACTAAATCTGGAGTTTAGGTGATAGGTAAAAACATGTGTCTGTTATAGACATTACAAAACTCTTGTTTGTGTCTCTA
This sequence comes from Aplodontia rufa, assembly GCA_004027875.1. Lineage (NCBI taxonomy): Eukaryota > Metazoa > Chordata > Mammalia > Rodentia > Aplodontiidae > Aplodontia > Aplodontia rufa. The sequence continues at coordinate 204,738 of PVKS010000166.1, forward strand.
GAAAGCACACATATACCCCTACTTCAGCCCCAACAATATCTAAGCCTACTTACTATCCAGTTGTTTTGTGTATTCAAAGGAGCAGCCATCTGCCTTAGTTCAGTATGTCCTAAGTGTAACCCAGGCACGAATATGCTGATGTTTGTGTGGAAGGCATGTTAGCATTTGGAAATGTAAATGAGAGCTCTGTATTGCCTCGTGGTCCTGCTGCATTTTAGGATGGGAGGGTGAATGAGAGAGAATAGTGCAAAAATGGAAGAAATTCAAGCTATTAGTCCATATTTCAAGAGGTGGGAAAAGAATTGAAGTAAGGAGGTCAGGGATGTCTTTCTTGATACTTTTTTGGGGGTGTGCGTGAGAATGGGAGGCTAATTCAGGAAATATTCTGCAAATAGAAAACAGGAAAGTCTCACTTTGAATGACTGAAGAAATGTTCAATAGTGTTTTGATGAGATCAAGTGTGAGACTAGGGAAAGAGGGGGAGACAGGAGCACCAAAAGTCAGCTGTGGGCAGAGGGACCTCCGGTGTGGCTTTGTGGAGGATAAAAAGGAAAACTAAAAAGAGGAACTGTTGCTGCCTGAACAAGCCTGATTTGTGGGTTAACTTTGCCAAGGTAAAGTGAGTAACGAGTCTGGACGAGTAGCTGGCTGGCTGTGTGCAGTTACCAGAGCAAAGTCAGGTGCACATGGCCAGCAGCCTCAGCTTCAGTAAATCTATACATCAAACCCACCCAAGCTCCTTTGCCACGTGGGGTGGAGAGGGAAGACTTGGCCAGAAGAATCCAGAACAGTGGTCAGAGTGGGCCCCTATGACCCAGGCTGGAAATTCTTCTCTTGTAATTGTTCTGGTCACTTTCAGGGACAAAGGTTCAGGTAGAGTGCAGTAGGGCCTAAGGCAAATAAGGCCTGTTCATATAGAGCAAAAAAGCCCCCCACTAAACACATAGAACCAAACCATTCTAAGCGGCATGCATACTACTTAGGAATTTGAAGAAACGCACTGCTTCAATGAACATGATTTGATCCAGGAGAGCCATGCTTATTTAGCTGTTACAAGGGCCTTCTTAATTCTGTTTCAAAATGGTGCCTGAGGAATTGTGTTTAATGAAAAATTGTGCCCCCAGTTCACCTTTGAAGTATGCTTAAATGAAAGACATTGTTTTTTCAAAAGGGTGAAAATATGACATTTTATTTTCCATATAAGGAGGCTCCTTATTGAAGTTGTAACATTTGGAGCCTTTACAACAGTCCCTCTCAGTCATTTCTGTTGGGAAGCATAAGGCATTGGTGGATAATCACACTTTGGCCAGGAACTCCAGGATAAATGATGTCCCAGTTGTCACTCAAGTGTCTTAAATTTAGCAATGCCTTTTAAAATATGTCTTTTAAAAGAGGTAAGTGCTCACTGAGGAAAAATCCAGCCCAGTGTAAGAAAAAAAATTAAAGTAAGGCCTAATTTTACTACTTAGAGATAACCCTGAGCAACATTTGATATTTTCTTCAGGTTTTTTTTCCCTAAAATATACTTCATATGTAGTGCATACGTTTACAGATATAAACGTTCACTATACATGGAGGTTTGTGTCCTGCTGTTTTCACTTAGTGTGATACATTTTCCCCTGTAATTAAGTTCTATTTTCTCATCCTGTAGATATAAGGTTTTAACTTTTCCCTCATATGAATCTACCACAATTCATTTAACTGTCCCATTATTGATCGCTTGCTTTGTTTCAATTTTGATTATGATGAAAACTGCTTCAGTAAATATCTTTACCTTAACTATTTGCTTCTTAATAGTTTATGCTTCTGGGATTTTTTTTATTTATTTTTTATTAGATGGATATAGAGATACAATTGAGGGGAAACATTATCAAATATTCATGAACCATTGTATATATACTTAGTTATCCAGGGCTAATGCCATATCATGGGTGCCCAGCTTGGGTTTCCCCTGTTGCTGTTTCCCCCAGAACTCCTGAGTTAAATGGATATCTTGTGGAGGACAGCGATCGCCTTATGAGATGATTCCCCCATATTCCCATTCTCCAGTCTCTTAGAAGTTCTTCCTACACCCTCCCCCTGTCCCCCTCCCTACACCTCCAAGTATCCTAGGGAGTCATCTCCCCATTGCATTGAGAATCATACAATTTAAATTTATTATTAGCTTAGCTGTCTAACATACTGGTTTCCCATGTATTCTAGCTTCCACAGATGAGAGAAACCATTCGGCCCTTGAGTCTCTGAGATTGGGATACTTCACTTAGCATAATTTTTTCCATCTCCATCCATTTGATTTCAAAAGCCATAATATCATCTTCTCTAATGGCCGAGTAGTATTCCATTGTATATAAGTACCAAAGTTTTTTGTATCCACTCATCGAGTGAAGGTATGCTTCTGTTTTTAGTGACTGAGGGTACCTATCAATCCATCCTCATCAGCATTGAATGGTTTCATTTTAAGCATGTATGTTAAAGTATATTTGTTCTTTGGTGGGCTAGGTAAAATGTTTTTCTGAAAGGAATTATGTCATTAGAACTGATAGCACATTTCAGCTCTCAATTTACCAGGACTCTAACTTTATAAGAAACAAAATTAAACAATTTTAGATTACACATACTGGAATGTCTTAAGGATATGAATTTTTGTTCTTTTAGACTGTTGTATATTTTTGTGGTGGCAGTTGAACCCAGGGTCTCACATGTGCTAGGCAAGTGCTCTACCACTGAGCTACATCCCCAGTCCTAATATAAGTATCTTTTATAAAACATTTTTTTTTCATGCTGTGATAGGAAATGTTCTTGTTCCTTGTGGTGGGCTTCTTTTAAACAGGAAGTTTATTTGGAAGGTAGGAAGAAATGAGATTCTGGGGCCTGCTTCAGATTTATGCTTTAAACTATGCTATATATGGATAATCTTTAATCAGAAGCCTAAAATAAATAGGAATCTATTTCCATGATGCTTGATTACATCTACAGGATTAAATTATAACTTTTTAAATTGTCATTTTATTGTTTCTTTCCCCAAAGTGAAAGTGAAAATCCACTTGGCTTTTATTCCTTAAAAGATCAAAACAATTCATTCCTTTTTACTCAGTGGATTGAAGGGAAATGTCAGAGATGATTTCAGCTTTTTTTCAGATTTGCGATGTTACAAATGTAAGTAAAATGCTTCTGCAGAAGTGTATATTCTAAACAGGTAGTTCTTTCTGGCCCACAGGTACTCAGATATCATTCAGGTCATAATACAAGAGAGTATTCTCTAGCAAGCCAGGGCCCTCACCTCCCTTTGGGCTGTGGACTGGGAGACAGACAGGAACACAAATCTGTGAGCATTGATGGGTAAAATGCTAAGCTATTTTAAGGGTGGTGCCAAAGGATTTTAGAACACTACTTTGGGAAGAATGCTTTTAGAATAATTGCAAATAAATAGCATTATCTTGGAATAAAACCACAACGACCACTGCCACCACCAGATATTCATATGTTGCTTTTGAATTAACAAAATGCTTTTTAATACATTATTTCATTTAAGCCCCAGAAGCCCTCTGAGTCAGTTGACTTAGTTTTGTGTTATTATCCCCATTTTATGATGAGGAAAAAGAAGCTCAAGGAAGCCAGTGTCAAAACCAGGGAAGCTGCTGGAACTTCTTTCTCCTCTACTTCTTAAATTAATCTCTGATCACATTAAACTTTAATAAAAATCTTATATTGTCAGCAGGTGCTTTCCAAAAATAACCAATGTTTTTTGAGAGCTTACAGAACTAAAGGGTAATATGCAAAGTAATAATTTCCTTTTTCACTGAGTTTAGAATCTGTTGGGTGGAAAAGAGATATCTGTAAAAAGATAGTGATAAAATTACTTAAAAAGCAGATACTAGCTCAGGTGTGAGAGCATTCTTCAGGAATAGAGGAAGGAGTGAAAACAGTTCAAGTTCCTTCTACCTTCAGATGTTATAAAAGGTTACATTAGGCACGGTCCACAAAGTAGTGTTTGTTCTGAAAGAATGCCATCACAGGAGTTTTTCTTGCCTATATGATTAAGATCACACACTAAAATAAGAGTTTGAATGTCAGGACATCCTTAGTAGGGGTTGCAGCAGCAAAACCCTGCAATCTGTTTTCCAGCAGTGTGGCCATGCTACTCTCCTGCTTCATTTGATTTAGTGGTTCCCCATTGCTATCAAAATAAATAATACCTGCAGGTTCTTAGTGTATATCCAGCACTGTGCTAAGAGTTCAACAAGCGTATGCACTTTCACAGCTACCCTGATGGAAAGGTGCTATGATGTGCCTCACCTATAGGTGGGGAGACCGAAACTCAGAGACGTTAAAAACTTTAATAGGGCCCCAAAGCAAGTCAGTAATTTCAGTCTCTGCCAGTCTCTCTTCAACCCCTTGCATTTATACAGGCCTCTGGATCAGGCCCTGCACTTCTTCTGGGCTACACTACACATCCTGTGAGGCTTCCTCAGGACCCCACCCCAGGGACTTCTCCACCAGTGTTTGTTCCTGTTTTAACACTTGGCAGGGTGTATTGTGATTGTTTACCTTCAAGTCTCTTACTGCTGGGCTTGAGAGCTGGGACTATGTGGTCTTTGCTACATGAACTGTGGGTCACCAAGCACATGTGCCCATCTAATAGTTGTTGCTAAATTTGGCGTTAAAGAAAAAAATTGTCTTTATTTTCAGCGTAAGTCTCTACATTGTATTTGTGTGTTGTATCATCTCTCAGCCTAATAGTCCAGGCCCTCTGTAATCTGTTGCTGTCTGGTAGCCTCAGATGCCCACAGCCCTAATAAAAATCTTTTAAGGAGGCACTGTTTCCTTTTCATTTCCCCATCCTTGAATGGTTTCCCAACTTTTTTTTTGCCTAAGGTAATTCCTATCCATCTTTCAAGGTTCAGTCTGAGACCCTCATTCTATTGCTGACCCATCTCAAGTATAGGTTCTTTACTCAGAACTCCACAAGTTCCTGAATTTTGTAGCCCCCCCCTTTTTTCTGTTAATTATGCAGTACCATGTCACTGGCTTCTCGTTCATTATTATTCTGATTTGTGATTTTGCTTTTTCCACATTATTTGATGTTTCCTTCTATTTTAGATTCAGCTTGTCTACTATAAAGCCAGTCTTTGGGGTCCAAGACCAAATATTTGGCATCTCTGCCTAATAGCTGCACAGTGCATTGGGACAGTGGTATCTGCTAAGAGCATGGACTATGTGGATTTGAATCCCAGCTCTTCTACTTATTCCCAATGTAAATGTGGGCTAGTTATTTGCTTTCTTGGTGCCTCTGTTTCCCCAACTATAAAGTAGCAAAGTAACCATACTCACCCTGGAAAACTGCTATGAGAATTTAATGAGTTAATACTTGTTACACCCATGCTAAGTGTTATGTGTTTGTTGTACTTCATAATAATATTGATGGCACAATAGTGCCCAAAGTTCCTAGTGAAATAGAAATAGATGGTCAAGATGGAGCAACCATTATGTTTGTCTGTAGATTTGTCTGTCATCTAACAGACAAGTTTTGTTAGGAGCCTGGGAAAGGTCCTCCAGGAGGGACAAGGGTGGCAGGTTCTGTTTCTGGGAGAAGGTTCAGCCCCACTGCAGAGCTGTTGGCAGCAGCTGTGGGCAGTCTGGGGGCAGTACCGGGTGCCTGGAGGGCTTAAGCTGAAAACTGGACTGACAGGAACAGGACCAGTTCTGCCTCTCATAGTATGCCTTAGCCATAAAGAAGCCATGTCACAGTGCCTGGGAGGAAGAGGAAGATTCCAAAATAGCTACTTGTACACTTTAATGTCCTTGTACCCTGCGTGACTGTCACAAAGACAAGTTTTTAATTTCTTTTTCTTGATATCAGTCAAGCAGCTAGCAGACGCTAAAGCAGTCTTGATTTAAATAAAGATCTGTGGGGTTGATGTTGCATGCTGTACCTCTGAAGAAAGCTCCATTCTAGAAAATGCTAGGGTTTGAACTGAATGTTCAAGTATAGTGTATAAATGCCAAGACTCTAAGGTTCATTTATAGTGATTTCTCATAGTCTGTGATGATAATAAATTACATGGTAGTCAGAGTCCTGCTCTGGGACTCACGTTGCTCTGACTCATTGAGAATGGTCAGTAAGAGTTGGCGAAGTAGAGCTAGCTCCTGGGGTTCAAGAAGCAGACTTCCCTGTATTCAGTCCTGGTCTCTGGGTAACACTGAGTTAGGATGGCAGAGGCACAAGGAAGAAGGTCCCTTCCATATTACCCAGGGACTGTGTCGTCTACACCACTGTTCTGTTATCGTGATGTCTGTAAATCCCGTCTTTGGCAATTATTATTCTAAACAACATATTCAGGTATAAGGGTTTTTTCCCCTTAAAAAGTTTAGTCAATTTCTATACTTACATATTTTTGAATAACAATATATGTTCAAGTCATTTTTAATTTAAATACTTAATGAAGAAAGCTATCAATTTTAATAAGAATGATTTTATTGTCTCTCATCAATAATTCAGAAATGCCTACTATTTGAATGACTCACTGTAGGTACTGGTAGGATGATTTTCCAGGTTTTAAAAGGCTGTGTTATATTTTCACAGTGGTGGTGTTGATTAATATCATTCGAGTGTGCTAGATGAGAAAACTTCTGGTTTTCTAGAAAATGAATAAAATTCCCCTCTCACCAATTAGGATTAACTGCAAATTTTAAATAGAGATTTCCTACAGAAGTTCATAAGTTTCTGAGTGTAATTTGAAATGTCTTCTGTTTTTAAGCTTTAAGATCAGAAATTTAAAATAAAATACTAGCTGAATAAATTCATGTTGGTTGACCACTTAGTCTGCTCAAGCTGCTATAACAAAAACACCATAAATGGACTGGGTGGCTTAAACCACAATTGACTTCACAGTGCTAAGACTGGGAAGTGTAAGAGCAAGGTGCCAGTGACTTGGTTCCTGACAAGGGCCGGCTTCCTGACTTGTCAGACATCTGCCTTCTCACTATGTCCTCACATGGCCTTTTCTTAGCAAATGACAGCTGTCTTTCTGTTCTATAATGGCACAAATTCCATCATGAGGATTCCACCCTCATGACTTTTTTTAAACGCAAGGTCCATATACAGTCACATTGGCATACTTCTGAGTTTAGAAGATGGCCGTGCACATACCTCCATCACCTTCTTTGTGAAGTCTGTCCTTACTTTGTAAACATATGAAGTGTCTTGTTCAGCGTTTAAATACGTTTACCATTCCTTATACTTGCTTCATCCACACTTGAAAGAAGTTAATCTAATTCAGCAAAAGATGCACTACTTTGGGACCTACTTTAATCTTATTAAAATATAGAAATGTTTTTGTTTTGTTCCATTTCGTTTGTCCTTGATCCTGCAACTGTATAGATGACTGTAGTTACTCATTATTATTGTTTATAATGATTTCTCCATGTTGTGGTTCCTTTTTCAAGAAAATCTAAATATGACATGAAAATATGGAGTCGAAAAATTAATGTCCTGAATTTAAAAGATTTTGTTTGTCTTTTCTGATTTGAAGTTTGTATAAAAGTTGCTGTGTGACTTTCATATAAAAGGTACTGAACAGCATATTAGAGGACCTTTCCCCAAGTACTTTCCATTTGTTGATGCTTTCAGAAGTACTTAACATTGGACTTCTGTAACTCAAGAAACCTTGGAAAACCTTATAACCAAATTGAATAAAGTAGAGAGAAAGACTGGTTTGAGAGAATGTTGCTTGTTGAGGTGTAAACGACCATCCTAATGTAAGATATCCTGCAGCTTCAGATGAGCATTTGGGCCTTGGTTCTTCACTATTTGGACTATTTGAAGAATTATGCCCTCTTAAGAGCTCTTTGTGTCCTTCTCTGACCTTAGTAAAGTCTCAGAAGTTGATTTATGAAGGCTGCTGAAGGGTACCTGATTATAATTCATGTAGTCAGATGGTCTGTACAATTCTGAGAAATATTTTTAGTCAGTGATAGAAGGGTACTAGCAGTTGGTTTAAATTATTGTCTTTTGCAGAGCCAAAGCTCATATAACTGCATATTTCTTTTTTTGATTAAATTTATTTTTAACTGATCCATAGCAATATAAATGTTTACATATCAGTGGGAACCATGTGGTGTTTCCATATGTGTGTGTACATTGTGTAATATTTAAATCAGATTAAACACACCTATCCTCGTTTTTCATTTCTTTATGATGAAAACTTTCAGTACATGTCTAGCTTTTTGAAATGTACACTTCATTGATTTTTTTTTAAAATGAGAGTTGTGCTTGCACAAAGGTTTCAAAAAATGAACCATTTTACAAAGTTTGTTAAAAAACAAAACAAAGCCTCTCAGATTTCTGTGCCTTCCCTTCTGGATTCTCCTAGGAGAATCACCCCCTCTGCCGCTTAGGGGGTGGTTTTGATGTTTCTATGAATGAATTTTTGGATTTGTGGATTATCATGTCTTCCTGCTGTGGCAGATGTGGGGTTAACTCTCTTTCCTGCGCTTACAGCTTTACCTGCTCAACCCTCCATTTCCTGTCTGCTGGTACATTGGTGGGTATATTGGTTTAGTTATGTGGCAGTTGGTTTGTTCAGTATTCACTGTTTACGTTAGTGTGACTGTAATCACGGTGGAGACGTGTAATAAACTATGATTATTTTTCCTGTGCAACTTTTTATTTTCTTGTAGTGTTCTGTTTAACTTTCTCTGTGAAATTTACCATTGGTTCATCCCTGAACTCATCACCAGTTGTCTAAATTTCCTCAGGGCTTGCTCAGGTGTGTTGGTGGTCTTCACCAGTGTCCGCCAGCTCACAGTGTCTCCTGGGCCTTCGCACCTGTTCCTGCTGGACTCATTGTTCTTTGTGTCTTGTGCACAGCTGTCGTTCTGGGATCTCCAGTTACTATCATCCCTGTGCTCTCTTTGCCTGTCTTCTATGTTACATCTCTTATTTCCTGCATTCTGTGTTGTTTTTGTTGCTGTTGTTTTTTAGTTTATCCCATTGGCATGCCAGTGCACAACCTAAGAAAGGGAGAAATGAGAGATTTGTTTTTCGAGGATTCACGTATGTAAAATTTATTTTGTTACTGTTATGTGTCCTTTAACTCCTCCTGGCTCGGATTATGACTGTAGTATGCTGAGTGAATGTGTGTGTATGTGTGTGTGTTCCTTTCAGTGGGATTTAGGAAAGGAGCCCAATTAGATGTGTTTAATCTGCCCTGTTCACTCAGAAGTGTCGTATAACTGTGTGAATTTGAAACACCACACACATTTCTGTTGGTTCTGAGCTCAAGAAATAAAACAAGCCAGGAAATAATTCAGAGGGGAATTAGTTGTTCCTTTGAGGTAACGTGATGGGGTAGGAACTATGCACTGGGGAGGTGCAGGCACTCAGAGAGCCTGAAGAACTCATCTTTCATAGCTGGCAGCGGAAGGCTGGACTTAGCTTTGCCTTCACGTTTTCTCAGGGTGGGGAGGTTTTCCTTTTGCCATAGGGGAAATCAAGATTTGGAAACTAGACATGGTGACTTCACAATATTGTAAATATAGTAAATGCCCCCAAATTGTTCATTTTCAAATGGTTGATTTTATGTTATGTGAATTTTGCCACAATTCAAGAAAAAAAACCAATAAAACACATGAATATTTTCAAAGCTAGTAGCTATATGGCACCTCACTTTTGGAAATAAGATAAATGAACTTCTTATACAGACTTCATTAAGTTGTATTTCTGTTATCTGTCGAGGAGCTTTGTAGACATGAAAAAATGTTTATAATTCTGGGAGATTTGAAGAATGTTAATTCATTCTGGGAGAAGAGAAGGCAAGATCATTACAAAGGATGGCAAGCTAAGTTGTTAATCTCTGGTTGAAAAGGTGAAAGAAATTAACACGAATTTAGTATATATACCTTCTAGCTCCAGATGTGTTCATTGCAATTGGAGGGTACAAAAGCAAGACCTTTTGACTCTTTAACCACTTGTCTACCAGAAGAAAGTGGAAATTTTGATGTAATGTGACACAGTTCCTATAAACTGATACCAATGTATATTGGTCTTTCATATGAAACATCTTGTCTCCTAAAAAGAATTAATAGGTTTCATTATCTAAAATGTGGAATTTGGCATTTTGGTATAGTGTATGAGATCTTGTGTCCTGAAGCTATATCTCAAGTTTTAAATCCTGGCCTTGATGATTATTAATTAAATTCATCAGGCTTAATTTTTCTCATCTGTAAAATGGACAAAATGATAGTCCTGTTATGATGAATGTGAATTAATGAATGTAAAGCTCTTTAAATGCTGGCTACACACAGAGTGAGTGCCCAGTAAATGTTTCTTTAAACATTAGGAGAATGAATTTGCTATGGTTTGTTGGTTGGCTGGTTGATTGGCTGTTGGGGACTGAACCCAGGACCCCATACCTGTTAGAGAAGTACTGTACTACTGAGCTATACCCCCAGCCCTCAATTAATGTTATAACCTACTTTTACTGATATTTTCTTAAACTTAAAGGCATTTTGGGAGTAATGTCTGTAACATAAGCAATGGGAAGACCCATTCCTTACTGGAATGTTTTCTCATGGTCCTTGTAACCAACTCCTGTCACAAAAGTGCAGTTAACTCCTTTGTTCTCATTGCGTTTTCCCTAGTGAAAAAGATGTTGTTTTTCTCTAGAAACTGAAGGTTTTAACTACCTAAAATACTAAAAGTTTAGACTCAATAATGGAGTATTTTTGTAAACCAAGTGATAGTAGTGTTTATTTTCAACTCCCTATATTTGGTTTAAACGCAATTTGTATCATTTGTACATTTTCCATGGCAATCAATGAAAAAGTTGAGAATGAATCTGAGATATAAATCTGCCTTTGAAACATATTGTCCATAAAGAGCATTTAATATTTAAAGCCATCTTTCTTTACTAGTAGGATATGACTATAAGTGATAAGTGATAATTCTCTCTCCAGTTATTATGTTAGCTGCAGTTTGAAACTCATCTTCCTGCCAGATGAAATTCTATGCTTTCTTTCATGTTATGATTTTCATAACTAAGCTGTCTTTTAAATTTTACTTTACAGATCAATAGTCAAGATTTTGAAAGTCATAAGCTTTCTGATGGTAGTGGTAAGCCATGGCGGCAGATGATAAAGTTGCTATCTTAACTGATGATGAGGAGGAGCAGAAGAGAAAATATGTACTTGCTGATCCCTTCAATGGAATTTCCAGGGACCCAGAACCACCTTCAAATGAAACTCCCTCCTCCACAGAAACATCTGCTATTCCGGAGGAGGAAATGGACTGGATAGAGAAACACTGTGTTAAAATCAACAATGATCTTCTGATTTCCAAGGTTTTTTATTTTTTCTTTTACTCTGCCTACGGCTCTCTTTATCCACTTTTGCCCGTATATTATAAACAACTGGGAATGTCACCAAGCCAAAGTGGACTTTTAGTCGGTATTCGATATTTCATTGAATTCTGTAGTGCCCCCTTTTGGGGTGTGGTTGCAGACCGCTTCAAAAAAGGCAAAATTGTCCTCCTCTTTTCTCTTTTGTGTTGGGTTTTATTCAACCTGGGCATTGGATTTGTCAAACCTGCTACCTTGAGATGCGTACCAAAGATTCCCCCAACAGCTCATCCCACCAACACAAGTCACCAGTTAACCATCTTGCCAACAAATTCTTCTGCTATCTCTTTCCTTACCATATCACCAAAAATTCGTGAGAAAAGGGAACTGTCTTCTTCCAGTGGGCCAGGGACCGATTTCTCAGATACTCATATCTTTACAACAGCTTCAACCAAGACCCAGGAACCTACCCTGCAACCCCAAACAAATGCCATCACTGATCTTGGTGTGGACTTGATTTTGAACACAAGCACAGTAACCTCTCCTCCCATGGGGAATGTAACCAGGGAGACAACCACTGCTATTGTCACTACCACCAAATCTTTACCTTCTGACCAAGTCACTCTTGTTTATGATCAACAAGAAGTTGAAGCTATATTCTTGGTGATCTTGGTAGTTGTCATAATCGGAGAATTTTTCAGTGCCTCTTCTGTCACGATTGTAGACACAGTAACACTCCAGTATCTAGGGAAGCACCGAGACCGTTATGGGCTGCAGCGCATGTGGGGCTCCCTTGGCTGGGGCCTGGCGATGCTATCCGTGGGCATTGGGATTGACTATACCCACATGGAAGTGCTTGTGGATGGGAAGGGGTGTAAGCCCCCTGAGTACCGGAACTATCAGATCGTCTTTATCGTCTTTGGAGTCCTCATGACCATGGCCTTGATCGTTGCTACGCAGTTCCGGTTCCGCTATAACCACTTCACAGACAGTGATAGCAAAGGGAAAGAGGTGGAGATTCCTCAGATGGAAAGGAACAACTCCACAGAGTCCTCTGAGGAGACACCAACCACTGCAAGCCACTCACAGACCTTCAACTTTTGGGACTTGATCAAACTGCTCTGCAGTGTGCAGTACGGTTCAGTGTTGTTTGTGGCCTGGTTCATGGGTTTTGGATATGGCTTTGTGTTCACCTTTCTCTACTGGCATCTGGAAGACCTGAATGGAACTACAACCCTCTTTGGGGTCTGTTCAGTCCTGAGTCACGTGTCTGAGCTGACAGCTTATTTTTTTAGTCACAAGCTTATTGAATTGATTGGCCACATCAGGTAAGAAAACACTTACTGTTGATGCCCCTCAGCAGTAGAGCCTTATCATTTTATAATTTCAAGTTCCTTTTTGGCATATTTAAGTATTATAATTTGTGTTGAGGGTAGGGTTGGGGTGGGAATGAGGCTATCTGTTGCTCTTCCTCCTTAAACTAGAAGAAAAAGGAAGGAAGGAGTAACCTACCTGGATTATGTAAGACAGATACGCAGCAAACAAACAATGGCAGCCTCCCCTCGCCCAGCACTCTGGAGAGATCTTTAGGCTACTGAGCTGTGTGCTGAGACTCTCAAATGTTTTCCGGCAAAGGAGCCCCAGCTTAGTGAGCTGCTTTGTCCCATGGACCTTGAAGGGTCTACCTGTCTCAAACATTTATGAAGGTGGTTTCCATGGATGAATTAGATTGTTTTTTCAGCCTACATTTATTCTCACATACAAAGAACTTGAATGTGTGGCTGGGAATGTAGCTCAGTGGTAGAGTACTTGCCTAGCACACTGAGATCCTGTGCCATAAAACAATCACCATAATATTTAGTAAAGCGTGATATAATCCACATGATCCCTAATCCATGATGTTCCACAGAAGAAATCCTGACATAACTTTTTTCCTAATTGCTATATGAATCTTCATATCTTTGCCATGAAGATATGGCTATTGAAAAATCTTCCTTTTTTTCTAAGATTCCCCATGATATTCTTTCAGTTAAAAAAATGCAAATTCCTACAGTTTCTTTGTTTTGTGGTGTTTGTGACCGTTAATGTTTGTCTATCGCTGACCGGACCACACCTTGCTATTTATAGTTTTCTTCTGCTCTGTTATTGACTAAAATGTGGAGCCAGTACACTTCAACTACCTTGCCTCATAGAAAAGTATAACATGTCCATTAAATTTCAGGTTACCACAGCTAAAAGCAACTACATGTGTTTGTGTATACATGATGATCTTTAAAGTTGCTGTTTCTGTAAGAAATTAAAAAGACAAGATTTGGAAAATATTGATCTTTATTCCTTTCATTTTCTTCCTAACTGAAGAAAATATTCTCTGAAGTTTCGACCTAGAATCATCCCCAAACAATTGTGAATATTTTTCTTTGTTTAGTTTGGTTTTGCTTTGGGAGGCTGTGTCCTGTTCCTTCTCTTCTTCAAATCTTTGACCCCTTTGTTGTCACTAAACAAAGGCACTGTGTGGATGGTTCCCAGACCCACAGAGTCCTGAAGGACAACCAGTGGGACCTTTTTTAAAAGAAAAAGAGCCTTATAATATTAAGGACTTGGAATGTCCTTTATCCTTGTCCAGGCCACGTTTACATTCTCTGAGCTGTGTGAATTGACCATAGCGAATTAGACACTTCTCTGCAGCATGAGTGCACGAGTGGATCCTACCTCTAATAGGATTTTAAAAATCTGCCAGGCACAGTGGTGCTTACCTGTAATCCCAGTTACATGAGAGACTGAGGAGGATTGCAAGTTCTAGGCCAACCTGGGCAATTTAGCAAGACCCTGCTCAAAAAATAAATAAGTCTGGGGATATATCTTAGTTGTAGAGCACTCCAGCAGCCCCACCACCCAACAACAACAACAAACCAAACAAAAAAGCAGTCAGCGATTTATTCCTTAAAAAGTGCCCAGTTAGGTGTTGCCAATGAGAGGATTCCTAGGTATCATATTAAACACTCAATAGCATCAGTCGACATGCATTCAGAATTCAAAATGTGCAAATAAGTTCTATTTTCAAAGAGATTGTTCTTATAGCTAGAAAAGACAGTTCTCTTCTTTTTGCTTTTTAGCTGAGGTGTATTTTCATGATAAAATCCCACTGGCGGCACTGTTACTTCTGTAGTAAGCTTACACTTGTGTCTTCCTTTCCTGAGTTGTGTCAGTCACTTACTACTTAAAAATCTGCAGTTCACTTAACCTTAATTTTCTGGTTTTATGTACAAAAAGCATCTCTCTGTTTTCTTATTTAATGATGTAATGGCAGAAGGTGGCCCCTATGGTCACCTTGTTGCTTGTAAGAGCTGCTAGGATTCCATCAATATGTGCCAACTCGCCACTTTCAAATTTTAATTCTGTCCACTAGATTGTATTATTTTATTTTATTTTTTTAGAGAGGGACGGGAGGGGGGAGAGAGAGAAAGAATCAATTTTATTTAGTTTTTCATGTGGCCTTCATTGCTCTGAGACTTTGCTGTGTACGTGATGCTGGGGTTCGAACTCGCGTGCTCACACATGCCAGGCAAGTGCTGTAACCACTGAGCCACCGCTCCAGCCCCTGTATTAATTATTTTAGATATGTTTTTTTAAATTCTGGTAGCTAAAATAAGATTATACTTGAATTTGTACTTAGACAAAATGAATTGTTTCTTTTGACAACAATTTTGGGAGGCTAGTCAGGTGGTGAAAGTTGCGATTTGGTGGTTTAAATGTGTAGTTGTGACAACTTAAACTTTTAATTGGAAGAATATGATACATTAAAAAGTTGAGCTGTGTATGGTTGTGCATACCTGTAATACCAGCAGGCTGAGGCAGGAGGATCACAAGTTCAACAAAGCCATCCTCAGCAACTTAGCAAGGCCCTAAGCAATTTAGCGAGACCCTGTCCTAAAATAAAAAATAAAAATGGGCTGGTGCTCAGTGGTTTAGTGCCCCAGTTCAATCCCTGATACAAAAAAAAAAAAAAAAAAAAAAAAAGTCCAGAAAGCCAGACATGGTGGTGCATGCATGTAATGCCAGCTTCAGGGGAGGCTGTGGCTGCACGATCTCAAGTTCAAGGCTATCCTAGGGCAACTTAGCAAGGCTGTCTTAAAATTATATAAAAAAAAGACCAGAGATTTTTAGAAATAAGCATGTGGTCAGAGGTGGGTAACCAAGGCAGAAATTCTACTCCCATGAGAGGGTGGGCTTTCAAGGGGGGGCGTTCTGAAGCACACACATGCACAAAGGAAATCTGCGGGGATATTTATCCCCAATCTGATGTAATCCTGCCCTTTACTCCGATTGGAGGAGTTTAGGGGTACAGTCTATATGAAGGGCTAACATTGGATAGGGCCAGGTGCAGGAAGGGAAGTAGGTAGGCAGGTTATGAAAAGTCAAAGAAGGTAAGCAGGGTACAGGAAGTGGGTGACACTTACAGGTGTAAGCAGACAAATGTTGGGGACTTTTAAATATGGTTTCCTTCTAGCCTCATGGCTCCCTGACTTAAGATGGCTTCCTTTTATATGGGACCCTTAGGGCTGCATTCTGAAAATGGACCATCAGACTTCCTGTTTCTCACAGGCTGTAGAAATGATCTAAGAATTCTTAGTTTCTATGTATTCATTATAGAATTATAAAGGAAGACTCATTTGTGGCTCTTATGTATTCCTGCATATTTTTTTAGTATTCAGTATTACTGTATTAGCAGTTTTAGAAGTCAACACTTACCTTAAATATTGTAAATATCCAAGGTAGTCAGAAGTCTATTTTCACAATTTTTTTTTTAAAGAGAGAGGGACAGTGAGAGAGAGAATCAATTTTATTTAGTCTTTCATGTGGCCCCCATTGCTCCAAGACTTCGTTGTGTACCTGGTGATGGGGTTTGAACTCGGGTCCTTGTGCATGCCAGGCAAGCACAGTAACTGCTGAGCCAACACTCCAGTCCCACAATTTTTTTTATATAACTTAAGAATGAAGAAAAATATGCACAATTAAACAGGTTTTAAGATAGCATGTTCAGTTTTTGAGCCATTTTGTATTTGGGGCCCATTTTTTCAGGGGATAACTTACTCTAAACATACACACATGCACACAGTAAATGATTTCTTATTTTGACCTTGGATTTTTTTGCTCTCTAAAAAGTAACTTTCTCAGGCAAATAGTGTAGTACATAATATTTGCACTAAAAAATTAAATTTCTTGTATTCAAAATCACAATATTTGGGAACTTACAGCAAGTCTCTTTCTAGGCCCATTTATGTCAGGATGATGAACTAAAGTTAAAAATGTAGGGTTTGGAGAGATGGCTCAACAGTTGGAGCCCTTGCCTGGCATGCATGAGGACCTGGATTTGAACTCCAGCATCACATATACAACTAAATGTCAGAGAAACAAAGGCCAGATGGAAAAATAAATAAGATTGATTGTCTCTTTCTGTCACTCTCCCTCTTTCTTTAAAAAAGAAAAAAGAAGTAAATGTATCTTAAGGACATATTCACCTTGCAGAATATTTCAACAGCTGTGAGTAGAGTTGTGACCAAACTAAATTGCAATAAACCATTCATAAAATTATAAATAGCTATTATCCACAATTAGGACATCACATGTTATTTGATTTAAAATAACTTTCATTTTTTAAAATAGTTTAATTTAGTTTTCCATGAGACTTTTCATTGCTCCGAGACTCCGTTGTGTACGTGGTGCTGGGGTTCGAACTCCTGTACTAGCGTATGCCGGGCAAGCGCAGAACTGCTGAGCCACAGCTCCAGCCCCTAAAATTATTTTCATTTAAGGGACACACAAAAATCTACTCAATCTAACACTATGCCCTGAAGTTCTTAAATTTAAGGTCAGTTTTGTCATGCAGCTGTTATCCAGAGGGGTCATAAATTATTCATTGTTAACTCTTACTACTTAAGTATCCAAACCAGCCAGTCATTTTGAGAAAGATGGAAATACATGATAAAGGAGGAAGAGCAGCAGGCTCTCCTGAGGGACCACTGCAGGAAGACCTTGAACAGTCAGGTGCTGGCTACAGCTCAGCTGAGGACACTTTGGAGAAATAGTAGGAAGCGTTAGGAGGAGGAGGATACTGCAGCTGGGGTGATCAGTTTGAGCTGGGGTACTCTGAAAGACCCAGAGAAAATCATGGCTGATTTTGTTGGTGGTGTGGTGTTTGTGTGTTACTTCTCACCCTTTCCCTTGTTGCTACTTACCTCCTGCTCCATGTCATATCCTGGACCTGCGGGCTCTCAGATCCTCCCTTCACCCTGTGTGGGAGAGCATTGATTTGAGCAGATAGAACTTCCCAGGATCTGATCTCCTGTCTTCTGCCTGAGTTCCACTAATATGCTGGTTCTCAACCAGTAGACTCATCAGCAGGGCTTTGGAAGCTCCAGATGCCCTGGCTGCACCCATACCAATTACATCACACTCTCCAGGCAGCTGCACATTAAAGCTCCTGTGTGCAGCCAAGGTTGAGAAATAGCAAGCTAATGAGAGGCGTAGGTGAAAGGAGGTGTAGAGGGAGGGAGAGAGGAAAATCCAGGGCATTTTTCTCTTTCTAGCATATTTGCATAAGTTTTAAAGAGAGAGTTCCCTCTAATCCTTCCAGGTGGTTCTTTCCTTATCCTCTGGTAGTTTCCTCACATCCATGTGCTGATTAATACTCACCTGGAGACCCCAGGGGAACCCTCTGTAGATCTCTGCAGCTCTCTGTGGGTCTCTCTACTCCAGTGCTTTTCTGCTTTCCAGACTCTCACCCCTGCCTCCACAACTCAAGAGACCTCTCAGCCTCCTCAGGCAGCATCTCTGTGAGCTGCCACATTCATGTGTGGATCCACCACTGTGGGTGCTTGAGCTCAGCATCATCTCCTCCTGGAATCCTCCTAACCCAGGTCAGGGAGAGGCGGATGAGCAGCTCTCACAGTACTCTAGCTTCTCTGTTCCTGTCACCTCTTTAACCAAGTCCTGAATTAAGACAGAGCAGTGCCTGGGTGCCTGATTTCTTGATTAGATACTGACTTATGCACCAACACTCACTGATTAAGAAGACTTCTGATGACGATTACCATGGTAAATAGCATAGAAATAATTCTTAAGAAACAAAACGAGCCAGGGTGGTGGTGCATGTTTGAAATCTCAGCTACTTGGGAGGCAAAGGCACAAAGATGGCAAATTTCAGACCAGCCTGGGCAACTTAGTAAGACCCTGACTCAAAGTAAAATAAAAAAGGGATGGGTATGTAGCTCAGTAGTAGAGTGCTTGCCTAGGATGTTGGAAGTCCTGGGTTCAAACCCTAGTACTACCAGGAAAACAAAATAACGATGGACCTTAAACAACTTTTTCCCCTCTAATTTCTTAAGAGAGGATTAGTTCTTTTTTAAAAAAAGAGGGACAGTAAGAGAGAGAGAGAGAGAGGGAGAGAGAAACAATTTTTATTTAGTTTTTTATGCAGCTTTCGTTGCTCCAAGACTTCATTGTGTACATGGTGCTGGGGTTCAAACCCGTGTCCTTGCACATCCCAGGCAAGCGCCATAGCCACTGAGCCACTGCTCTAGCCCCAGTATTAGTTCTTTAAGAAGATTTTTACCCCAATAAAAATGTTTTGAAAGAGTTAATTTTCATAGTAAATTTGAAATTATATGTGCTCTACAGACACAAGTATCATTTCACATTGTTTAAAATTAAAGCTCTACATATTTTTTCAATTAGGTTGAACAGTTTACCTGGGTCTAGAGAACCCCAGATTAATAGGATGTAGGCAATAGGCACTAAAGAGAAGGAGAATGGAAGATACAGGATATGTTGAAGGCCAGATAGATGCTGGGGTCAGGAACATGAACTTCCTCTGGAGGTAGTAGGGAATCATATAGCAAGACTCAAAGCAGAGGAGGGCCATTGATTTTCCTAGGGGACGGTCACTCACGTGCAGTGTGCAGGGTGACTTTAAGTTGGGAACCCATTCAGCACATTTTTTTTTTTTTAACCAGGGATTGAAGCCAGGGACACTTAACTACTGAGCCACATCCCCAGTCCTTTTTATATTTTATTTTGAGACAGGGTCTTACTAAGTTTCTTAGGGCCTTGCTAAGTTGTTGAGGCTGGATTTGAACTCTGATCCTCCTGTTTCAGCCTTTAAAGTTGCTGGGATTACAGGCATGCACCACCACACCTGGTTATTGAGCATATTCTTAAATAGTCCAGGTAGTGTGTGGCACAGGCCTGAACTACAGCACTAGCACCAAAAATTGAGGGAGCGGATATATTTGGGAGGTAAAATTGATAGGATAGTCTGGATATGGGACATGAGGTAGAGACCTCCACATTTCCAACTTGGGTATGGTAGTTCCATTAAATCTCATTGAAAATCAAAAGAGAGATATAGAATTGGGAAGGGGAGCATATAATGATCTGTATTTAGTGTTAGGTTAACTTGAAGTGGAAAAATCTAGAGGGGTCAGATGAGCGGACAGTTAACATAAATTGATAGAGCCTGAAGCTTAATGGAGAGGTTGGGATGGGGATACAGATTTGGAACAGATAGAATCACAAATATGTAGGATCAACAAGGAAATCTTGTGGGCTAAGAAGAGCAAAGGGCTGAGGAAAGTCAATTATAGTTGTCTCCAAGATAACATTCTATGTTCGCATCTTATTGTAATGTTGGTCTGGACTTTATTACTTAAAGCTAGGATCACTATGCCTGAGAATATTCCGTGTTACAAGGGATCGCATTATTTGGTGTGTACTGTATCCTATTTTTACATCCTGTTTCAGGAGCAGTTGACTTTCTGAGCATCCCCTGTGCTGTTGCCTGCACCAGCTACCCTCTATGGGTATTTATAAGTGGGCCTAAGACACAAAGGAGACAAGGGAAAAAAAGAGCAGGAATACAAAGAAGAGAAAAGGAAAGAAAGAAAAGGAGAGAAAGGAAGTAGCTGCTATTTCCAGAGGAGGATTTTCCCCTGTCCTTATTTATGAAAAGTGGCATTACAGAGAGGCCACCAGTATGGGCTCAGAGTCAGGTTGCTGATTCTGGGTCCAGATCTGCTACTTGGAACCATGTGGCCATCAATAAATTACAGAACGTTGCGTATCTGTTGTCATCTGTAAATAGACATCATATTAATACCTGTTGCTTACCTTTACTCATGAAGACTAAACAAGATAAAATGTGGCAATTGCTTATAGCCGTGACTGGCATGTATTAGGAGTTCAGCTAATTTTTTATTTCATTGTCAGTCTTCTGATATATTATACTGCTTACAGCTACAAGGCCCACTGAATCTAATAAAAGTACAAATGATGGAACAATATCGTAAATGTAGAGATCATTAAAGCTGCCAAGTCAAGATATTTGGGATTTTCAAAATAACCATTCTTCCTCAAAAACATCTTGGTCAAATTGAGACCCCATCCCCCCAATTTATGATGATTGACAAATATAGATTAACAAATGAAATGGAATTGTATTGAATTGGAAGTATGTTACTTGGTGTAGCCTTTCTATTATAGAATGCTTTAGTCTCCATAAACCACAAAATGGTCTTAAAGATTAAATATTTTAGTTAATCTGTACTTTTATCTTTTAGAATTTATATGGTGTGTGTCAAATACTGGTGATTTGGTGTATTCTGGCTAATTAATGAAATGGCATGTGATGGCTCTCAGCACTGGTGGAATGAGGCCACTGGCCCATGTTCGCTGTGCCACAGTGGTATGTGTCATTGGCTGTGACATCAAACGCAGTGTATGATTGTCCTCGTCATATATAATAGAATACAGCTGAGCCACAGCATCAGTTCTGCAGTGACACAGTCTGGGTTTTCAGGCTGTGAATGACTGTGTGCTCTGTAGCAGCTGGGCGTTGACTCTCGAGACCTCAGGAGGGTGACTGCAGGCCACAGTGACAGCGTTTGCTTTTTATATAAGGGAGACCTCAAGGTTCTTTGAAGTCACCATTATGCACAGCTCAGTTTTATTATTTTTGTCATAGCTCTCATTTATTATATAAAATGTAGAGTGAAGCATGAAAGAATAGAAGTATAAAGCTACAGTGCAAGTCCTAAAATTGGTTAATCAGCCCAGCATTTGTTAACAGTTACATCATTGTGTGTAACTATGTTGTTATAATTTTGAAAGTGAGTATTTGGATACAAAAGAGCTCCCATTTCCTTCGAAAGCAGTTGTTTTACAAAAGACAATCTTGTGTTCTGTTTTAAATTCTGATCTTTTTATGCAAAATCACACAGTAGAAAGAGGGGGATATTTATGATTTTTCCCCCACTGTGTATTTTGATAAATTAACATGCTAATCTGAAATAGGTTTAGAGATCGTCCAGGCCCCTCTTTCTAAACCTTCCACCCTTTCAGGGTTCACCTTGAAGCCTTGTCCTGGCTTCTATCCTGCCTCTGCTCCTTACTTAATTGGGTAGTCCATAAATTCATGAGAATTTATGGAAGCTCTGTGGAATCAGGCATTAGCAAAGATGCAGGAAGCAATAGGAGCTGCCGCTGCCATTTTTATTGGCAGTGATGGTGTTCCATAATCCTGAGTGTAGGTTATTTTTAACTCATCAGCATATTTAAGAGAATGTAGAATCCGTGTAGTTCACATACTAAAAATTAGATTCAAGTATGTTCTAGGCTTAATTTCCAGACTCTCTCTTTTTCTCTCTTTTAAACATACTATGCCCAGTGTAAAGGACTGGAATTTTTCTTCTTTTATGCTACCAGCCTTTCTCAAGTGATGTTTCTCAGAACCATAGAACACAGAGAATGATTTGAGTAACTGGTTATTCAAGTCTTCCAAGCATGGTGCATTAACTAGCACCGTTCTAGATGCACAAAGGAGAAAATAATTCATTTCCTGTAGTGGATGACTTAGAATATAATATCTGACTCCTGTCCTGGTGCATTGGTTTAGAAATTCCATTTGCAGAGTCAGTTGGAAAAAAAAATGACAGATGCTTTTCTTTTCATTAGGATCATTTACAGTGATTCATAACATGGTAATTTAGAAGGAGTCAATGTTTCCTATAACTATATGGACAAAAGGAATATTGCTATTTCCCTTTCCCTTTAAGCTCTAAATATTACAGCTGATATTTGAAAACAGTCTTCTTTTTTATGTGGGTAGGTAATTTGCCAAGGGAGATAGAGTATATATTAAATACTGTTGTGCATGGGGGAAGGGGGGCAGCAGGGGCGGTTATCCTGCCTCCCTCTTGGATCACTGGAGGGCATGAATTTTAATATTTAAAAATTTTCTTTGTGAATTAAGTGTAAAAAGAAAATCCACCAACACAATAGCACTCTCTGAAAGTGATACTACTTTTGCCACCATCCAGTGATTTTTCAGGATTCTCCCATCCTGTGACAAGGTTTCCTTCTCTGGGAGCAAGCTGAGATTAACCTCACTGAACTTCATCCGAGTTCTAATCATCACAAAATTATTACAGACTCTGAATAATATGCTACTATATCAACAGGGAAGCCAGGTTGAGCCAGGCTGCAGTTTAGAGAGTTCATTCAATTTTCTTGACTCCCTGGTAGACATCAGAAAGGACTCTGTTAACTCCTATAGTTCCAGCAGCTCTTTAGCTTCCTGAAAAGTAAACCCAGCTTGAAGGTAGTTCTAACTGGAAGAGTTAGGCATCAATACTAAAATCTGCTCAGTGGCTCACTTTGATCTAAGTTTGAAAGAAAATTATTTGGCAATACCAGTGATGTTTCTAAAATTAAGGTGAAGGTGCCTTCCATTTATAAAGAAGCTAATGAAGTATAGACTACAAAGTAGAAATTCCAAGTTGGCCAAAGATAGGAAAGCTATATAGCAGCAGGACATTTATTGATGTTTCTGGGTCTGCCCAACCCACTAGATATTGGCAGGAGTAAAGAGATAAATAATTGGTTACAGTCTATTTGGTGTTTATACTCTGTCTTTAAGGCTGAGCTTAAATGTTCACCACCTAGAGAGTCATTTAAGACTACTGATTCTAGTTTAATGTGAGCCAGGTTTTAGGAGATAAAGAATTTGGGGACCCAGTAGTCTTAAGCAGTAGGAATTTAGGGACTCCTAGTGTCCTGCTCCTTGAAAACAGGGCAGGCCTGTGCGCGTCACGAAGGCAGGTCATGAGCCCTCACCACAAACATTAAGAGACCTCATACTTAATGCAGTCCTGAGTGCTTCAGAAGAAGCTACACAGATGCTCGGTCTCTCTGATTCATAGGCACAGGAAAAAAATAACTCAAAAGCATGTCTTCACGTACAAAGTATAAAAATTACCATGCATTTAGGTGGGTCTGAGGTGGAGTTATCATGTTAACGCAATGACTACTATAGAATGGAACTGAGTAGTTTTTGGACTTTAGCCCCAGTGCAGTGTGCAGTCTTCTCTGAGACAAGAGCGTCTGGATGAGAACGTGAGGCTAGGTCATTGTGAGCTCACCACCATTGGATTTTGTTTTTCATTTTGGCAAACTGGAAAACTTGGGAGTTGTTGAAATATAAGTAAATGTAGATTGTTCCTGTCTTGCTAAATACTCAATTAATACACATAAGACATATCTTATACATGTAGTTCATATCATAGCACTTACCAAAACAAAACCAAGAAAACGGTGATAAAAAGAAGCCATATAAAAATCAAATTGTTTATATCCTCCTTAAGGCCGATTTTTAGGGCTTGGTGACTACAAGTTTCCATCCCTATCATTGTTTGCACACAGAATAATTGTAATAGTAGCTATTATTATTTAAATGTGGGTGGATTTCTATTTTCCAATTCTTTCCCCACTTTACCTTCAAGATACTGATACTCATTTTTATAGGAAAAGATATTTCAAGTGTGGATTCTTATTATCGAATTGTAGGCTGTGGAATCAAAAATAGATGAATTTTTGATCAGGAGTTAGAAGTGAGTAATTTCGTTTTTGTAGTTCCTTGAAAGAAGAGCTTCGCAAAAAAAAAATACATTGCAATATAATATTATAGCCATCAGGCTGACTTTTTAATAACAACACTACTTATAATTGAGTTATTCATAGTTCAGAACAAAAGACCATTGTTGCAAGGCAGTGTAAATGTATCCAGGGCTTTTAGGTATTGCTGTCAGTTTTGGTTTCCCTTCCACTTTCAGTGGCCAGGTCAACAAGGCGTTCGCTGAGTTAAGGAGAACGGCACTGACTCCACGTGTGCCATTGTTTCTGTAGTTGAAGACTGCCCCAGACTACCTCCACCCAACAGGCCAAGGTGTGGTCAGGGTGTGCACTGGGCAAGAACAAAGATGAGTCTGACACATTCATTACCTGGGCAGCACTGTGGAGACCAGTTCAGCAGTCTGTGGTGATGTTGAAGTTAGACATTTCTTGTGGCCTGAAAATTGCATTTTAAGATAAAGACTTGCTGGGCTGGAGCAGTGGCTTGGCAGTGATAGCGCTTGCCTGGCATGTGCAGGTACATGGGTTCAAACCCTAGCACCACATATACAGCTAAATGATGGAGCAATGAAGGCCATGTGAAAAACTTAGTAAAAATTGATTCTCCCTGTCTCGTCTCGTCTCGTCTCGTCTCTTCTCTTCTCTTCTCTTCTCTTCTCTTCTCTTCTCTTCTCTTCTCTTCTCTCTCTCTCTCTCTCTCTCTCTCTCTCATTCACTCTCACTGTCCTCTCTTAAAAAAAACTAAAGACTTGCCTAGGAACTCTCACTTATATGCAGAAAGGCATTTTCCTGGCTTATTCTGCTTTATGGTGAAAAATAGAATACCTGTTCTCAGATTTTCAGGCTCCAGAACTATGAGAAATAAATGTTGTTTAAGTCACCCAGTCTATGGTTTCTTGCAAACTATTATATCTCTAAATGGAGAGTCAGAGCAAGGAGAGGCTAAAGTGGGTTTAGAGACTTGGGGTTTCGGATATTCTTAGAGTCAGAGGGAACTATCATAGGAACCCATGGCTTAACCAAGGGGACAACAGCAGTGACCACCATTTACTGTTGTGCATGTGTATGCATTCCTGGTAGCATGCATCTTGGTTGGGCATATCCACCCTGAAAACCTAGGAAAGAACCAACTTAATATAATTTGTCCAAAATCTACCTTTCAGAGAGGAGAGTGGGATACCAGCCCAGGTTCTCTGGCTTATAAATCTCATGGACTTTCATATATATCAGACACTAATATTGGTGTCATTAAAGTAGATGAACACTGGTGTCATTGCTATTTCATTACTATTAATCAAATTGCTATTAATTACTAAGACTGTCTCCTTACTATTAAGTCATTACTGTTAATTGTATTATTCTTGGCTCCGTTAATGAGATTTTGTTAAAAATATGTTTCAAACACAGGTAGAATATTGTTTTTGTGAAACAAGATTTTAAGGTAAAGTGGTCATTAATGTGTAAGAAAAACAGTACCTTTTAAATTTCCCTAAAGGCTCTGATCAGGGTGGGGAGGCTTTGCCCATGTGGATAGGCCTGAGACCAGCTCAGTCTTGGTTCTGTGCTGTTCAATGACAGGACCCTGGAAAGTTGGTTCACTTTTCAGGACCTTGATTTCCTCAGCAATAAAACAGGATTGATAATAACCCTTCTCCTTCCTACTTTCAGAAGATTATTCACAGGAACAAATAAGATACCAACTGGGAAAATACTTAAAAATAAATGGAGAATATTACAGAAACGTCAGTATTATGGGGGTGGACATGGAGCCAGGACTGCATCCCACAGAGGTATCACAGATCACCAAAATTGATGCTTTTTCTTCTGTAATATTACAAGAAGAAGGACAGGAATGGTTTGAATGAAAGCTACTATTTATTTAGAGTTCCCATTTAGAAAAGTAATAGAGCAAAATTTCTTACCCTCAAAGTTTACTAATTGACAGGTTTGGGGTAGGGGTTTGTTTGTAATTGTTCTTACATTGTATTTTTTTTATACTTGAAAAATCCATAGCTTAAAGTGCATTTCAGATATAAAAGGTATTTAGTTTTATGGTTAGGATTGCATGAAGTTTGAAAACTAGTGAACGTTCAAGAAAGAAAGGGAGGTGACCCAAAATCCAGTGTGGCCTTTGGGCAGTTAAGAGTTCACAGTGGGTCATGTGGAGCCTCATCAGGAATCAAAGAATGGAAGAGATGAGGGCTCCTTTCAATCTCCTGGTGGGATGAGCCCAGCTAGGGGAACTTCCTAGTCTGCTCTAGAGGTCTGCAGAGTTGATGGACGCAGCCTACACCTGTGGTCAGAGAGACACCCATCAGTGCCTGTCTCTGCCATTCTCTGTGGCCTATTCCCATCATTCTCCTCTTAACTGTCATCTTGAGTGTGTATGCAACGTCCTGGTTTCTGCTCCTTTCCCAGCCAAGCTGTCAACTCATGATTTCGTCTCAAATTCCGCCTGCTAGCTACAGCCCCCATCCAGCCTGCAGGTGGAGGGGAAACCCTGGCCCACCCTTCATCCTGCTGCAGCATTGACACCTGTGGTTTCTATGGCTACCTCAACAGAAATGATCTTTTGGCCCATTTCATCTTACAGCGCCTACTTTTGCTTCTGGGTAAGCTTTTCTTTTGAGATCCAGGATATTGGACAGCAGCTGCGTGGCATTTGCTTTTCTAGTTTCCTACTGCCTAGTTTTTCAGTGATTCATCAAAGTTTAAAATTTCAGCCATCTTCTAAAGCCAACACAAACATATATCCAGCCAGCTTCCATAATCCAAATGCATGGCTGTGTTCAAAAGTATAACCACACTAATGCTGCTAGTGCCTTGGAGCAGGAAAATAGTGCATTGCTATTACCTCCAATAGAGTGCTATAGGGCAGTGGGGATCTGGACCTTCCACTGGCCTACCAATGTTGTTGCCCCACTCCACTTGTCTGGACCTCTCTTTCCTTTCTTGTCTCTATGAAATGAGAAGGTTGAAGGTGATGCTGTGTCTTTTAGTTCTGACTCCAGTATGTGAAAAACAATCCACCAGACCTCCCTGCTCTCTGACTATCCTCACCCCTTATCCCAATACTCAGACTTCAAATGGTTTTTGCTGATAAACAAAAAAATGTATAAAAAGCCATTCATGCAAACTTATCCAAGCCATGCTGTGACAGCAATCTGGCCAGTGACAGGGGATGTGATTTATCATAGCAGTACTGGAATCTCTGTACAGAAATTTTTTTTTTAACCAGTTGACCTGAGTGGAAGTTGGGACCCCCAGCTCCTAGACACTTGTCTATGTACTGGCTTGGGCAGAACTTGTAAAAGATGTGTTACTCCTGCTGAAATATTTGCAGTTTACTTGATGGTAGCTTACACATTTGCACAAGGTTTC
This sequence comes from Aplodontia rufa, assembly GCA_004027875.1. Taxonomy (NCBI): domain Eukaryota; kingdom Metazoa; phylum Chordata; class Mammalia; order Rodentia; family Aplodontiidae; genus Aplodontia; species Aplodontia rufa. Next base: position 232,418 of record PVKS010000166.1, read on the forward strand.
GTAGCTTTTCTTTATGTGCTTATCTGATGTTTTCATAATGAAAGCAGTTATAATCACTCTTGAGCAAAGCCCACTTCAGGGGTGCCTTGGATTTCATTACCTGTGCTGAGTTCAGCAATACTGCAGTGCTGCCGCATTGTGAAAGCCATTAATTAGTCATGTTTGTACAAGCCTTTCATTTTGTATCAACTACTGGAAAAGCAAATAGCAACACCCCAGATAAAGTAAATGAGTAAATGTGGCTGGATTAGGTTGTGCAAGATGCTAACAATCCTCCAGTAAAGATACAGTTTCAATCTGACTGTGGGGGTGGCGGGGGGAACCTGCCACTAGGGTCACATCCTCAATTGGTAGGCCATGGAGCAAATAGCTCTTGAGAAAACACTGATATTCTTCGCTAAATTCCACTGTATGATAGAGTTGAAAGTTATCTTGGGGAGCATTGTATAGGCTGAGTTGTCCCCTGAAAATTAACATGATGGGGACCCTATCCCCCAGTTCCTCAAGAGAATGGCTATATTTGGAGTTATGGTCTTTAAAGAGATGATTAAAATGAGGTCAATAAGCTTGGCCTCTAATCCTTGATGACTCATGTTCTTATGAGAAGAGGAGATGAGGGTGTAGACAGGCGTAGAGGGAAGACTTTGTGACGACACAGGGAGAAGATGACCATCTACAAACCAAGGAGGGAGGCCTCAGAAGAAACCAACCCTGATCTTCGACTTCTAGTTCTGGAACTGTGAGACAATAAATTCCTGTTTGAACTACAGGGAGTGCTATTTGTTATGGGACTCCTAGCAAACTTATGCAGTCATGTAGCTAAGTTCATTCCTGTTCAGCTTTTCGTCCCCGTCATCCTTGACCATGGTTAACTAACCTTTGCTTGGCTGTTTCTAGTGATACTGAACTTGCTACCTCACAAGGCAACAAGGATTTTGCTTCACTGGGGACCCTCAGTTGAAGTGCAAAAAACCTTACTCAGAGTGGCTTAAGCAAAACAGGGAATGTGTTGTCCAAATGAAAAGTGCAGCACCTGGCCGGAAGTGCACCTCTAACCAGGCCTCAAGTTACATGAGCAGAACCCAGGTCCATCCTTCCATTAACTCCATCTTCTGTAAGGAAGGCTGACCTAGGCTTGTGCTGCAGGTCCCAGACAGCTCCAGGGTCAAGTCCAGCTGAAAGAGAGGCAGCTAAGATAGTAGCTTCTGCCTTACTTCCTGCTCCCAGGTCTCGCTGTGAGCCCACCTCCTCCTCAGCAGAAAAGCCCTTCCCCTCTCTAAGGCCCCAGTTCCCTCAGGGATTTCTTCCAGATTATCTTATCCAGCATGCTCCTCTCTTTTCTTTTCTCTCCTTATTTTGACTTCTTCTTTTCTTTTCTCTCCTCTCTCTCCCTCCCACCCCCCCTTTCTCTGTCAGTGATTTATTTATTTTTTTTTAACATCTTCAAGTGAAGGAGATCTATTTTTTTTCATCTGGTTTTTTTTTCTGACAGTTGTGTGTATGGTGTTGGGGTTCAAACCCAGGTACTCGTGCATGCCAAACAAGCGCTTTATCCCTGAGCCATCTCTCCAGCCCCATTGTCAGTGATCTTTTAAAATCTGGTGCCTTCAGTTATATTCATTTCTGCCGTGATCTGACCAAAGACAGAAAGAGTGCGATTATTATCACCTTTTGATTTGGTTATGGTATTCCTTAAACCTGAATTTAATGAATTTATTTACTTCCCTCAGATTTAGTTTATGGTCAACTAAAACTCTTGAGGACTTCTTCAATTAATTGCTATGCCAAATGTCAGTGATTCCCTCTGGAACATATGAAGTTTTTATTGCATGTATACTTAGGCCTTATCATGAACAATTTTTAAACAAAATCTTGAAGGTGTGTGTGTGTGTATGTGTGTTTTCTGTCATTCAACTTTTACCTAACTGGAAAATATAGTGTATTCTGTCTTCCAAGTGGTTGGGTTCCATTAATCAAGGTTCTATTTGTTTTTCAACATCTTTAGCTTTACACTTGGCGATGGACACTCCCTAAGAAAACATAGGTAAATTAAAAGAACAATGAAGAGATATAAATGTGTCAAAGAATGAACAGTGACCCTGCTGATGGTGACTATAATATTCTTAGCTTTTCAGTCATTTAGTGAGGAGAGATCTGAAGGTAACACAATAAATAATGAGTTAAGAGCAGCAGACTCAGGCTTCACTTTCACCTTTTCTTTTTCTAGCAGAAACAGTAGAAGGAGCAATTGGTAGATGCACAGAACACACATAGGTAAATGGCTGCTGTTTCTTCCTCGTTTGTGGTTCTTATGCTCTGTTTTACTAGGATGGGTCAGTGACCAGCTATACCCATCGTGATAGCTCCTCAGTGGCCTCCAAGGACTCGACTGGTGATCCCTTGAGCTGTTCAGGGGACATGCCATTAACTCTGAGCTTTGCGGCTTGCATGCTAACTCTTCCTCTTCTGGTGAGATAGGCCTGTGGGGAGCAGAACTCTGTTATCTGCTTTTGCACATGTTTTCAGTTCTATTGCATGGTGTTGCAGGATGCTCCCAAAAGGAAACTATATCCAGTTATTCATTAAACTAGTGCAGTGTTTATCTTCAGCAGTAACCTATTAAATTCAGTGAAAATGTTGCCAAATATGCACATGTATTTTTTTGAATGAATTGTCAATTCATTCTTTCACAAACCCATCACTTATTCCTGTACCATAACTGGGAATCTTTTCTTTTCTTTCTTTCTTTCTTTTTTTAAGAGAGAGGGACAGTGAAAGAGAGAGTATCAATTTTATTTAGTTTTTCATGTGGCTTTAGTTGATCAGACACTTCATTGTGTACGTGGTGCTGGGGTTTGAACCACATACTTGTGCATGCAGGCAAGTGCAGTAACTGCTGAGCCACCACTCCAGCCCCATAACTAGGAATCTTAAATGCACACACATAATTGTAGTACAATATGTACGTAGTATATATCTTCTTCACCACTGTATCCCTAGTATTTAGCACAGAGGGTACTCGGTACATGTTTGTTACTTGATGTTTTATTTAAAGTATTCATGTTTTCCCTCTGGATCATGAATATTTGACTGAGGTCCTTGTATGTGTCAGGCACTGGGGATAAAATGGAAGTAACATAGCACCCTCATGGAGAATACTGTCAGGCTGTATGTGTAGGTGTATGGTCACAACTGAGATAAGTGTTACGTGAAGAACCTCTGATCATTACAGGTACAAGGACGTGGACCTGGTATGAGATGGAGCTGAGTAATAACTGAAGGAGGTCCAGGGGATTAGGATAACAGGGATGGGTGGTCACAGTGCGCCAGTGAGTCCTTTTGGCATTCATGTGGTCCAGAGGACAGGCAGCTGGGGTGTGCCTTGTGCCAGATAGGCCACAAGAAAGGATGATTTATAATTATAATTGAATCTTGTGTATATCAGTAGTTTTTTAAATCTAAATGTCCCCCATTGTATTGCATATGCTTTCTGATAATCCGTGTGGCTCTTGAAGCAAACCAGCACTTTCCTTAAGTGACAGCCATCACTTTCCACAGGCCATTATTTTCTTTGTCTAGAAATAAAATAATTGAAGGCAACACTAATTATTTCCTGTGCCTTTTAACTGTTTGGGTAACAATAGTTTACTCATATCCATCTTTCTAATAGATTCTGAAGATAGGAGTAAAATTAAATATTAACTTGGCTGGGATGTTGTTATTATTTTTAAGCCAAAATATAAACCCAGTTAATGACCCCATTGGGTTGGAGAGTCAAGGATCCAGCATCCATACATCATTTGCTTGTCTGTTTACTGAAACACAGTGATGGATGGAGATTCCCTGAGAATGTGCATGGAAAGAAGCAGGTGAGCACTGTAGGATGGGCCTTCCTAGGCCTTTCTTTGCTGTTCACATCCTGTGCTATCTCTGGAATAATGTCCAGAATGGGTCTGGACTGGAAAAGTTCACTTATCTCTTCACCGGTCTTATATTATGACATCCTTGCATCTTTGAAACACCCTCTCTGGCTGTAGATGCTTGTGGTTTTATGGTTAACCTTTGTTCCCACTGTCCCTCTGCCTTTCCCACCTTCTTTCTCCAGCTGCTTCTAACCCAGGTGTCCCTGAATCTCTGTGGTTTGCTAGGGGCTTGATCTTTCATAATGTTTTTAGCGTATTTTATTTTACTTACGTTTAACTTTCTTATGTGTCCTCCCCCCACCCGCCCCACCTCACCCCACTCGACTCTTTCCTGTGGCAAGAAAGATTTCTTCTTCATTTTCATTCCCCTTGGGTCCTGTGCAATGTGTAGTATATAGCGGTATCTCAATAAATGTGTATTGAGGAAAGTCATACTGATTATGGTTTTGTATGTGGCATTCAGCCACATAAAAGTTGGTTAAATTTAGAAAAATAGGGCATCATAGCTAGCCTGCATTCTGTTCTGAATTCCAAAATGACTTCACAATTAATTCTATTTCTTCAGAATTGCTTAAAAAATACTATTTTTATTATCAGGTAATTACCAGTCAACATAAATTACTAATACTGTGAATTCTGGTTGTATGAGAAATTAGAACTTCATAAGCACTTTCTCCTACTTTTATATTTTTCACAAATACAGAATCAAGATGTCCAGTAAGTGATTTAGGTTTTCCATGGTGTAGTTATATCCCTCTTACCAGATGTGTGCCTCTTTGTAGATAATTTCCCTTACACCAACCACCTGTTCTAAAACTGCCTTTGTTTCTTGCCTATTTTTATTACTGACTTCCTGTTATTAAAAAAGAAAAGAATAATGTTATTATTGACTTTTATCACTACAGATGTTTAATAGGTAGCAGTGTCTTACCGAGAAGCATTTTTCAGGCTACTCTTCTGTATTTTCAAACGTCAGTGCCCAGGGATAGTCTAAGGACTCAACATGTGCCCTACATTTGACATAAAGAAGAATTTGATTATTCAGAAGATGATAAAGTAAAACACATTATAAATGTCATTTTATTAGAACTCCTTAATTTTGTAAGATGAATGTATTCATTTATAGGGTTGCCATAACAAAATACCACAGATGGGGTGGCTTAAAAAACAAATTTATTTCCATATGGTTCTGGAGGCTGAAAATCCAATCACGATGTCAGCAGGGTCTATTTCTTCTGAGGGCCTCTCCCCGTGACTTGTCTTCCAGAGTTTTCACAGACTTGCCCCATGCCTGTCTCCTATTTTCCTCGTCTTAAAAATACCTGTCATATTAGATTAGGACCCACCAATAGGATCTCATTTTACCTTACCTCTTCAAAGGTTCTGTCTCCAAATATAGACACTAATGGTTAGGAATTATGAATTTGGGGTAAAATTCAGTCTATAAAAGGGAGTAAGATGGCATCTTTAGTTCTGCTCAGCAATTAGAAACAACAAAATTGTAGCCTTTGAAGGTAAATGGATGGCAATGGAAGAAATCACGCTTAGTAAAGATAGCCAAACCCAGAGTCAAGGATCAAATGTTTTCACTCATTTGTAGAGGCTGGAGCTGAACCTAGGCCTGTGTGAAAGGTAGTTAATCTCATGTATTGGACCTAACAAAGGCGTAGTAACAAATAATCTAGGGCAATCATAGATATGTAGTGGTGGGGATAGTAGGGTAGGTAGGGGAGGGGAGAAGGAGGGAAAATAGGGAGGGATCTGGGGAGTAATTCTGGTTTAAGAGTATAAGCTTATCGGGGCTGGAGCAGTGGCTCAGAGGTTACAGAACTTGACTCACACGTGCGAGTGTGTGAATTCAAACCCCAGCACGACGTATATAACGAGGTCTCAGCAATGAAGGCCACATGAAAAACTAAATAAAAATCGATTCTCTCTCTCTCACTCTCACTGTCCCTCTCTCTTTAAAAAAAAAAGTATACACATATCATATTGTTACTTTAAATGCATTTATGATTGCACAATAACTCAATTCCTCAATAAAAAATATTTTTAAAAGATGGCACCTTAAGGTCAAATATTAAAGAAATTCTTAGATTGCACTTTTCAGTAACTATTCAATAAATATTTCTATGTCTTTGCCTTTTCATAGACCCAAATGCTGCCTGCCTTTCTGCTTATAATTTTATCCGTACTAATTTCTCAAAGCCACTGGCTTCCCCAAAATGGTTGATGAGGAAGAATGCTAGGCTCTGTATTAGCTCTGTCACTGTAATAAAATGCCTGAGACAACTCACAAGGAGGAAAGATTGGACTGGGGATATAACTCAGTGGTAGAACATTGGCCTAGCATTATGAGGCTCTGGGTTCAAACCTCAACTCTGGAGGGGGTGGGGAACAACAGGAGAGATTTACTTTGGCTCACAGTTTCAGAAGTTTCAGTCCATTGTTACTTGGCCTTGTTGCTTTTGACATGTGGCGAGGCAGGATGTCATGGTATCAAACTTGCAGTGGAGCAAAGCTGTTTATGGCAGGAAGCAAAGAGAACATGGAAGGGGCCAGGGTCCTGATGGTCCCTTTGACCACATGTCCTCAATGACCTAGCTTCCTTCCACTTGACCCTTCCTCCTAAAGGTTTTACCACCTCCCAACAGGACTTTTCAGGTGGGGACCAAGCCTTCAACATGTGAGACTTTAGGGGACATTTAAGTTCCAAACCATAACATACTCCTCTTTTGGAATTCTGGGATAATGTTTTTTCAGAAAACAAAAGGCAAGTTCTTGGATACTTTTCTCAAAAATAATGAAAAAACACTACCACATTGAGTGATTATTTTGGGTGAATCTTTATATTGCAGTTATCTCCACAAACCTGCAGAAGAAATGCTATTATCCATACTTGATATATAAGGAAACCGAGTCTCAGAGAGAGTGAGAAAGTGCCTTGCTGTGGATACTTCTTACTTTGCTTTTCTTTTTTAGCACACTTCTCTGGTTCTAAAGGACTGAATTGTGACATTAGAAAAGTGGGAAAGAAGTGAAGGCTATCTCAAGCTCTTGGTGGCAGCCTGAGACCTAAGATTCCCAGAAATTATGGACAGTAACGCCAGTGACTGATTTCCACCTGGGTAGAGGTTTAAAGACCTAGTGTCTCTACCTCTCAAACTGGGTCAGTTGACTTTGGGTTACATTAGGCCAGGAGCTTTGTGATATAGCCTGGATTGGATTGAATGACAGTTGTCATGGCAACCCTGATTCAGAGACAGGCTTGAAAGAAAAGGGTAAAGGATAGGCAGTATGAGCACCAGGAAGGTGAATTACCAAATTTGTTGTACGATAGGATCATGGGAAAGTATTAGTGAAGATAAATTGGGATTAGTTATGCCAGTGGTTCTCCTGGCTGTCTCAGTATCAGAACAACCTGGGGAGTGTTCAAAAGCACTCCACCTGCATTTTAGCCCCAGAGAACTCATGGAGATGGGTGTAGATCTTGACATCTGTTGCTTTTAACAGTTACCAGAGTAAATCTGCCCCATAGCTAAGGTTAATTAACAAGTGAAGCCAGTCTGTGCCCTAAGGGCCAAATCTGGCCTGCTGCTTCTTTTTGTATGACCATGAACTAGGACTCATTTCTACATTTTGAAATGGTTGAGAGTCACAAGGAGAAGAATATTTTGTGACACATGAAAATTATATGTAATTTAAATTTCAGTCTTCATAATTCAAATTTTATTGGAGCATAGCCTTGCTTATTCATTTACATATTATCTGCATTGCTTTTACACCATCATAGCAGAGTTGAGTGGTCAGGAAATCTGAACTGTACACTTAAGACCCTTAATAGAAAACATTGCTGGTCCCTGACGTAGGCTAAGTGGAGGTCATCCACAGACAGAGTTGGTTTAGAACTTAAAAAGGAGGCATAAGGAGGTTCATGTGCCTTGTTTTGTGTTTCTGTAGTATATTTCACATTTTAATTTCCTGTGGGGTTTTTTTTCCTGCCTAGTTAAAGGAGGTTGGTTGATAAATCTGTAGCAAGTTTGTTCAACAAAATTTTTATGAAACAAGACTGAAACGTACTTATTTCACTACAACACACAGCTATGAAGAATGTGATATCCACAGAACTAAGTGACCCAGGTCCTTTTTGTTGTTGTTGTTTTTAAGAGAAAGAAATCAGTTTATTTTTTTTGTTTGTTTGTTTTTTGTTTTCCTAACACTTAGCTATGTATGTGGTATTGGGGTTTGAACCCGGGTCCTCGTGATGCTGGGCAAATGATCTAAATGAACCACTTCTCCTGCCTAATGCAAGGCCTTATTAATACTTCACTGAGGATCTCCTGAGTCCTTTCTAATATCCATTTCTTAAACCTCCCCAACCCCAATTATTTTATTTTTCACCCTTCCCTCTCCCCATCCTTTTGTTCCATATTTAATTAAGATCAATCCCAGCTGGGCACCTGAGAGCACTTCCTGTCATTTAGTCAAAGATGGGAAAAAGAGAACAGTTTTTATAGAAATTATTTTAATATAAAAATACGGCTAAGCATGATTACAATAACACCACTGATTGTCATGTTGTTATCAGAAACCAAGAAAAGAATTAAGGTTAGAAAAATGAGCAGAAACTGAAAAACCATCAAGAAAGAGAAATCTCTTTGTCAGGCTTTTTAGAAGTAGAAACCATTTGCTTCCAAACCAGCCTGCCCAGTTCAGAATGAGAGAGATTGTAACTTTATGCTTGGGTGCACTGCTTTAGGCCTTTGCTTATTTTATTTTTATTTATATTTTTGTAGTAATAATGATGGGGGTGGGGAAGTCAAGAGATGATGTATTTATCAGTTTTGTAAGCATGGGTTGTCATGGATATTTTTTAAAATAGTAAACATATATCACTTGAACTGATAGGAAATATATTTTATTTCCAAATAGTTTATTATTCATCATTAGATGATCATTTTCAGTGACCTTGAGGATCTCCCTGCGATGCTGCTTGGTGTCCTGTGTATTATAATTGAGACCATATGCATGTTCACATGTTCTAATTTTCATCCTGTTCTTCCCCCTTCCTTGTGAAATGGCTGAAATCCCAGGCATATTTACTCTACAGCCACCTGGAAGGAAGCCAGTAATGTCATTACAGATGGGAGTATGCCCAGGCTATCTTAAAAAAGCATCATCTCTGTTACTGATTAAGTTTTAGGAAGGGCAATGTTCACTTTTATATTAAGCATTGGGAAAAGCTGAGGGCAGATATGTTAGAACCAGTCTTTGATTTCCTAATTCATGGTTAAATTTAATTTTCCTTTAGCTTTCCTTCACCTCAGTTTGGAACCTCAATGATGGATAGTTTGGGGACAAAGTAGGTAATTGTTACAGGTTTTGTATTTAGTACTGGGGACTCAAAAATACTTCCTTTTGCTTTTTATAGGGTTCTGTACATTGGCCTTGCCTGCAATACGGCTCGCTATATTTATATTTCCTACCTGGAAAATGCCTGGACTGTCCTCCCCATGGAAGTTCTTCAAGGTAAGTTAACTGCTGGAGCTCTCTACCTAACCAAGCAATGACTGTGGAACAGCCCAGTGGTCTTTCAGCATCTGATTCTACAAAGGAAGGGCGGACCTACTGTTTTATATGATTTTGAAGTGGTTGTTAAGGAAGAGATGACGTCAAAGGGCTGGCTTTTTGGTTACCCTGGGTGCTCTTCAGTATTGAACCAAACAAAGCTGGATTTGACCACACCCTTATGATTAAACAAAGACTGAACTCTAGAATAAACTCCTGTGTATAATTGTTAGGCATAGGCATAAAGGTAGTTTTAAAATATAAAAGAAGTCATCTTTCAAAAATTTAGGTGGGGGTTTTTAGGTTAACTATATTTATTGAAAAAGTTTATTGTCATAATTATTGTATCTCTTCCATTATTTTTATTTTATCTGTTGGTTTATAACGAAAGCTTTAAAGTCACAATATTGTTTTTCCATGAACCTTCTGAATCTTTGCAAGAAGCTTTACCATATTGCTTCCCATCAAAATATGACTCAGGAAAAAATTTCTAAGAGGCTCTTGCCATGTGACTTAAGAGCATTGAAAACATGAATTTATATTCAAAGCTTATTGCCACGTTAGCTCATCTAATCTGACCAGATCCTGAAAACCAGTTACCAGCCTGGCTGTCCTATTTATTGATTGACATTGTGATTAAAATAAAGGCTCAAGACAAGACCATTTGGAATTGAGTCTGCTGGGACAGCTCAGGATCCTAAATCATTAATTGTACTAAACATTATATATAAGTTCAGTAGCTTTATTACAGACTGCCATTATTTTTTTCCTGACTTGAAGAATGCAAATGCATTTTAATGTAATTAAATTTCTTTTCATGATTTTGATCCTTTAAGATGAAAGATTCCATATTATGTATCTAAATAGATGTACAAAATGCAAGCTCATTCATGAGATTATACTATAGCAATGAAAAAAGAACATCCTAAATTAAAATATATAACTTATATTCACTTTATATTTAAAATTTTAAAAATGTACAAACTTTAAGGGCAGGGGATGTAGCTCAGTGGTAAAGTGCTTGCCTAGCAAGAATGAGGGCATGGGTTCAATTCCCAGTACTGCACCAAAAAAAACCACAAAAAACAAAAAACTTTAAAGGTACTTTTCTCAGGTTTAATGCAATGGTGTAATAGGTGAAAGGAGATTTATTTACAAATATATAGAAAATTGGGCTTATAATAATTATCATTTATAATAACTAGAACTTTGTAAAGGATCTTGAGGTATGGCACACATCTCAGTTTATATCTCTGAAGACTAACAAAGTAAATGTGAACTACAGGAAAGAAGCTTACAATAACAAGGTATATGCAACCCAGTTCTTAGTATTTCTGATTTCTATTTCCTGTTCTCTCCTTGTCTGGCTTAATTGCTTTGTTTATTGGTATGTCACAGTGTGCAGACTCTATAATAGAATTTGTATGCCTATAAAAAGATTTAATAATTTTGTATATACTTTTTCCTTTTAATTTAATATGAGTTAGATGGAAAAGGACAGTTTGCATAACAGACTGAAGAGGAAAAAAGCTTTCTTGAAATGGTTAAAGGAGCAAATGAAGAATTTTATAAGAGGGACAAACAAATGCTATCTTGAATTTAAAACCTCTTGTTCTGTTAATTTATCACATGTATTAAATGGCTACTAGGAACCAGGCAGCATGTGGGATACTAGGAATATAATAAAAAAAAAATTGACTCAGGCCCTAAGATCTTACCATCTGTTCTGGAAGCCAGATGCGTAAAGACATAATTACTACACAGCATGTTAGACAGAATCATAGAAAAATGTGCTCGGTAACAGACAAGGAGCTTGGTGGAGGAAATAATTAGCTTTGTGAAGCAAAGAGTAGGTGGATGAGGATTTTATTGAAAAATTCTCTAAGGAAATCACATACAAGCTAGGGATTGAAGGACCAGTAGGAATCCCCCGGGTGACCTAAAGAGCTTGCATTCTGGGATAGGGAAGAGCCCAGAGTGCCAAACCATAGAAATGGAAAGCTGAACAGCATCTCAGGAACACAGGTGCTGTGCCATGGCTGGCGCTCCATGGAGTTATCATCCCAAGCTGATGACCCAGGACACGTTCATACAATACCTGCATGTACCACCGGGCATATGGTCCCTGGATCTGGGGGGCTGTCCAAGTTCTGGATCTAAACAGGAACTCTGCTTCCTGTGGCCAGCTACAGTTTGTACTTTTTATTTTATTTTATTCTCCCCTTGCCAGTAGAAACTTACGGATTGAAGCAAGTGAAAAAGGAGATCTGTAAGTGCATAGTCTCCTCCTCCAACAGAGGGCTCTATGACCAGTTTCCACAGAGCTCATTTTTTCTAAAGCTGGAGGAGATCATTTTCATTCTTTGAGCAGAAGTGAGTGCTTAGTATTTTGGCTGTCCTACCCCAGGGGAAAGCAGTGGCGCGTCCATGTGGAAGACCACAGGATTCCCCACTTCCTTCCTTCCTTCCTTCCTTTTTTTTTTTTTTTTCAGTAAAGACAGAGAGAAAGAGAAAATTGTATTTATTTTTTCATCTGGTTTTTGTTTTTCTAACACTTAGTTGTGTATGTGGTACTGGGGTTTGAACCCGGGTCCTTGTGCATGCCAGGCAAGCACTCTGACTGCTGAGCCACCGCTCCAGCCCCCACAGGATACATTTTGAAAAGGTTTGTTTGAGTAATCTACCTTTACATCATTTATACAGATGACATGAAAGTCCCCAAAACAGCATGAAAACTAATATTCCCCAATGGGCAGCTGAAGGGTGGGAGACAAAAGCTGTACTGTGTTCCATATCACCAGCTGCTCATCTCTTCCTCTGGGGTTGCATGAAACTCATGGTGAAGAATTCCTTGTTTTCGCTCATTTCTTGAAGTTCTTGGTCATCCTGTCAATGGTCTGTCCCCTCATGCTATGTTAATAATTAGTGTTTGGGAGGCAGAAAAAGCAAATTTTCTCCTTCTAGGCCCATAGGGGAGAGGCTTTGCAGGGATCTATTTGGGGATCAAGGTATGACCATTGAATTCTGTTTGGAAATATGAGGTTATTTCTTTTGCATAATCCTTCTCACATGCAGTAGCCAGTATTCTCTTTCAGCCTTATCCTTTTAGTGATTCAGCTACCATTTGTAGCTAACATGTTATTCAGTAGGCAACTAATGGCATAAGACATATTTCCTGCCCATAAGGAGTCTGCGATTTATTTTTAAAAAGACTGTTGGGTCTAAGTGCCATCCCAGAGGTGGTGGATTAGTGTATATTTATTTCTCAAGATCTTATTTTAAAAACTCATGGGAGTTTTTACCATTTCTTTTATATATAAGAAGCATTTGAACATTAATGAATATGATCAGAAATATAAACATTTGATAAAAAATAAAGCTCAAATTTGTTATACTTATTTCCTGTATAGGTATTGGTTTATAGTAAATCTTTGCAGAAATCAGACACGAATGTGATCAAAATTATTCTGGCTATTAAAATGTATTTAAGGAGAGTAAGGCCATCCCAGGGGCTGTTACAACTAAAGAGGTCACTTTGAGTAAGTTTAATTAATGACACTAATGTTGAGAGGTGAAAATGAGGATCAGGTCAGCTTGTTCTCTATAGGATGGTCTATCAGTAGGAGCTGTGTTGCAGTTTTCATGAAGGATGGTTTTTTAATGTCAATAGGAAGGCCTGAACTAACATTTGTGTAGTTATATTCTATTTATACAGCATACCTAGTCAGCTAAGCAAGAACGATGTTTTCCTTTCTCATATTCTGAAAGAATAGAAAAATTATAAGAGGATTACTATGCAATCCTTACCTGACAGTAGAGATTCTAGACATGATTCTAATCTGTTATCATCTATATTGGAAATTTTCTGTCAGGCTTAACCCTTGAAACACAGTAGTTTGCTACCTAAAGTACATAAATATTCCAAGTTAAGCATTTCAGTTGATAAATTGGTGTACAAAAGTCATTGGTATTACTACTGTTTTTGTTTTTTTTAAATGATAGAATATCTCCTTTTTT